>NW_026844366.1:334366924-334481482 GCF_025583915.1 Anolis sagrei ordinatus
TTCTATCATTAGTGGGGTTCAAAATGCTCTTTGATTGTAGGTGAACTACAACTCCCAAATGTCAAGGTCTATTTCCCCCAATCTCCATCTGTGTTCATATTTGGGCATATGGAGTATTCATGCCAAGCTTGATCTAGATCGTTCATTGTTTGAGTCCACAGTGCTCTCTGGATGTAGGTGAACTACAACTCCCAAACTCAAGGTCAATGGCCACCAAAGCCTTCTAGTGTTTTCTGTTGGTCATGGGAGTCCTGTATGCGACGTTTGGTTCAGTGCCATAACTGGTAGAGTTCAGAATGCTCTTTGATTGTAGGTGAAGTATAAATCCCAGCAACTACAACTCCCAAATGACAAAATCAATTTTTTGAGTGAAGGACATACAGTGGGTTGTTAGGTGTATGCTGTCCAAATTTGGTGTCAATTGGCCCACTGGTTTTTGAGTTCTGTTAATCCCACAAACGAACATTACATTTTTATTTATATAGATATGTGCATATTTCTATTTAGTTTTAAATAAAAATCTATGTTTTATAACACACTTTATTTATATTCTGCCTTTTCCCCTAGGGGATTCAGAGCAGATTACAACACTTACAGTAGACATAGGCAAACATTACAATGTACAATGAGACACACAAACACAGACAAGGCAAAGGCTTCTCTGGTTCGGGTAGAGGTGTTTTTCTCAATTTTCAAGCCGAGGAGCCTGCTTTGTCACCTCCTGGTTGTGTGGCCAGCAAGACTGCTTGGAGCATCTCGTTGCCTTTTCCTGTTAAAGCAATATATATTTATCTACTCACATTTACATGTTTTCAAACTGCTAGGTTGGCAGGAGCTAGGGCTAACAGCAGGAGCTCACCCCATCGCACGGATTCGAACAGTTCAGCAGCACAAGGGTTTATTTATTTATTATTTTTATTTATATTCTGCCTTTTACTATCCTGAAGGGGATTCAAGGTGGCTTTACATATGGCAACTGTTGGATGCCTTTAGACAACAGACAATGAAATACATTTAAGTTAAAATTTAAAATTAGAGTTTAAATGCACATCACGCTACCCACAATCGTAATCCAAGGCCGTTCCAAGCATCATTGCACATATTTCATAGTTATTATGGCACTGTAGTTAATCTCCAAAGTCAGGTTTTCACATTCCTTCTGAAGGCCAGGAGGCCTTCGTTGCGCCACTGTGACCCCTGTTTGGCTTGATATTTGAAGGAAACCAGTACGAGAACCAGGAAAGCCTCCAACTTCTACAATTGGGGTGCCACAAGATTAGACCCATTCCATCAAATGCCAAATGATTTCGTTAAATCCAAGTGATTTAATGGTTCTTCTTGGATTAGGAGCAAAAGTAGGATGTAGACTCCATGAAATGCTTGGATTTGTGGAAATCACCTTATGCAGTTGTGAACACACTTATTGTGTAATGCCCAAAAACTACAGCTGCATATGTAAAAAAAAAATACACCTGTGTACGACAATAGGATTCCGGCTATTAAATGAACTCAAAAATGGGTTTCCTTCCTCTCCTTACTATTCTTTCTTTGGGAGAATAGTCAGATGTTCTGTTTTTAAATAGCTACAGAACTTTATCTGGGGTGAAAATTCCATTCAATCAGACTTGTCATGGTTGGAAGGAAACCATACAAAGGGACTTAGGTCATTATGTGGTTGTGTTCTACATGGGTGTTTCAAAATAAACCATATCTCTCATTTTGTTACTGTTTACAAAACGTTTTATCTTGTTTGTTATTGCAATCATCTGTTTCCTCCATTCTGCAGCTGAATCTGTTTGGGTTTTGTGCACAGCTGTGCATGCTCTTATCATATATTTACATTCGAAAACGAAGGGAAAATTATTTGTTTAAACCACCATAAAAATTTGAATTCCCTCTCACAGTCTGGATTTTGTTAATATAAGCTCTATGTCCTCTTAGGTTCCTTTATGCATCTGTCTTGTTTTGAAGAGCCTGAAAAACCTATTTGCAGTTCTTGCTGTTTTGAATGCTGGAGTTCTTCTATTCCAGATATTTTACAATGAATTAAAAAAAAGTACAGCATAAGCATAAATGATAGAAAGGATAAAAAGAGTCAACCATTTGATTATTTTTTTAAAAAAACACACATTAAAACTTTGTAAAGAAAAGAAAACATAAAACATCCTGTTAAAATATATTTCCATCAAAGTATCGTATATACTTGAAAGTAAGCCGACCCGAATATGTATGGAACCGAGCATATGGCGAGGGTGGGAAATGCAGCAGCTACTGGTAAATTTCAAAATAAAAATAGATAGCAATAAAATTACACAAATTGAGGCATCAGTAGGTTAAATGCTTTTGAATATTTACATAAAACTGTAATTTAAGATAAGACTGTCCAACTCTGATTAAACCATTATTCTAACCTTCTTCAATGTAAATGTGCTTACGTATCCTTCCAATAACAAAAGAGTAAAATAATAAATTTAATAACAATAATAATAAAGTAAAAATAAATGTAGTAATAATAATAATAAATAGTAAAATAATAAATGTAATAATAATAGAATAAAATAAAGAAAATAAAGAAAAAAACATGGATGTGGCTCACAAATGGAACTTTGAAAAAGGAGACGGAGGGCCTGATTCTGGAAGCCCAAGAACTATTAGAACCAATACCATCAAAGCCAGAATTGAAACGACAGATCTCAAATGTAGACTCTGCAAGGAAGCAGATGAAACAATAGATCACATCCTCAGCTGCTGCAAAAAGATCGCACAGACTACAAGCAGAGGCATAACACTGTTGCTCAGATGATTCATTGGAATTTGTGCCACAAGTACCATCTGCCTACAACAAAGAACTGGTGGGATCACAAGCCGGAAAAAGAGTTTTGGAGCACAATACTCCTGATCTCATGATCGTGGAAAAGCTGACATGATATGAGGATTTGAGGATCAAACTGCAAAGACTCTGGCTCAAGCAAGTCAAGGTGGTCCCAGTGGTGATTGGCACACTGGGTGCAGTGCCTAAAGACCTTGGCTTGCACTTAAACACAATCAACGCTGACAAAATTACCAGCTGCAGAAGACCACCTTACTGGGATCTGCATGCATTATTCGCTGATACATCACACAGTCCTAGACACTTGGGAAGTGTCCGACCTGTGATCCAATACAACAGCCAGCAGAGTGTCTGCTGTGGACTCATCTTGTTGTGTTTCAAATAAGAATAAAATAATAAATGCAATAATAACAATAATAAATAGAGAAAATATTAACTGTAGTAAAATAATAATAATAGAATTAAATAATGTAAATGTAATAATAGTAATAATATATAGACTAAAATAATAAATTTAATAAAATAAAAAATAACAACAGAGTAAAATAATAAATAACCTTGACTCAGGTATAAGCGGGGGGGGGGGGGGGTCAGCTTGAGTATATACGGTAGGTTAGGAATCAAAACCCCTGCCTTAATTTTTAAGAGCTAATTTCTCCCTGACACTGGAAAGAGGGCAGACAGGACCAACTGAGCCTCGTGTGGAAAGGAATTCCACAACATGAGAGTGGCTACCAAGAAAGGTCTCTTGTTTCTTCAAGAATTGAACCTGTGGTCATGGTGGATAGAGAGAGAGAGGTGTGTTTTCCTGAGAACTTAAAAGTCAGACGGGCTCAGATAAAAATATGTACTTTCTTCAGAAAGACAGTTTACTAACTTGCTTTGTCAAATAGTCAAAACAAATCACAACTAATCCTCCTTCAGATTGTATTAGACAAGAGTTCCCCCTCATTTCTTCTTCTTCTTTCTTTCTTTCTTTCTTTCTTTCTTTCTTTCTTTCTTTCACAGTTTTGTATACTGAGCTTCTCAACCTCGTTGAGGGACTCAGCCCGGTTTACAGCCATAAAAACATATACATTCATTAAAATATCATATATCACAAATTACACATCAACTTTAAAATACACTAAATATAAAACTACAGTGGTCAGTCGTCCTATTAAGATGGATCTATATCCACTTCCATCCAGAGTCCTATGGTGTTGTCTCATTCCTCGAAGGCCTGACTCCACAGCCACGTCTTCACCCGTTTCCTAAATGTTAGGATGGATGGGGCGGTTCTGGCCTCCAGAGGAGAGAGTTCCAGAGTCGCGGGGCCACCACCGAGAAGGCCCTGTCCCTCGTCCCCACCAGGCGCGCTTGCGAGGCCGGTGGGACCGAGAGCAGGGCCTCTCCAGATGATCTTAATCTTGATGGTTCGTAGGGGAGAATAAGTTCGGAGAGGTAAACAGGGCCGGAGTCGTTTAGGGCTTTATAGGTCAACACCAGCACTTTGAATTGTGCTCGGAAGCTAATTGGCAGCCAGTGGAGCTGTCGTAACAGCGGAGTGGTGTGCTCCCTGTACCCAACCCCCGTTAGTAATCTGGCTGCCGCATCTCTCATCATTGACTGGGCTGGCTAGAGTTGATAGGAGTTGTTCTGCTGATTTGGTTGCGAACATTGAGGCCTCGAAATGTACCTAATATGGAGCTTTTAACATCAAAGCAGAGAGCCCTTTCTATTGTGGAATGTGTGTATGTGTTACTGAGACAGTTAAGCTCCAGGCAGAACACCAGTGTAACTATCAACATTAAGATTCTAGGACAAATTGAGCAATCCTAATACAAAAATCAGAAATACTCCAGAAACTGAAACATTGTGCTACCAGCTGCCCTCTTCTGCCTTTGAAGTGGCAGCTTCCATGTTCCTCCTTGTTTGTTTGCAGAGGGAGAAGTGGATAATTTGCAGACTCCCTGGAGATCTCTTGAAGATAACTGTACTGTATCGGCCTCACTCTGAGATCCTCAGTATCTGAGATCCTCAGTATCTGAGATCCTCAGTCTCTCACCAGCTTCACACCTCATATAATACACAAGTAGCTAGCAGACGAGATGCGAGGTTGGAGAGAGACATGAGGCTAAAGAGAGACTTGGGATCTGTGAAATGGTAGGTGGTATGGATTTGTGCTCAGCTCTGTACTTGAATTCCTGCCATGTCACAGATCCTTAGTCTCTTTTCAGCCTTGCCTCTCATACCCTACACAAGTAGTATACAAATGAGACACGAGGCTGGGAAGAGACGCGACGATCTGTAAAATGGCATGAGGCATAGATTTGCACAAATTTATTAGAAGTATTTTATAAAATTACCCTCAACTGTGTGTTAAAGGTCTATGTGAAGCATAAATTATTTCCATGTTTAGACTTGGGTCCCATTTCCAAGGTATATCATTATGCATATACAAATACAGGCATTACAACATCTAAAGCAACTTCTGGTCCCAAGGGTTGGTAAACATGTATAAACATGTATGTTAATTCAAGCAAAGCCCTGACCAGTATTAAAATCAAACAGGTCCCACAATAAAGTACAATGGCTGATGCAATCTGCAGACAGTTAGGAATACCTCTTGTTGCATCACCTCTATGGAGGAGAGCAACGATACACATAAACAAGGAATAGTCAGTGCCTCTTGATTTTTGGCCCAGATAGGCTGATGGGCTAGAAAACAATATATAATACAAGACGAGAGAGAGAGAGATCACTGCTTGTCAGTCATCACAACAGAAAAATGCTTCTGTTAACAGCTGCAGGGTTCTGAACTAATACCCCAAACATAGTGAAGGAGATGGACATTGCTGGGGGAAAAAAGAATTTTTATTTTCTTATAAAGAGATATAGCTTACCTATTGTGACTGAAGTGGATGATGCTGGATATTTCAGCCAGGGATATTAACCCTTCAAATATTGTTACCAAAAGAGAGGATATTCCATAGAAAATAAATAGCCAACTTGTATTGTTTAAGATAGCAATGACCTCAATAGAGAAGCCTGATATAAAGATGCAGAGATAAAAGTTCTGTCTTACCTGCCAAAAAGTGTAATGTAATTAATGTATAATACTCTTCCTGCTTATGTTGTAATGAAAATAATATGCCCAGACATTGATTAGTCTGTGTTTCTACCTAAGGAGAAACATAGACTACGTATAATATATAGCCTAAAGAGAATGTGTATGTTTATATATAATATATAGCCTAAAATACTAATGGCGAGCATATTCATTCCACCATTAAATTACCCAGAGATTCCAATACTTAAGAATGCTAAAGTGAAGTATTGATGTTAAATCTGCCTGTCTGGATAGTAAGATGATCACAACTTTGATGTCCAGTTGGCCAGAAAGTAATAAACTGGACCTCAGATGGATACAGATTTGCTGACAGCAAAGGCTTCTCAGTCTCAGTCTAAAGAGATAAGTTTGGAGAACTGCACCAGCTTCACAACATTTGGAAGACCCACACGCTTCTGTCGTGCCCTAAGATAAGTCCCACCGCAACACTTCAGTTTCCATTAGTTCAGTTCCCTTCACTTAATGTTGCTAACTTTTGTTCTCTAGGTGCAGCAGAGTTTGGAGAAGATTACAAAACTGGAGCAGGAGAAGGAGCACTGGATGCTGGAGGCTCAACTTGCCAAAATTCGGCTGGAGAAAGAAAATAAAAAGGTTATCAAGAACTCAGTGGGCAACCAGAGGATTGAAACAACTCAGGAAAGTTTGCTCACAGCAGAAACAACTGAACGGGAAAAGGAGGATTCTATGGAAAAGGCTTCTATGGAAGCAGTTACAAGCACAAGTCTGGTAAGTTTGTCTCATTCCACTGTATGATGGGTGAATTTGTCCTTAAAACAACAACCGTGAAGGTATGCATTGCCATTTGGCTGCCACAATAAACAAGGCATCTAGCTTCCCCTCCACTCTACAATTTCCAAATATTCATCTTCTGTTCGGTAGGAGATTGAAAATCTTTGCATTACATTTCGGTCAACAACAGTTCAATGTTATATCTGAATTTCAAGGTTTATGGAAACAAGTAAGTTTCATAAGTCCAATCTGAAGTTCACTTGTTTTCAGCATAGTTAAGATGATACAACAAGACAGAGTTCATTGAAATGGAATCAGGAATTTCTAAACTTGCCACTAGAATTTATAATTAATAATGTGGTCTATCTAATGCAGTGTTCTGAATCAGCACCCCAGATAACCAAACCAAATCTAAAGTTGACCAAAAACCAATTTGTAACTCTTTTAGTGCTAATGTTGGAGAGTGGTCCCTGGTCAAGTGATCCTTGGTCAAAGTGGTTCTTGGTCAAAAAAAGGTGGGGAACCACTGATGTAATAGGATGGGGTTAAGAAGATGTTTAACCTTTTTGCACGAGAGCCTTAGAACTTTACTGTCTAACATTTGGAGCAGAGATCAGAAAATGCTTGTTGAAACCACTGAAGTTAACTTCCTTTTAAATGGATTCTAGAATTGGAAGATAAACAATTTCACTGAACAGAATTTTTTCATTTTGATTTTTTTTTCCTAGGTTGGGATGCTGACAGTGACTACAGGAAATGAAGAGGTATAGTTTTTAATATTTCAGAGATTGAAAGCTGAATATATCAGCTAATACTAAAGCCTTTGCATTGATTTCACATGCTCCTTGTGTCCCCTCTTAAAAGATATAATGCTTCCTCATAGGGTTGCCCCTTTCTGCATCTTTCCCAGTTCTGCAGATTCTCAGTCAAGTTTCATGGACACCCAAACCACTTATTCATTTCTACCTGCTTAATTTGTGTTGGTTTTCACACTTTGATGAACTTTGTTTTTGCAAAATTGGTTTGCAGATTCCAGAAGCTGCTACCAGAGAAGACTTGATAAAGAACCACTATATGGCGAGAATAGTGGAGCTGACCTCTAAGTTACAGTTGGCTGACAGCAAGTCCGTACATTTCCATGCAGAGGTGAGTGAGCATCATGAAGCATTGGTCTTATAATAAAACTCCTTGTTTGTTTCGGGGAACACCTGAAACAATATTATTCCCCTCTGCCCCCCAGGGTGAGTTTAGAAGGAGAATGAGAGGCTTCCCAAGGGCCATGGTTCAGGACAAGTTTATGTATGTTGCCTTGAGTTCTTGTTGGGGAAAAAAGCATAATATTTTGTTTTGTGTACTATGATACATATTTTATGGTGGTATGTATTCATATGTATATTTTATGAAGTGTTTTAAAATAATTATGTGTTTGTTTATGTTTTAGTAATGCTGTAACCCGCCTTGAGCCATGAGGAGAGGCGGGCAAGAAATAGAATTATTATTATTTCATTTATATACTGCTTTTCTCTACCCCAAGGGGGACTCAAAGCGGTTCACAACAAAGTAAATGGCAAAATTCAGTGCCTCACAAAGTATAAAAACATGGCACATAACTAAAGTAGCATATACTAAAAAACTAAAATCATGAACTATAAAACACCAGCCATAAACAGCATAACATAAAACATTGGACATTGCACCAATCACAAAGTTATCTTGGCTGCTTAATCTCACTCTCCAAATGCTTGCTTTAAAAGCCACGTTTTGAGTGATTTCCTGAACATCAAGAGGGAGGGGGCCCAATTTGATCTTGTTGGCGAGGAAGTTCTACAACTGAGGCGCTACCACCAAGAAGGCCCTGTCTTTCGTCCCCACCAGTCGCAACTGTGAGGGCAGTGGGATTGAGAGCAGGACCTCCTCAGCCGATCTCAATGCTCTAACTGGCTCATAGAAGGAGATATTTGATTATCATCATCATCATTATCCTCCTTGAGTCACCTTCGGGTTTGAGAAAGGCAGGATAGAAATAGCATAAATAAATAAATAAATAAATCATCATAATAATATTGATTATGAGGATGGTGACAAGGATGATTGAAAGCAAGTAGTTTTGGAGAGGTAGAGGAGTGAAAAGACTTTGGGACGTGACCCATTTCTGATGATGGAACAGATATGCCAGAAGGAATAGCAAAAGAGAAGCAGAGATTGGGATCTCGAAAAGGATGAGATGATGAACAGGAATGAGAGATGGAGATTAGCTGGTGATTCCAGGGTGCGAAGGCTACCAAGCAGCTGCAAGGAGCAAGATCTGCATTATGTTTTTCCTTAAAAGATCATCTGACTAAAACATTGTGGGTTTGTGTTTGATTTGACAGTGCCGAGCACTTGCAAAACGTCTCTCTCTAGCGGATAAGTCTAAAGAGTCCACACTGGAAGATATGAGGCTAGCAAAGCAGAGCATCACCAGATTGCAGGCAAGTTAAATTAATTGTTGCTGGTTGGGTTGGGAGTGTGGGGAATGCATATCTAAAGTTGCACAGCTTTCCCTCTGCAAACACTGGGGTTAGAAGCACAGGATTCCAATGAAAGTGAAAAAAAGTAAATAAAAATTGGCATTACCAAATGTTAAAAGGATTATGTTAAAATAATGTTAAAAGGATTAGGGGAGGAATTAATTAACACATTGAAAGCATATTTATGCAGAGAAAACCAAAATAATTTGGTTATGTAGTCAGCCCCCTACATTTGAAGGTTTGATTTTTGCAGATTAGATTATTCACAAATTTGATTGAAATGTTCTCTCCAGAATCTTTTAAGTCTTCCATACAATTTTATGGTCAGTCTCCACCAGTAGTTGACTGTAGAATCACACTGGAAGATCTAGAGATTCCTAGATAAATGTTCAAAGACATGAGATTCCTAGAGAGATGTTCTCCAGGATGACCATGGTCTTATTTTCTCTATCTCTGCCTGCCATCTGCTTTATGGGACATTGGTAGATTGATAGTAACATCACCACATTACTGAGTAGTTTTGGGGAGGAAGTGACGGCATCATTTATTGGTCTTTCAGGATGAATTAGCAACGACCAAGAGAAGCTATGAAGATCAGTTAAGCATGATGAGCGACCACCTCTGCAGTATGAACGAAACATTATCCAAACAACGAGAAGAAATAGATACATTAAAGATGGCTAGTAAGGTATGTAATCTCAGTGTTATGAGCTATAATTAGAGTGTACCACATTTTTATTCTGACTTCATCATGATATAGGATATTGGTGAAGTAAAAGAATCAAGTCAAGTGTTGATTTTGTTTTTGTATCTTTCTGGATGTTGAATTTGCCTAAACCATGAGATAAATAAAGAAACAGTAATAAATATTCAGCCTATCCTGATCTTTTATTTCATATGTAAGGAACATCTTTTCTCATGAGTAGTAACTCATATTGGTTACATAATATCATCATAAATATCACTTATTATTACACTTTACGTATGCCCATTTCAGTTGATAATGATAATGGAAAGAGAGTATTTGTGTTTAATTCTTAGTACTAATTGAGTACCTTTTATCCAAAATGCTTGGAACCAGAAGCGGTCTATATTTTGGATTCTCCCCCTCCCCAAATTTTGCGAATACCCGCCTGTACATATTTATGGAGACAATATCCAAGTCTAAATAAGTTCATTTTTGCTTTATATGCATCTTATACACTTAGCTTGACAATAATTTCATAAGAATTTTGTTTTTAATTTTGTGCATGAAACAAAGTTTATTTACATTGAAACATCAGAAAGCAAAGTCACTATTAGCCACCGATGTAGATGATTTTGGGTTTTAAAATATTTAGGATTTCAGAATTCTGGAAAAAGGATACCGAGTCTGTATTAGCATTGTGCTAGGTCCACTCCAGAGTGTTTGAAGCATTTTAGCTGTGGACCGATGGGTGATGATGGATGAAGAGGAGAGGGATTTTGTCTGTTTATAGGATGTTCTTTGCAGGCAGGTATTGTATTTAAAAATGGAGCAGCATATAGTGGAGGCAAACCTTTCAACTGATGGCAGAAAGTATGGAAGAGACTATCGTGGGTCGGGGGGAACTTTCCAGATGAATGTGTTTGGAGGAAGTGACAGGGTGGCTTAATACAGGGGGGAACTGTTCTGACCTGTTCATGGATTTATATTATACTTCTGTGCCTCCTGAAAGGCCACAGATGACAGGCAAGAAAAGCAATCAATTCCTGAGTCATCAAACTGGTGTTGTGGAGAGAGAGAATGGAGACAGGCTGTTTGTAAAGACCTTGCCTTTGGCTAGATTGCCCAGCTGAAGAGCACTCAAATACAAATTGCAGGAGAATGAACAGGGAATCTGACACTTGTGGTGGAAGCAATAGGAAAGCTCATGTAGGAAAATACCCATTTATTCATGTTGTAGCTGGCAGAAGAAGCCCTCCCTCCCTAGAATCCACCTGTTTTGTGAGGTCTTATTTTAATCCCTTTGATCTTCTGTCCCCTGAAATAAATGAAAGGATTATAAGTGGTAGACGTGCGTATTCTACCCGTGTTATCCTTGTCTCTCTTTCCCATGCTTCCCTGCTGTTTATATAACTATGCAGAGTGTTCTGTGCACTGACACAGTGTTGACAAAAGCACTCCTGCTATGCTGAGCTAGCGCATGTACTCCAGTTTTTAAATGAATATGACATAGATCTTCTTAGAAAATGTTTTATCTTTAATAAAAGTAAATTTTGACACACACGTGTGCGCGCACTGGATTCTTTTTACTACGATCTCCCATGATCTGCTGGTGTATGTTGAACATTAAAAATGAGAATAAATATTAACAATCTCATAAAAGTTGAGGCATAATTGATTGCAGATGAACGGTCCTGAGGTGGTAGTATTGGCTGCTTCGGCATATGCGCACTCTGCTGAATCAAACTCAGAGTTATTTGCAAAAGTCTCAGCATCCAACAAGCACCATGCGCTCTGCTAAAAATCAGAGGCTTGATATTCATGGGGACATAATTTAAAAAATGGTTTGCATTTTGAATTTCTTTCCGTAAAGAAAACAATTCATTCTGATTGTGGACAGGTTTTCAATTGAGTAAAAGATCCTACAGATTTATTTATTTATAAAGCCCAACTGCTCACTGGAGGGAAAGACAAAAGTTGAAGTACTTTGGCCACATCATGAGGAGACAGGAAAGCCTAGAGAAGACAATTATGCTGGGGAAAGTGGAAGGCAAAAGGAAGAGGGGCCGACCAAGGGCAAGATGGATGGATGGCATCCTTGAAGTGACTGGACTGATCTTGAGGGAGCTGGAGGTGGTAACGGCCGACAGGGAGCTCTGGCGTGGGCTGGTCCATGAGGTCACGAAGAGTCGGAGACGACTGAACGAATGAACATCATTAGTTAGTTAGTGTCAAAAGCAACTAAGTAATTTTTGACCAAAAACGAGCAACAGCAACCATATTATCTGTAGCTTTAACCAATTCTTCCTCTGTGCATGAGGCAGGGCATTGTGGACAAGCATACAGATGTGGAATTGTTTGTTCTGCTCCACAGTTGCGCAAACAGATTATCTTTCGTTTAGCTCATTCTACTTCAGAGTTTGTTCAGGGACTTACAGGTTGGCCATTCTTGGGTTGTCTCTGGAGGCAGACCCTCATTGGGGGGGGGGGGACCATCTAATTGGTTTAGCTGCCCAGAGGCATGCTCTTGCTATTGCTGGGAGTGGTGGTTCTCATGAAGGTTTCCCTTGATTTGAGTCTACTGGAAGGAGGCTGATAGCCATGCAGTGGATGGCTTTCACAGTGTTCAACCTTATTTCTCTCACAGTTAGCAGCAACTTCCTGTCGCACATCGGGGGGGGGGGGGGGGCAATGCCGGCTAGATTGTAGAGTTTATTAGCAGGTGTAGGTTTGAGACATCATGTGATTATTTTGCATATTTCATTCAGTGCTTTGTTCACCTGCTTCACATGAACAAACTTGTGCCAGGCATACTCAGCAGTTGAGTAATATGGAAGGCCATCACCATCATCAGGCTCTGTTACTATGTGCTTCAAGCTAGCTGCAATCTATTATAGCCTTGCCCTAGTGGGGGTTTTTTTCTTGGCAAGATCTATTCAGTGTAAGTTTGCCACTGCCTTCCTAAAACTGAAAGTGGGTTACTTGCCCAAAACTACTTCCTGGGTTTCTGAGGTTGAGAAGAGATCTGAACCTCCTT
This sequence comes from Anolis sagrei ordinatus, assembly GCF_025583915.1. Lineage (NCBI taxonomy): Eukaryota > Metazoa > Chordata > Lepidosauria > Squamata > Anolidae > Anolis > Anolis sagrei. The sequence continues at coordinate 334,379,828 of NW_026844366.1, forward strand.
GACTGGAGTCCCAGTCCAACAGTTAAGCCACTTCACTCACTCTCTACCCATAAACTATTATTATCATGCAATTTTACAACTTTTGAAGAACTACAGCTGTTCTGTCACAGCTGCTATTTTTATGACTGGAACTGATGTCTGTTTTGGAGAAATATAGGGAATCTTGCTGTTTTAGGATGTAGGTGCCTGAAAACAGCATGTTTGAGTAATATAAAACAGTTGTACTCAAAGTGGTGGTTCCAGTCCATGATCCATTGGGTGGTGGTCCCTAAGATGAAAAGAAACAATAGCAGCCAGTGGTTCTAGATGGGAGTACTGGTCCCTGAAACATTGGAAAAAAGGACTGCTAGTGCTCAAATTCATCAGATAGTTTGAAAAACACTGGGTTAAAGCAATGTTGGGCCAAACATTGTGTGATGTGGCCAGAAGTGAAGGTCATTTAGGGCTCCAAAAGGTCACTCATCTGTGGGCCACCCAATTCCAGTGAATATTTTTAAAAGATATAAAGACTTTAGGCAGATGGAAAAATAATGCATATATCTTTATGTCTTCTACCTTGGTGTGAGACTCTGCTTATAGGATGTTCCTGCTTTCAGAAATGAACTTGGGATTCAAGCCAAAACTGAATGCCTTTATTGACAGATTTCATTATCTAATCAACACTGTTTGTTTTATCTGAGGCATTTTTGTAGTTCTTCCACATTTCAGTATTTATATTATGTGGTAGATATTTTGTGTGCACTGGCAATATATATAGTCAGCAAAACCAAGACATTAGCTGACTTTTTGGCAATCTTGACCACAGATGAAATCTGGTACTAGTAATGTTCCCAAGCTTCTAACTAGGATAACATATTTGTGGTTTCTAAAGGCTGTGGAATCTGTAAAGCTTTTCCCCTAATGTCTGTTTTTTAGTGGAATGGGTCTTTTTAATGGAGCTGGCAGACAAAAGCTTTAATCACAGGAACAATGTGATTCTTAAGACTGTCTGCACTGAAATCTCAGATTGCTCAACTTTGCAAAGAGATGCCTTGTTCAGTTTGCACAACATATTTGATATGTTGGCTCTTTCAAATAGTATACAAGAAAATAATTGACTTTTTGTTTGTGGGGATGAGGTATCTTTAAACTTTGTCAGTGGCACCCAGGTTCTTCTAGGTGAGCAAGTTGAGGAATTGTGTGTCCAGCAATTGATTTTGTTTCCCTGAGGAACTGCTGAAGTCCCCAAGCCCTCCAAGAATACAGGCCCTTTGCAACTTTTTTCAAAACTTGGAAGTTCATTGTACATCTTTTAGAAATTGTGAAACTCACCAATGTACCTTATTGATTTAATTACATGCTCCACATTTCTTTCGGCACAGAATTCAAGGCAATTTACAGCTGCTAAACTAACGTTTACCAAAGTTCTGTTTTTGTTTTTTTAAACCAATTAAAACAAGTGTAAACACATTTAGAACATAATAAAATTGAAACACAACATCTTCCTAGAAAAGGGTCCATTTGCTGAAACATATCAAAACCCAAAATCTTCAGTTAGAGGGGATGAATGTTCCTACAGATACCCACAGGAAAGCTTTGATACCCACAGGAAAGCTTTGCAGGTATAAGGTCCCAAGTTGAGTCTGCACTGTAAAATTCATAAAGTTTGACCCCATTTGCTCAATGCTGTAGAATCCTAGGTGCTGTAATTTGGTGAGGCATCAGCCCTCTTAGAAAAAGCTAAAGGTCTTGTAAAATTATATCTCCCAGGATTTAGCAGCATTGACTCAGCAGTTAAAGTGGTGTCCAGCTGCATTAATTCTAGTGTTGATGCACTCTTTGGCATCTTCAGGTTCAGAAAAAGAAAAGAAATATTATAGAGCAAGTGATGCGAGATACCTGCATGTGAGTCAGTGGAGAATGCTGCCAATAATAGTGGAGTGAAGGAAATGGACAAGGTATGGCCAGGCATTGTCTAATCAGGTAGAAAGCAGCATCTGTGATGATATAACATGTGCTCTCTTCTTGATCTAGGGAAATTCCAAGAAGAACAGAAGTCGATAGTATTGGTTGGCCAGCTGTCTTCCGGATGACGCTGCTTCACAGAGACACAGACGCTGGACCTGGTATTCAGCTAGCAAATCCTCTCTTGGCTGGATGTGGCCGCAGTGGTGGAGTTAACCCATATGTGTTTTCTTTGGTGTTGTGGGTGGGTATGAGGCCACACTGACTTGGGTAGCTGGCATCATGCAGTGCGAATGTGGCATTGCCAGTAAAGTGGATCGGAAAATACTTGCTCTGTGGATAAACTACATAGGAATTAACCATGACTTTTTATTGTATACTTTGTAACTACCTTTCATGTCCATGTACAAACTTTTGAGATTTTGTATATTTGAGTGCATATTTAGGCAATCAGATCTGCTATTGATGTGGTAGTTGTCTTTTCCTGCCCTAAGAGATTGTTATCCTGCCCGTCCCTCTTTCTGTGAGTAAAACTAAAACTATGCTAACCACTGAGTTAAGAATATTCCTCAGCTGCATCCTCCTGTGCCGTTGTTGTGAAATGTATTACAGATTCCAGTCTTCTCTTCCAGTCTAGCTTAGAAGATTGCCTGAGAGAGGCAGTCCCCGTACATTTATATTGAAACATTGAGTACAACTGTGACTAATGCCACTTCATATTAACTGTTACAGCAATTAAAAAGTGTACAATAGTGGTCTTCTAAAATCAAGTGTAGAAAGTGGGCCAAAGAAACGGCCTGTGCAAAATCAGGCTGAAGAGTGGCATTTTGGGCATTCGTTTGTGTTATTACTTTCCATGCAGATCTGATAACAGTGAAATACCCAGTAGTATATTTGAGAAAGATGTAAATAGGAAGGCCACTGAAAGGAAGATTTCTTTTTCCACAAAAAGACATTTTCACCTACAGAAGAGTGAGATGACATTCACAGTTGAGTATCAGTTTCAGATGAAGGTTGATTAATACAGACTAAGAAATCACTGGATTAGGAAAAGTCTGCACAGAAGGGCTGGTCCAGATACTGATAGGCCCAGAAGTAAGCCTAAATGGGAAGTGAAAGGCAAAGTGCTTGGATTTGGGAACTTTTCGGCATTCACACATAACAGGGTAACTGATTTTCATTGAGGGGTTGGTGTGGAGATCCCTATGCACCTTCATGCTGGTTTCACCTCACTTACTCCATGTGGTAACATCGGTCTTTGCTCCTGAAAACTAGTAGTGTTTTCTGGTGGTAGAACGTAGCATTATCAGAGCCTGAGCCAATCCTAAACTTTCGCAAATTTGGGCCCTCGAGATATTGTTTGACTGCAACTTGAAGCATTCTGAGCAGGCACAGGCAATGGTGAGGAGTACTGGGAATCCCAACAACATGAGCAAGCTGCTCTCTTCTCGTCCCCTGCCTAGGCTGGTTGTTCCAGGGACATTTTGGAATTTATTGATTGATGTCTTAGTATTCTAAATTTATTCTTTGCACTTTTTCTTGTGAGCAGTTTGTTTACACCTATGTGAAGTCTTCTCAGCACAGTATTCCATGAGAGATTTCTGCCATCTGTTTGCAAGAGGTTCTGCTACTGAATATTTTACACTGTTGCTCTGTGAGGGAAAGTAACTGCCCTATATTCAAGGGTTACTCAATTGTATCAACCATGTCAATGTGTATGATGAGCATAAAATAAATATACTGCCAACTTATCTCTTCCTTTTGGAAATGTCTTGTGTCTGCTTTTTGTGTGCACAGCGAATGTGAGTTTGAACATGACTACCACTAGTTTTCAGGATGTATTTTCAGTATTTCAGTATGTGGAACAATATGGCTATATGTCTTGGCTGTTGAGAGGATGGGAGGATTTTATGTTGAAAGGTAATGTCATTTTGGAAAAAAATACCTGTCTTTAAGATTGGTCTTAATGCAATGATTTTAAAATAAGAAGTAGCCACAAATCACTCAGAAAGATAGGATGTTGCGTGAGGTTTAACTGACTCTCAGACAAGCAAATGTGCAAATTCAGTTGACAGTGATTTTAAAACTATGTTCATATTACTTTGCAAACTCCTGTTATCTCTGCTCAGACTTAGAGATAGGGATGCAGCTGTTAAAGGGGGAGGCCAAGGGAAAACATCTGGTGACAGGATTTATGAAGAGCACATACACGGAGAGAAAGATTTATTTATCTATATTAGGAAAGGAAATTGTAACTTCTCTGGAGAATTTGAATGTTTCCAGGGTGAGCTGAGGGCACATCTGCATGATAGTTTTCCCTATATCCATCCACATACAGAGTGGGATATAAGTGAATAAGAGACAGCCTATTTGGACTATTTAGTTGTGATCAGAATCTCCAGATGAACTGGATTTTTCCCTTTCCTATTTAGCTCACAAGTGCTGTAACCCTTGAGTGCTGCTCTTGACACTCAGTAAAACACAGCCAAATCCCTCGTATGTTTAGAGTTCACTGCCTACTGGAAGTTCACTTATTCCCTGCATTTATTAGACTTCTTTCCCAAGCTGTGCAGAAGAAAACATAATAATACAAAATATGAATGCCTGACACTCTTGGATGAAATGAATGTCTGGATCCAATTCAGTCTAGCTTCAGGCTTGAATTCTGCAGTGAAACAGTGTGATTGACATCTTTGGTTAAGAGACAGATGGGAGGAGTATAACCCTATTGATTATTACTGGCCTCAATAGAATGTGATATCACTGATTGTGAAACTTTGCTAGATCAATTATATGGGCAGAGAGGTCATAAAGCAGTCGCTCCCATAGAAAGTACTGGCATTGTGGAATTTCCGCTTTACCCTATGACATGTGTTATGGTGCAGGAAAGTGGCCCATGGCTTTCAAGAGACCTTGTCAACACTGTACAGAATGACATCACACAGCCCAAACAGGCTTTTGGAGTAGGTTAATATTACGTTTAGCACAATCAAGAGGTCTTGTTGTAATATTCATCCTAGCCTGACAAATCAGTAAGTAAAAAAATAGCATCACCCAGCACACATGCTGGCAACTCTGTTTTGGCTTTTGCACTGTGGAGGTTTTTAATGTGAGCTTTATAAATTTGTTTTTGAAGATCACACTCTCATGACAGAAACTGGGGAGCATGCTACTGTCTTGGAAGTTGTGTTGTCCCATTGCGTATTAATTTGGAAGGGGTGTGTATCAATCAAGGTTATAAGGACGTTCTGTCTTCCTATTGATGGAATATATTTGGGGTGTGTTCTCTGCTTTAACATCTGCTGCATCCTTTAATCACCAGCTAAGTTGTCTTTTGCTTATGTCAGTTCTAATATCAAATGAATCCCTTGGAAACCTGGAGTAGTACCAGAACATAGAGAACATAGAGGATTCCATACAGTTCCTCCCATCTTCTGTTTGAAGCCACTGGACCAGCTGAGGTTTTGTAAGATAAGTGTTATCGACCTCTGTTTTTCTTGGATCAGGTGGGGTTGAACAAAATGTTGAACCAGAACCAGGTCATGGCAAATACAATCCTTTATTGATAGTTTATGGAAATGAGAGTGAAATAGTGGGTCAGGTTGGCCTTGGGACCCACTGGAGTATACATTTGTTCACATACATATTGAGGCACACTTGTCAACACAGTGCAGTAAGTCCACAGTTATTGCATTCCTCAAATACTTAAGCTACCACACGTACATTTACAAACTATTTTGGGGTATTTGAGATCAAGACTTAAGCTTTCTGGAAAAATCATGTTTTGTCTTTCTAAGCTCCTGTGTTTGGGACAAAATCTGAACCCTAAATACTTTCCTTATCCATGTGTTAGATTTAATTGTTCTTTTTAACTCTCTTCAAAGTGTTTTTGTCAAACCAACCTGCAACTGCTCAAAATAATGTGTGCTGCCCTTATCTGAGCCAGAGAAGTCAGAGAACTGGAGAATGTTTGGAAAGGTGTTTAACAACTATTTGGCCTAGAACACAGCTTCAAATTTAAGATATACAATAAATGAACTTTTTTTTTTGCAGATAGATTTCTTCTTGGCCCTCTCCCTCCAACAATATTGAGTAGATAGGCTGGGAATTGCATGGCACATCAGATCAACTGTATTTCCCAGCATATTTCATCACTGACCATGTTGGCTGTGGCTGATGGACACTGCAGTCCTTCAGTATCTCAAGGATTGCATGATTCCCATCTCTGTTGTAGATCTTGTGGTGAGAGAACTTCCCTTGTTCAATAAGGTTGGAATTCTAGTCAGTTTATGATAGATTAATCAACTGAGCTTCAAACTGATTAAGAGCAGGATTTATATTGACTGGAAAATGGTTTTCTAAGGTCATATTATGATCAATGACTGTCCTAGGAAATCAAAAATAATAAGTAGGATTTTCTTCTGCCACCTGTAGCATTGATTTTGTTCCTGAATGTATTTCAACAGTTTACATTGTATATAGTTATTATACCAGTTCACAGAAGATATTTTAAATTGCATTAACTGACTAAAAGCAGATAATTGATTTGCAATAAATAATAATATTTGTAAATATGTATGCCAAACGCTTGAATGTTTGTAAATGCCCAACAGGATGACAGTCGACATGTTTTTACTTGAAGGAAGGATGACACCAATGTTGGCATGAATCATGCCTCTAAAGGGGAGGCATTCATAACTGGGGCATCACAGCTGAGAAGATGGCACAACAAGGAGGTTGGTCTATAGCTTATAAAAAGCACTGCTTGAATATCAAGCAAAAAGTGGGTGCTAGAAATAATATCATATGAAAGCTGACTGGCTTAGCCAGGGGATCACAACCAGACACAGTGAAGACATCTGCCCTTGCGCTTTGCTACTCTGCTGCTGAATATGCATGCTCAGTATGGAATACATCTCACCACGTTAAAATAGTGGATGTGACTCTTAATGAGACATGTCGCATTATCACTGGAGATAATTATACCACACCATTGGAAAAATTATACACCTGACATCCGCCGGGAAGTAGCAGCCAGCAATGAAAAGACCAAAGCATTGACATCTTCAGCCCATCCTCTGTTCAGATAACAGCTAGCATGCCAACAACTTAAATCAAGAAATAGCTTCCTAAGATCTACAGAGATACTCGCAGGAGCACCTCAGCAAGCGAGAATCCAAAAGAGGCAGGCTAAAGCCCAGCACCTAAATCAGTGGCTGAGACCAGATGAGAAACTCCTTCCTGGGCACATAGAAGAGTGGATGACCTGGAAGGTGCTGAACAGGCTATACTCTGGCACAACAAGATGCAAAGCTTAATTAAGAAATGGGGCTACACAGAGGAGTCCACGACATGTGAGTGTGGAGAAGAGCAAACCACAGACCACCTATTACAATGCAGCCTGAGCCCTGCACAATGGAGGACCTTTTTATAGCAACTCTGGAGGCACTCCAAGTGACCAGCTATAGGTCAAAGGACATTTAATAGAATGTCAAGTTTTTAAACTTTGTCTTTTTTAAATACACCCTCAGTTTGCTTCTGGTAAGATACAATGATAGGTTCTTCAGAGATTGACTAAGCATTCATCCTCTGCCACTCTGTCCAGAAAAGGGGATTATTCCTTTATCAATAAGAGTTAAGGTATGGTATTTACACTGATGAATAGATAGGTCAACCCAAGTTTTTTGGGTCAATGTTTTGACTAAAATGTCTAGATTTATATATGAATATGCGTAGTACCAAACAACAGGAGAGAAAAAGCATATGTAAACCAAGAATAGAGAGAGAAGATTTGCCGGCTCAGCCAATTCCCTGTCAGAGCTAATTTGACACATAGACAATCAGACTTAAATGATGGGAAAGTGTTTTCAAAAATGAAATTGAATATAGTATATATTTTGGAAAGGTGGAGTGTATATTTATCCACAAAACACCCAGGAGGTAGTTATACTGTTTGAAGATGAGAATTACACTTAAGGGCTTAACCAAAATAGAACTGCACTTTTGCCCCAAAGACGTGTACAAATCCATAAAGCTCTAAGTGATTTGGTGCTCCAGCACTCTAATGTAAACTGGAGAAAGGACAGGAAATGAAACAAGATTAGGTTGTAATGGCAGATTAATGGCCCTGCAGCTTTTGCATTCAGCAGCTCCATCTCTGCTTGTTTAAGTTTCAGAACAAGAAGTAATTGTTTGAAAGAATCTCTGGGATGGATGGGGGCGGTGGAAGAGAACACCATTATTTTCTTGTACCTACGAAAGACTTGACCTTTCAGGGCAGCGATGAATAGCAGTGGGAGAGAAAAAAATAAATAGATTTGCTTCTAAAGCTGAGCTGCTTTCTGCTTTGTGTGTGCTGGCATGTCTCGAGGACTGACACGTGTCCACTTACCAACTCAGCAATTGCTCTATTCTTTTCAAAAGAATGATTTCTCTGTATGGCTGTGCAGGGGTGTCATTAAACAGAAGAATAAAATGTTTGCAAACTTTGTCTCCATGAAAGACAAGTATAATTATATTATTGGATCTATTCTTCACACTAAATACATGCCAGAAAAAAGCGTTAAACAACTACCAGAGAACAAAGGCACTGGAGCAAGCACTTACTTTGCAAGTCAACTGAGTTGGGTCATTTTTAAACTTGTGCACAGATGCATTTTGGCCGTTTGTCTTTGGCTTCTTCGGATGCCTGTAATGTCTAGGGCCTCACTGCCATGTTCTCCCAGCAGAACCAAACCACATGGCTGCCAGTCTTCTGTTCTATTCGGGATCATGAAGTGCACGGAGAGGCTGCTGCATGCTTGCACAGGGTTCTCCAGTGAGACTGGCCTGTTGGGTCAATCAGAATAGAAGAAAGCCATGATGTGTTTTATGCAAGCTATATTTATTTAATGTGGCAAGCGCCCCCATTGCTCAGTTGCATCCTGGCTCTAGAGAGAGGTGCTTCAGTCCGATTGCCTTGCTGCTCGCTCTCACCTTTAGCTTTTGGTTAGGCTTGGCCTTTCTCTAGCATTGAATTTTTTTTTATTTTCCTACTAGCCGGCCCCTATATATGTGTTTGTGTGTATATATATATATTCATATATGTGTGTGCATATTTCTGTATATGTGTGTGTGTTTCTATATATTTGTGTTTGTATATATATATCGTTTTGCGCATGTGCTGTGATGTTTTTGTTTTTTTTTTGGCTTTTAAAGTCTCTTCTCCTGTGTTTTTCAGTGTTTTTTATGAGTGATGGTCACTTGTTGGCCCATGGAGCCCCCGGTAGCGCAGTGGGTTAAACCCCTGTGCCGGCAGGACTGAAGACCTACAGGTCACAGGTTTGAATCCGGGGAGAGGCGGATGAGCTCCCTCTATCAGCTCCAGCTCCTCATGCAGGGACATGAGAGACGCCTCCCACAAGGATGAAAAAAACATCAAAATCATCCAGGCGTCCCCTGGGCAACGTCCTTGCAGACGGCCAATTCTCTCACACCAGAAGCGACTTGCTCCTGACACGACAAAAAAAACCAAAACCCGTTGGCCCAATAGGTGTATTGTGTCCAAATTTGGTGTCAGTTTGTCCAGTGGTTTTTGAGTTATTTTAATCCCACGAACGAACATTACGCTTTTATTTATATAGATATTTTCTGGATTCTTTATTTAGTGGAGGTTTGAAAGTGCGGGTGAGTGTGCTTTTCTTTTAGGATGGATCTGAGCTTTGAGTCACCCTTGAGCTTCTACTAAAGTAAAGTCAAGTCAGCTTTATTCATGCCCCTTCCCATCTCCCCTTGGGGACTCAGGGCAGCTTACAACATAAATGGCAGTCATTCGATGCCATACAATACCATGTGAAAATACAAATACATAATAAATTAAATGCAGATAATTAAAATGACAATTATTGTAACAAACATGGGAACAAATCAATAAAACACACATGAAAACAGCAATTAAAAGGAGATTAAAAACCCAGTCAGTAGATTAAAACCAATAACCGTCATTGAGGTCCTGTCCATAAACCATTCATTGTGTGGCAGCCAGATATTCAAGTGTCTCCATAAGCCTGGGAGCATAAGTAAGTTTTTAATTCTCTTCTGAAAGCAGAGAGCATAGGGGCTATTTTAATCTTCGAGAGAGAGAGTTCCTTTAGCTTCTTCTCTTATCTCTCCTCCCTCTTCTCTTTCATCAAAGTAGTACTTTAAAAAGATTATTGAGTCAATAATAGGAATTCCAGCAAACAGCAAAACCCCATTCTCAGAAAAACTAACCTACCTACCTGCCTACTGACCTAAACTTACGAACAATACTTAATAATTTCTGAATCATACAGGAGTGTTTTTATAAGGGGACATGTCTGGAGGGCTGAAGTTTGCCCATGCCTGTTCTATACACTATATTCCAATTAGCTCCCCCCAAAATCTTGGTGGATACTATTTGGGTTAGGATTACATCCAATGATCACATTATCAATCACACATATTAATAGCTGATTTGTGAAGTGATCCTGGGCCCCATCTGCACTGACTATTTAAAGGATTTTGATGCTAGCTTCAAACTGTGGTGGCTAGACAGTGAACTCCCATGAAAGCACACTAAATAAAGCCCCTAATCAATCTTCTTCAGGTTGAGGGCCATATACCATCAGGATGTGATATTTAATCCACTAAGTAACTTGTTATTTCATTGATCTTATTGAGACTGGGGATCACACAACACCAGAATGAGAGGTAGAATTGTGCAGTTTAATTAATTGATGCATGTTTGGGCTGAGGATCCCTCACCACAAGAATGTTGTTTAATAAATGATCTTCAGACTGAGGGCCATCCTATGATCCTATGACTCACCTATACGAATGTTAAGTTTTTTTAATTAATTAATCAATTAATCTTCATACTGAAGTCAACACAAACCCTGGACTGTGAGGTAGAGATGTGCAATTTAATTAATTGATCACATCTCTTCAGGCTAAAGGCCATACAGTATGAATAGCTGGTGTTTAATTCATCAATCAATAAATTCATCTTCATCTTGAGGGCCACACAACAGCGGAATGTGAGACAGAGGTGCAATTGAATTGATTCATTAACTAATTAACTTTATTCATCAATCAATTGGAAGTCAGCGGATTATAGGAGTTGTCTTCATAAACCTGTCAGCAGCTTATGATACTGTAAATCATCACCTCCTCCTGAGGAAAGTGTATAATACCAACAAGGGTTACCACATCACCTACTTCATAGGAACTCTGCTACAAAACAGGAGCTTTTTTGTTGAGTACCAGAGTTAGAGAAGCAGATGGTGAAAACAGAACGGATTGCCTCAGCTGATTGTGCTTGCTCCATCAATGTTTAACATTTACACAAATGACCAGCGACTGCTAGAAGGGACAGGGAGTTTCATCTATGCTGATGATCATGCAATCACTGCTCAAGCAGGGAGCTTTGAAATGGTTGAACAGAAGCTCTCTGAAGCTTAAGGTGCTCTTACTGCCTATTAAAGGGGAAACTAGCTAATTCCCAATGCATCTAAAATGCAGACGTATGCTTTTCATCTTAAGAACAGACAAGCACCTCAAACTCTGACGATTGCCTGGGAAGGAGTACTGCAGCACACCAAAATACCTGGGAGTCACTCTGGACCGTGCTCTGACATACAAGAAGCACTGCTTGAATATCAAGCAAAAAGTGGGTGCTAGAAATAATATCATATGAAAGCTGACTGATACAACCTGAGAATCACAACCAGATACAGTGAAGATCTCTGCCCTTGCACTTTGCTACTCTGCTGCTGAATATGCATGCCCAGTGTGGAATACATATCATCATGTTAAAACAGTGGATGTGGCTCTTAATGAGACATGTTGCATTATCACAGGATATCTACACCCTACGCTGCTGGAGAAATTATACTGTTTAGCCCAAGACTGGACAAAACTGGGCCCTCCAGGTGTTTTGGACTTCAACTCCCAAAAATTCCTAACTGCCTACTGGCTGTTAGGAATTGTGGGAGTTGAAGTCCAAACACCTGGAAGGCCCAAGTTTGCCCAGGCCTACACTAGAATACAGTTTTTAATTAACAAGTTAAATTTCTTGAGGCTTAAAACCACACCCCACCGGAATGTAGAGTTATATCTTTGATTCACATCATTAATTACTCCATCTTCATGAGGTTGAGGCACGAGTGTTAACAAGTGCTGAAACTGACTCAGAAGATGGTTTTGAAAGGCTGTAGATTACAGGAGCAGTCTTCATAGACTGTCAGCAGCGTATGACACTGGTAAATCATTGTATTCTCCTGGGAAAAAATTATAATATCAAAAAGAACTACCACCTCACCTGCCTCATAGGAAATCTGCCACAAAACATGAGCTTTTTTGTTGAGTCCCAGGGCCAGAGAAGCAGATGGTGAAAACAGAAGAACGGCCTGCCTCAGGGGGAGCGTGCTTGCTCCATCAATGTTTAACATTTACACAAACAATCAGCAACGGCCAGAAGGGGCAGAGAGTTTAATCTATGCTGACGATACGTGCCATCACCGCTCAAGCAGGGAGCTTCTAAATCAGTGGTTCTCAACCTTCCTAATACCATGACCCCTTAATACGCTTCCTCATGTTATGGTGACCCCCAACCGGAAAATTAGTTTCGTTGCTACTTCATAACTCATTTTGCTGCTGTTATGAATAGTAACAGATTGGGGGAGGGTATTGATTTTGTCCTGTGGGAGTTGTAGTTGCTGGGATTTATAGTTCACCTACAATCAAACAGCATTCCGAACTCCACCAACGATGGAACTGAATCAAACTTGGCACACAGAATTCCCATGACCAACAGAAAATACTGGAAGGGTTTGGTGGGCACTGACCTTGAGTTTTGGGGGCTGTAGTTTACCTACATCCAGAGAGAACTGTAGACTCAAACAATGATGGATCTGGACCAAACATGGCACGAATTCTCAGTATGCCCAAATGTAAACACTAGTAGAGTTTGGGGGAAACAGACCTTGACATTTGGGAGTTGTAGTTGCTGGGATTTATAGTTCACCTACAATCAAAGAGCATTCGAACCCTACCAAGGATTGAATTGGGCCAAACTTCCCACATAGAACCTCCATGACCTCCATAAATAAATAAATAAATAAATAAATGACCAACAGAAAATACTGTGTTTTCTGGTGGTCTTTGCTGACCCCTCTGACACCCCTTCGCGACCCCTCCAGGGGTCCCAACCCCCAGGTTGAGAAACACTGTTCTAAATGGTTGAACAGAAGCTCTCTGAAGCTGAAGGTGCTCTTACAGCTTATTATAGGGAAAACTAGCTAATTCCCAATCCATCTAAAATGCAGATGCGTGCTTTTAATGTTAAGAACAGACAAGCACCTCAAACTCTGACGTTTACCTGGGAAGGAGCATTGCAGCGCACCAAAATACCTGGAAGTCACTCTGGGCTGTGCTCTGATATACAAGAAGCACTGCTTGAATATCAAGCAAAAAGAGGGTGCTAGAAATAATATAATATGAAAGCTAACTGACACAACCTGAGGATTACAACCAGATACAGTGAAGATCTCTGCTCTTGCGCTTTGCTACTCTGCTGTTGGGTATGCATGCCCAGCGTGGAATACAAATCACCACATTAAAATAGTGGATGTGGCTCTTAATGAGACATGTTGCATGATTAAAGGATGTCTACGTCCAACGCTGCTGGAGAAATTATACTGCTAGGAACTGTGGGAGTTGAAGTCCAAAACACCTGGAGGGCCCAAGTTTGCCCAGGCCTGCACTAGAATGCGCTGTTTAATTGACAAGTTTTCTTAAGGCTTAGAACCACACCCCAGAGAAATGTGGAGTTATATATTTGATTAATTAATCCCAAAAGTGCCTCAAGAGCGCCCCTGGGCAAAATCAACTATACTGCAAATGCTTACTTTGCGTAATGCGTTGAGCCATCCCTGTCCGCAGGTTACTGTGAAGCCCTATTCTTGATCTGCATCTTCTCCCACAGTGAGGGCATTGGTTTCCAGGTGGAAGGCGGTCCCAGTTGGGGTTGGCTTGATGCGCCTTCCTCTTGGCACATTTCTCTCTTTCGCCCTCCATTCGTGCACCTTCAAATTCTACAGCACTGCTGGTCACAGCTCACCTCCAGCTGGAGCACTCAAAGGCCAAGGTTTCCCAGTTCTCGGTGTCTATGCCAGAGTTTTTAAGACTGGCTTTGAGCCCATCTTTACATCTCTTTTCCTGTCCACCAACATTCTGTTTTCCGTTCTTGAGTTCGGAGTAGAGCAACTGCTTTGGGAGATTGTGGTCAGGCATTGCAGTGGAACCCTCTGCCCTGGAGTGTGGTGGAGGCTCCTTCTTTGGAAGCTTTTAAACAGAGGCTGGATGGCCATCTGTCGGGAGTGCTTTGAATGCAATTTTCCTGCTTCTTGGCAGGGGATTGGACTGGATGGCCCATGAGGTCTCTTCCAACTCTTTGATTCTATTTTTCTATGACGGTGGTCAGGCATCCGGACAACGTGGCCGGTTGATGGCAGAGGTCCATCGCTTCAATGCTGGCAGTATTTGCTTCTTCCAGCACACTGACATTTGACAAGCTTGTCTTCCCAAGAGATTTGCAGGATTTTCCGGAGGCAACGACACACTGCTATTATTATATTATTAGTTGTGTCAGGAGCGACTTGAGAAACTGCAACATAATAATAATAATAATAATAATAATAATAATAATAATAATGATATCCACACTGTTGGATTAACTTAGTTTATGCGTCAGTGCTATGGGATCCTGGCAGTTTGGTGAGGCACTACCATTCATTGTGAGAGAAGACCTTAGAATCATAGAATCAAAGAGTTAGAAGAGACCTCATGGGCCATCCAGTCCAACCCCCTGCCAAGAAGCAGGAATATTGCATTCAAATCACCCCTGACAGATGGCCATCCAGCCTCTGTTTAAAAGCTTCCAAAGAAGGAGCCTCCACCACACTCCGGGGCAGAGAGTTCCACTGCTGAACGGCTCTCACAGTCAGGAAGTTCTTCCTCATGTTCAGATGGAATCTCCTTTCTTGTAGTTGGAAGCCATTGTTTCGTGTCCTAGTCTCCAGGGAAGCAGAAAACAAGCTTGCTCCCTCCTCCCTGTGGCTTCCTCTCACATATTTATACATGGCTATCATATCTCCTCTCAGCCTTCTCTTCTTCAGGCTAAACATGACCAGCTCCTTAAGCCGCTCCTCATAGGGCTTGTTCTCCAGACCTTGCCAAACTACACCTCCCAGGACTCAAATAACATTTCCATCAGCCCCTCAATTCCACAGCAACAGCTACACATTGTGGCGGGGCTTAGCTCATGCTTAGCCCCGCCCTTCGACTAATCTCTTTGTTTACTGCAAGGTCCTTCTTGAGGTGGCTGGACGAAAGACGAGCATGCGCAGTGGGTCCTCAGCCCTGTCGCGAGCCGACTGATTTGACCGTTAATTCAAATCAAGAGAGCTCGCGACAGCGCCGAGGGCTCCGTGCGCATGCTCGGCGGGGAAGCCGACGAGGAGGCGTGGCCAAGGGAGAGCACCGCCCCCGAGGAGTTTGCAGCCGCCAGTCTTGAAGTGGGAGGTGAAGGGGAAGGGTGTCTGCCTTGGTTGGAGTTCCAGGCCAACTTCGAGGCGGCTGGAAGCCTTCTTTGGCCTCTTCTCCCTCAAGCCTCCTTCTTCCATCTCTCTTGAAGCGCAACGTTGGAGAGAAACCGGTAAAAGGGGGGAGAACGCTACTTTTAAAAAGCTTTCCTTGGAAGTGGGGCTTCTTGCTGCATGTTGTTGGATGCCTGTGTTTACATTTTCCCTCTTTTACCCCTGTGTGCGTTTGGAAATAAGCTATTTTAAAAACTTTTGTTTCCACAGGTTTTGGAGTTTTAGTCAAATGTTTTGCAATCTTGAATGGTTTGATATTATATGTCAGTTTGTTTGATATTATGTTGTATTTTACTGGACTTGTTTTACTATTGTGTTGCATAGTTTAATAATACTACTACTAATAATAATAGTAATAGTAATTTTGTATTGTCGAAGGCTTTCATGGCCGGAATCACTGGGTTGTTGTAGGTTTTTTCGGGCTATATGGCCATGTTCTAGAGGCATTTTCTCCTGACGTTTCGCCTGCATCTATGGCAAGCATCCTCAGAGGTAGTGAGGTCTGTTGGAACTAGGAAAATGGGTTTATATATCTGTGGAATGACCAGGGTGGGACAAAGGACTCTTGTCTGCTGGAGCTAGGTGTGAATGTTTCAACTGACCACCTTGATTAGCATTTGATGGCCTGGCTGCGCCTGGGGCAAACTTTTGTTGGGAGGTAATTATTTATTTATTTATTTACGGCGCTTATATGCCGCCCTTCTCACCCCGAAGGGGACTCAGAGCGGCTTACAATATATATTTTCATACAATATGTTATATTATTAGCAAAGTACAATATCAGTATATATTACTATATTGCACTATACCATTATATTGTAATAATGAGGAGATTCCATCTGACCATGAGGAAGAACTTCCTGACTGTGAGAGCCGTTCAGCAGTGGAACTCTCTGGCCCGGAGTGTGGTGGAGGCTCCTTCTTTGGAAGCTTTTAAACAGAGGCTGGATGGCCATCTGTCAGGGGTGATTTGAATGCAATATTCCTGCTTCTTGGCAGGGGGTTGGACTGGATGGCCCATGAGGTCTCTTCCAACTCTTTGATTCTATGATTCTATGATTTATTTATTTATTTATTTACTTTGCTTATATACCGCTGTTCTCAGCTCAGGGGCGACTCACAGCGGTGTACAACATAGGAACAACAAAATTCAAGACATAGTATTAAAACAATTCTCGCCCCAGAGTGGCCGTTGGTGTTGGGGGAGGGGCGCTGATGTCACAGGGGACAAGATGGCAATGTCCTCCTGGCTCCCCTTCTATTGAATTATTATTATTATTACTAGTATTATATTGTATTACATAATACTATAAATATTATATGTATATACAATATACTATATTATATTATTAGTAAAGACAATAATAAGCTTGTTAAGTCACGTAAATGAACATGAAAGGCACTGCAGACTACTTCAACCAGAGAAGTCAGCCATAGCAGAGCACCTGATGAACCAACCTGGACACAGGATATTATTTGAGAACACAGAAATGCTGGACCACTCTCACAACCACCATGTCAGACTACACAGAGAAGCCATTGAAATCCACAAGCATGTGGACAATTTCAACAGAAAGGAGGAAACCATGAAAATGAACAAAATCTGGCTACCAGTATTGAAAAACTAAAATTACAACAGCACAACAACAGAGAGGAAACAAACAAGGACATCTAATCACCTCTCAACAAAAGTTTGCCCCAGGCTCTGTCAGGCCATTGTATGCTAATCAAGGTGGTCAGTTGAAACATTCACACCTAGCTCTAGCAGAGAAGAGTCCTTTGTCTCACCCTGGTCATGCCACAGATATATAAATCCTTTTGCCTAGTTCCAACAGACCTCACTACCTCTGAGGATGCTTGCCAAAGTGCAGGCGAAACGTCAGGAGAGAATGCCTCTAGACCATGACCATATAGCCCGAAAAAACCTACAACTACCCAATAGTCATTTTATTGATTAGCCATATCACAATATCAAACAAAACAACACGACTTGATAAGACTTGATCACAGTCCACGTAGTAAGTTAAAATAAGACACTTATAATAATGCAGTAAATAAATATAATATATGATAAAACTGAGTATATACATATTTCCTTATCACCCCTACAATTTACCCCGATCAGCCCCTACATATGTGATTACGTATTGTTTTGTTTAAATACAGAGCTACCAGTATTAAAAAACTCTATAATTACAACAGCACAACAACAGAGAGGAAACAAACAAGGACATCTAATCACCTCTCAACAAAAGTTTGCTCCAGGCACTGTCAGGCCATTATATGCTAATCAAGGTGGTCAGTTGAAACATTCACACCTAGCTCCAGCAGACAATAGTCTTTTGTCCCACCCTGGTCATTCCACAGATATATAAACCCCTTTTCCTAGTTCCAACAGACCTCACTACCTCTGAGGATGCTTGCCATAGATGCAGGTGAAACGTCAGGAGAGAATGCCTCTAGAACATGGCCATATAGCCCGAAAAAACCTACAACAACCCAGTGATTCCAGCCATGAAAGCCTTCGACAATACATTAAATACAGAGCTGTTTTATATGTTACTAGCTGTCCCCTGCCACGCGTTGCTATGGCCTATTGTATGTATATGTGTTTTGTGTGTGTATGTGTGTATATATGTGGTTTTGCGCATGTGATGTAATGTATTTTTTAATTTTTGTCTTTTAAGTCTATACCGCTGTGTTTTCCAGTATTTTATGAGTGATGGTCACTTGTTGGCCTGATAGGTGTCTTGTGTCCAAATTTGGTGTCAATTTGTCCAGTGGTTTGTGAGTTATGTTAATCCCACAAACGAACATTACATTTTTATTTATATAGATTTTTGGGTCTTGGCCCCACATAAAATATGTTGTTCTGATGTGAGATTCCCAATACATTGTCCGTTTGATATATGGACCAAGGTAGAAGTCTCTCACCTTTTGATACAATTTACAATCAAATACTATGTGTGCTATATCCTCAATAATATATATCCTTAATAATAATAATAATAGTAATAGTAATAATTTATTTATAACCCACCCTATCTCCCTGAGGGGACTCAAGGCGGTTTCAAACAAAAATAACAAAAAGGTAAACATTCAGTGCCGGAAATAGACAAAGCAACAAATCAGATCATGGCAATGGATAAAACAATCTTAATATGAACTTATAAAACACTAAACTAACCAAAATATAACCAGAAATTAGACTTACATAAATATAACACATCACACACATTTACGCTATTTTATCATAATTTTAATTATTTTACTATGCCATAGTTTTGAGTTTTATTTTTTCTTCCTTCTCTACATCTATATAATTTCATATACAGATCTGTATATCTATATATAATATGTACACCTGTTGATAGACTATAACAGGCATGAGCACACTTTGGCCCTCCAGGTGTTTTGGACTTCAACTGCCCTTGCGCTTTTCTACTCCAGTGTGGAATACATCTCACCATGCTAAGACAGTGGATGTGGCTCTTAATGAGACATGTCACATTATCACTGGATGTCTACACAGTATGCCGTTGGAGAAATTATACTGTTTAGCTCAGGCCTGAGCAAATTTGGGCCCTCCAATGTTTGGACTTCAACTCCCACAATGCCTAACAGCCTTGAGGCGGGTTACAAAACAATTAATGGAATATATTGGATTTTGAAATTCTAAATCAGATACTCAAATAGTAATAGAGTGAATGTATTTTGCAAGATAAACGGTTTTTATTGTTTTACTTGTAAAGAGCCATAGATCTTGATGTTGCCACATAAATACAGTAAACTCTCAGTTAACTGTAACTCAGCTAGAACTCTCAAGCAATGGGCAAAAAATCAAATAATATTGCATTCACAAAGCTGTTTTTATAATGTAAAACTGTTTCATTAAATTTGTCTTTATCTGTTTTAATTTGCTTTTAATTACTGCTTTTCAATATTGATATTAAGTCTATATAGAGTTTATGGTATTGTATGGGTTATAGTATTAGACCTATTTTTAATAGTGACTCTCAATCAAACAAAGTCCATTTATCCAGCATCTACCAGTCTCCACAGGTGTTGGTTAACTGAGAGTCTACTATCAATTATCATCCACACACATCCGTGAAAAGAGAAAGAATATTGGGTTTAAATTTCAGGAAACCTGAAGAAGCTCATCTATAATATTTTCATTTTACAGTTTTAACAGTATTCAAGATACATTTGCTGAGTATAAAGTGTGTATATTATACTATATTGGATAGGGATGCTGTGCTCTGGTTCAAATTGCCCCTGGAAAACTCTTCATTGATTCCCTAGAGTAAATTCAATAGAACAGAGTGCAGCTTACATGTAAATAAATGGAATAAAAGTTTACACTTTTGATTTGTAAAAGCAGCCCTGCTATTACAAAAGCAGCCAATTTTCTTCTTGTGTATCATGTTTGCTTTGTTTAAACAGAGCATCCAAATAATCTGAAATCAAAATGTATTGATTAATTTGACACTATTTTAATGGTGGGTTTAAATGAAGCCAATGTAAAACAATGCCTAATAGTTAGTGATTTTGAGGTTGTATTTATAAATACCTTTTCCAGGTAAGTTCTTGACTGTCCTGGAAAGGTGCAATAATAATAATAATAATAATAATAATAATAATAATAATAATAATAATAATGTATTTAAAGGGCTCTTTGTTTCAGATTCCCTGTTTGTTGTACATATGCTTTGTAAAGCTGGACTTGTCACATGTACCCATACAGAAGAAATAAGTTACATTCTCTTTAGTCTTTGTTTTCTTTTAATTTTGATGGAGGCTTTCATTTTGTTCCATAACATCCTCGTCTGAACAACATCACTAGTTACTTTTTATTTTTTATTCTGGATCAGTTGGTATGGAATGAATTCCTTCAGTTCCTATTTTCACAATAGCAAGAAGTAATTTGAATCTTTAGCTTGGGCCACTAAGGGTGCAGATTTCAAATTGGTTGTTTGTTACTTCTAATCTGAACGTTTAATCAATATGTTGTCCTTTTAACCACAATGTTTTAATCAGTATGTTGTCATGACAGTTTCGCAGGGATTAATATTAAGAAAATTGATTTTTTTGATGCTACAGATTCATGTAATGAATTCAAACTGCAGGAAAAGATGTTCAAATGTCAGGAAACGAACTTTTTGATGGGAAGAGCTTGGTTCGATAGTGGAATATACTGCCTCAAAGTGTGGTGCAATCTCGTTCTCTGGGGGCTTTCAGAGGCTGGATGGCCAACTGTTGGGAGAGTTCTGATTGTGTATTTCTACATGGCGGAATTGGGTTGGACTGGACAACCTGGAGGGTCTCTTCCAACTCTATGATTTTGTGATTAAAGGCAAAAGTATTGGAGGCTAAACTATTTAATCGTCTTGAACTATAGACCCAAAACTGTGATAGGTTTACCTTAGGTATGGTTGAAATTGATTCTTAAATATTTTCTATAGTTTTACCTGTTTTTACAGTATGTGGTATATATTATTGTTTTTGGAAGCTGCATATACATTAAATAAATAAATATTAGGGTGAAATGACTTGAAGGCGTACCACAGCAAACCTGAGCCCAGCCACATGCACAATGGGAGGACCTTCTTGTAGCAACACCAGAAGCACTCCAAGTGGCCAGATACTGGTCAAAGGACATTTAATCAACTACCAAACACATACATTTTGTATTTTCTCTTGTTTGTTTGCTTTGTTCTGTTAGAAATGTAATATAATTGACTGGCTGCCCTGACACGAGAAAAAAAAAACCACAGCAAAAGTGATGATCAACACAACCTTTGATCAAAAGAGGAAGAAAGGAGATTAGAGATGTTGTTTCAAAAGAACATGAATGATTTCTTGCTCATTAGGGTCAGGAGTCTGAACTATGTATGCCTGATCCAATATTCCTCCCCACTAGATGATATTAGGTTTTTACATTATGTTGCATTCCATCCTTAAGCTTGTGGTCTGTTATATATTGCTGTACTAAAGCATTTTAAATGACTTGAGTTCCATGTACCTTTTTGAAGATCATGCAAGACTGTGCCAAATGATGAGCCATAGAACAAACAACTCTGGCTACATGACGTCAGGTTTTGACTGGCAGAATACAAATCCTGGGGCTCAGTTCTCAGCTGGCACAAAGCTTGCTGTGGTTGATGGCACTGGAAAAGTTTTGCCTACAAAGCCTCCAAGTCAGCTATTCAAAATGCCAAGGAGGGGAGATTTTGGAATGTCTGCATCCCACTAACACATTTTGAGGATAGCGGAACATATGACTCAGTTTGGTTAGATCTTGTTCCTTCTTCACAAAATGCACAGCTTCTATTCCACTGATTTGGAAAAGGCTGAGATTCTAAGACAGGCTTTTTTGTTCTAGTGGCTATACTGTAAGTAGTCTGCATTGTTTTTTGCCAACCAAGATTTATGGTGGTTACAACTGGAGAAATGACTATGTTATTGATTGCTGAATAACATTCCTAACTTGGATTTCCAGTGACCAAGCTCTTGGCCACCTTTATTAGGTCATTTTGGAACTTACTGTTTATTCTTATTTCCCTTTTTTACTGTTTGTGGCAGCCTTGACTGTTGCTTTGGCTGTTGCAAATACAGACAGTCCCTGAGTTACAAACATCCAACAGGTAAATGACTCATAGTTAAGAACGGGGGTGAAACAGCAAGAAGTGAGAGAAATCTACCCCTTGAAAGGGAAATTCACTTCTCTAAGAGTTATGATGGGGACAACATCAACTCATAATCTATTGTTTTATACTTTGAAGGAAAAATCTTGGTAACTTCTCCTTGCACCCTAGTACTTACGCTGCAAGATATATTCAGAGATTAACTCTCACTGTTTATAGTTTGTAATGTGCATGAAGATGGAATTTTTATGTTAAAACCATGCATTCAATTATAGATATTGGTTTATTTATTGGAAATTAGTTCAGATACTTTCGTTTCAATACTTTAGATCGGATCGAGCAAAAGGTCAATCAGGATCTACTGGGAATTCACCGGATTATTGTAGTAGATCAACAAGGATTTCTAGCACCTATTTGTTTAACAGCAGCAGCAAGTTTACTTCTGCCCAAATTAAAGTGCTTAATATAGAAATTTTGATTTAACCAAGAGTGGAAAGGTCTAGTCTGTTCAGATTCTGAAAACAAAATGATACCCTGGACTCAGAATGTGCTTTTAGCACCTCCTTTCTTAATTTTAAGTGTTTGCCTTTTAAGTGTCTTGTTTTGGTTAGTAGATGTTGCCGTTATAGAAAAAACAAATTATTGAAGTCTGCTCACTGTTGCTTTAGATTCTAGGCAAGCAGCCTTCCTCTGTTGTGAAAGCATTCACATTCCTATCATTTTTTGTCCCATTAGCAAGGGTTCACTGAACCCTCCTGCTAAGTAAAAGGAATCAAAGTCTGTGTGAATGGTAATCCAAGCTGTTGGGGCCAAAGCATTGTTTTTGAGACGTGTAAATGTATAAATGAGCCCTTCCTAGAAAAACACTCAGTTCCTGAATTCAGATGTCCCTAATTAGGATAACACTTCATCCTTCTAACTTGCTATGCCTCCTATTTGCCTATACACTAAAAATGATGGAACTGAAAACTCACTGGTTGTGATTCAGGACCCTCGCAGGTCTGTCTGTAATGCTGGGAGAATAATTTAAAGCCTTTTACCAGATTCATTAAGCACTATTTCATCATTTCATTATACGGGAACAGCAAATACCCAGAAGGAGTGCAGGTGGTTGTTATATGTTAGGGAAATTATGTGTGTTGGAGTTAAAATCTCCACTCCTTCCCTTAATACCTTCATCTAATTTCACAGAAACATAGTGTTGGAAGAAATCACAATGGCCATCTACTCCAAACATTTGGCATGTACTAATACACAATCAAAACACCCCTGACAACTTTCATTAAAAAACAACAACAAAAAACTCCAAAGAAGGAGATTCCATCACACGTTGAGACAGTAGATTTAAACAGCTCTTACAATCAGGAATGTTTTCTTTATTTTAGGTGGAAACCTTTTTCTTGTAGTTTCAATCCATTGCTCCATGCCCTGGTCTCTGGAACAGCTGAAAACAGCAACTTATGTGACATCCTTTCAAATATAGCTATGATGTCCCTTTTTAGCCTTCTCTATTGCAGACTAAACATACCCAGCTTTCTAAGCTGCTCTTCACAGGGAATGGTTTTCAGACCCTTTACTATTTTGATTTCTGTCCTCTGGACATGTTCCAGCTTGTGAATATCCTTCTTGAACTGTGGTACCCAGAAACGGACATGGTATTCCAGTTGAGGTCTGACCAAAGTAGAATAGAGTGGTACTATTACATCCCTCAATCTACTCCTGGGAGTCACAACCAGATACAGTGAAGACATCTGCTTTTGAGCTTTGCAATGCGTTGACATCTCCGGCCCATCCTCTGTTCAGATATCAGCCAGCATGCCAACAACTTAAATCAAGAAACAGCTTCCTAACATCTACAGAGATACTCGCAGGAACAACTCAGCATGTGAGAGTCCAAAAGTGGCAGGTAAAAACCCGGAACCTCAAATCAGTGGCTGATACCGGATGAGAAATCTTAAGAAATGGGGCTATAAAGTGGAGTCCATGACATGCAAGTGTGAAGAAGAGCAAACCACAGACCACTTCCTACAATGCAGTTTTAGCCCTGCCACATGCACAATGGAGGACCTTCTTATTGTGACACCAGAGGCAAAGTGGCCAGCTTCTGGTCAAAGGAAATTTAGCATCATGCCAAGTTTTTAACTTTGCAGTTTTTTATAAATTATAACTGTATTCTCAATTTGCTTCTGGCACGATAAACAAATAGCCCAAAATTGCTTTGGCTCTATGGTCATTTTTATCTTTTTAAAAAATGGAATATCCCTTTCTCCTTTTTTATATTTAGTTTGGGTTTTGTGATGCTTCATTCTATTGGGTGGTTGTAGGTTTTTCCGGGCTATATGGCCATGTTCTGGAGGCAATTTTTCTCCTGACGTTTCGCCTGCATCTATGGCAAGCATCCTCCGAGGTAATGAGGTCTTCATTCTATTTCCAAAATAAGCAGACTGTTTATATCTAAGTAATATCATCACACAATACAGCTTACTAGTGATTTCCCCTCCCTTTATTGAGATTAAACATCCTCCTTTTCTGGGCAGTTAGAACACTTGGGATTTCCTTTTTAAATTTAAAACTTGAAGAAAAATTGTTATTTGTGACTAACTCTTGAAATACTTATAATTTGGTAGACATTAAGTCAGCGAGATATTTGCCCATGATTATTACTGCATGGAACTTTCTGAAGTGTTTTGCTTTTTAAAGAAGATTTTCTCTGTTTTGCAAGTTGTGATGGGAGAGAAAAGCAATTATCATTCAGTATAAATAGTTGTGGTTAGAAAAGAGGATAAAAATAGTTTGTTGTTGAAGAGTATAGCCAGAAACTGAACTTAAGCAATACTTGGAATGTAAATCAAGCTAGCAGGAAATTCCAAGTGCAGCCTGGCATTTTGTCCTCATTTAACATGTGGATATGAACTTTTTACCCTTTCTTGATAATAACGGAGGAACTGAGTTCCTCTGAAGTCCTTGAATGTAGCAAAACTTTCACTGAAATGATGTTAGTAGCTTGGTATCAAAGGAGAGTTGGGTTCAATCCACAGCTTTGTCTATTGCAGATTGGTGTTGCCTGTTGACTTCAGATGATTCCACAAGTTTCATAGGATTTTCTTAGGCAAAGAATACATAGGGGTGATTTTTTTAGTTTGTTCTAATGTATAGGCCAGGGTCCTCAAACTTTTTAAACAGAGGGCCTCAAACTGTTGGAGGGCCAGATTACAATTTGAAAAAATAAAAACAAAACATGAATGAATTCCTAGGCACACTGCACATATTTTATTTGTAGTGCAAAAAACCAATTAAAAACAATACAATGATTAAAATGAAGAACAATTTAAACAAATATAAACACATTAGTATTTCAATGGGAAGTGTGGGCCTACTTTTGGCTAATGGGATAGGATTGTTGTTGTTATTGTGTTCTTTCAAGTCGTTTCAGGCTTAGGTTGATCCTGAGCGAGGGCCGGGTAAATGACCTTGGAGGGCCGTATCTGGCCCCTTGGCCTTAGTTTGAGGACCCCTGGTATAGGCTATAGCACTCGGCATTTGTTGGCAATCTCCCATCCAAGTACTAATGAGTACTGTCTCACCTTAACTTCCAAGATCAGACAAGGTAATCTAGAACTTTGGAATGTTCCACTATACAGATGACACCCAACTCTCTCTTTCCTATTTACCTCCAAGGAACCTCTTCTGTACTAAATAAGTACCTGCCATCAGTAATAGTCTTTATGAGGCCAACAAACTGAAACTTAAATTCAGTCAAGACAGAAGTTTTCCTGGTTAACATAAAGCAGATC
This sequence comes from Anolis sagrei ordinatus, assembly GCF_025583915.1. Classification (NCBI taxonomy): domain Eukaryota; kingdom Metazoa; phylum Chordata; class Lepidosauria; order Squamata; family Anolidae; genus Anolis; species Anolis sagrei. Next base: position 334,405,868 of record NW_026844366.1, read on the forward strand.
CGGGAATAGGAATTCACACAGTGTTGGATGAGATTAACCTCATGAAATCTCAAGTTTTCAGCTTTGGCATACTCCTAGATGTTTGCACAGTTAAAACTAGCGCAATACTTGTGCCTATTCCTTGAGAGGTCAGATCTGGCTATAGTGACATGTACCATGATTGTGTTCTGTTTGGGTTGCTGTAATTGCTTCATGTGGGATTGTCTTTGAAAAGTGTATGGCAACTTCAGTGGATCCAAAATTGACTTGGGCTGATTGCAGGGATCGTATAACTTTCTTGTTGAAACAGCTCCACTGGCCACTAATCCATCCCCAGGCACAATTCAAAGTGCTGGTTATAAGCTTTAGAGCCCTGTCTGGCTTGGGCCCACACTACATATGCAAGCCTGAGTTTTAAGATCTTCAGGGGAGGGCTTTTTCCTGGGTTCCACGTTCATCATGACCACAATTGGTGAGCCTTCTCAGGGGCTCCTTCGAGGATATACAACTCCCACCTTTAAGAGGTCTGATAAGTCACAGGCCAAGATGTTCTTATTTAGGCAGGATCTTGATTGATTTTTAACCATATGGCAGAACAGTATTGAATCTTTGATGTTTTCAATTATGTTTGATCATACTTTAAATTAATTTTGACTATCTGGTTGTAATAGTATTGTGTTTTTTTTAACTTTTGTAATATGGAATTTTAGCTAACATCTATTTTGATTTATTTTAAGCCCCACTGGAGAAAGAAAGGTGGGGTTTACCTTAAATGAATTAATGCAGATATGGTATCTTAACTGAAATGCTGCAGAGCCATTACTAATTAGCTAAACTATACAGTGTGAAAGGATGCTGTGTTTCAGGTATGGAATGTATATTGTGTGTACATCTGTGACCCTGATGTACCATTTGAGATGAAATACTCTGCTTTCTTAAGTGGCTAGTTGTTCACACACATCCTGTTGTCTACAGCCTTTTATGGTGTCCCCAAATCTGCTCTGGCAGATTTCTGAGCTGCATAGAGCACCGTGGAGATGTTATGCAATGGGGGAATATTTTCCCGTCTTAATTTCCATTGATGAAAGCAGGTCCTTCAGCAGAATGGGAAGATTGTATTCAGCAGCAGGAGTTTACAGTATACCACAAAAATCCCATGATATAAAAATGTCTACAAAGCTCATTTTTATGGCATAGACATCTACCAAGAAGCCATGACAAAATAAAATTCTTTGCTGTAATCTGTATGGAATAAAAGACATAATCGGATGATACATTTAGAAAAGTCCAGTATGTGAAGTAGCTTTAAAACTGGTATGTCTTCCACATGAAATTGAGTCTGTACATTTTTAATAATGTATCCCTTTGACCATTTGAGTGCTACATCTCACTCCTACATTTTATCTTTGAAAAGGGCCAGTGCAGTCACCTCTTGCAGGAAAATAACCATGGGCGGATTTCTAATTGGAATTATTTAATGGGCAGTTGTATTTCTTTTCTTTTGTGTCCTTGTCCTCAGGATTAAGGAATTGGACTTCAACAAGTGTCTGGCTGACTGTTGCTTTGCAGAACGCTAATCAGACAATTGCCTATTTTTTAAAACATGCAAAAATAGCACAAGCACATATCTGAAGTACGCTTTGATTGTATGCTTGGGGATAGCAAGTCAAAGAAACTCCATGATTGAGTCATTGCCTGTGCCAGTTTGAGACCCAATTATTAAATCATGTATCGTATTGTAATTATGCAAAAGCAAGCATTTGTGGCTGGCATGAACTGCTTTTATTTTTCTTCTCTGTGAACTTGCACAAGTGCCTGGTTCAGTATCTCAAAATTCAGTATTCTATGTGTTTGAAAGCATAGATCTTCACTCAAAAATTATGCAATTCTGTTTTCATATTTGGACTTCCTTTTCCTTGTGCCTCTCACCAGTTCCATATAGTCTTCCAACCTTCCAAAGTGGATTTTAGATGGGTGCAAGGGCTGTAGAAGTCAGAAAGAGTTTATTTTCCTATAGGATGCTGGACACGATGGGATAAAACTATAAATTGCAATTAACAACAGTCTCTCTGAATTTATTTGAGACATTTTGTGTACCTTATTTGGCAGACTTGATGCTGAGCAGGTCTGTTGAATTCAAGGATGAAAGTTGTGTTTCCCTAATGCTGGCTCCACATTACTCTAACAAAACTTCATGATGCAATAAGTTGCTGTTCTAATGCAGGAGCAGTGAAGAAAATACCGCATGTGGGACTTAAAATGGTTCATGAAATCAGAAGGAATGAAAACTGCTCCGTTTAATAAGATGGGGCAGCATGTGTGTTAATCTTTACACACTAGTCCTAACACACAGATTTCTGCCTTGACATATGTTAGCACATGCGGTGTCTAAAATTACAAACATGTGGAACCAGCTCTTCAGAAGGGCTACAGGAAGTAGTTTTTGTAAAACAGGAAAATCTGTTAAGTGTATGTCAGCATGCAAATTATAATGATCCAACTTTGAGTTTGGTTGAAGTCAAGGGTAGATAATTCATTTTTACTATGTTCAAATAATTTCCAATTATTTGGCAAACTGATTTAGCTTCTTTAGGAATTTTCAAATTGTGCATTAGGTTCCAGTTTTTCAAAAATTTCTCCAGATAAATATCACCATATGACAATTGCTATGGAATTTAAACATTGGAAGAAGTACATAAAGTTTATGTTTGTTATCTCAAGAACATTGAATATGTGTAATGCCATTAGTACTACAGCTATATTATGTTGCATCCTTTTGAAATTTAAAAGGATAAATTCATTTGTTAGAAATGTTGAAGCTGTAGGAGACAAAAACATTGGAAATCAGAAATTTTCAGGGGGAAAAAAAATAAATTGCAATGTTTGCAACCTTTACAGATTCAAAATCATTGTGTTGTCTTGCTAGTGATGGCAGTTCTATAAAACCATATAATACAGGTATAGTCAGTAAATGAATTAGCTATGTTTGTGGCATAGTTTCTTTGACAAAACAGTTGGCACCAGAGTAAATCTTGAATGAGTAAATAAAAACATTTTGAACCTTCTAGAAGTCACTTAAAACCTTTTCCCAAAATGCATCTAGGGATGACTTTTCCTCCCATCAACACCTGCTTTTCTTATGGTTTCCGTTTTTGTGGCCAAGCAGCTCTGTCATTTTTAACATGCTAGGGTTATCTGCTCTCCCCTTTTCTCTCTGTTTAGCTGTTCAAACATCACCATCATGATCATAGGCCATCAGTCGTGGCTTAGTATGATCGTCTTCCAAGGGTAGAGTCTTGCTGGTGGGTCTGAAAGTGATTGTAGAGACTAACTCAGGATCTGTATGTTCTTTCGCAGTGAGGACATCGATTTCCAGACGGAAGGTGGTCCCAACAAGAGTTGTTTTGACGCACCATTCTCTTGACACATTTCTCCCTTTCTCTCTCCATTTGTGCCTCTTTGAAATCCACAGCACAGTTGGTAACAGCTGACCTCCAGTTAGATATCAAGTTATCAAGATTTACTCTTTTGAGCCAGAAACAAATCTAAAAAATAACTTGGCAAATGGAGAATATTTTATTAGGCCTTATGTTGCAAGGTCTCCATCTTGTGAATGACTGAGGTTAAGGGCTTTTTGTGCACTGGGAGAGGCATCTAGCAGTGTTTCCCATCCTTTCAAGTTGTAAGGGTTTCATTCATGCTTTCAAGGTGGCAGAGAGATAATGATTTCAAATCAGGTCCACCTGTACATACTACAGAAAGCCTACAGAAAACCATGGTGTGCAAAAGATGTTAATGGAAAAAGGCTTTCCTTAAGACATATTTCAGTGACAGAAATGACAAGAGATAGACAGTTGCTGTGTTACAACTAAGAAAATAAAATTGTTTGTGTGAAAAAACAAGCTTTGAAATTGCATCCATGGGTATTTGTATTCAACATAGCTTGGAACAGGTAATTCAAGGAAGAGAAAATATTTGTCTTTTCCTTACAAGTGATTCTTGTAAATAATTGTGTATGAAGTCATGGTTTTTCCCCATAAATTTATTTTACAATTTGGAATTGATGTTACCAGCCATATCAGTTTTGAAGGATATTGATAACTGGTGCACATATCTATGTTATATGTATGAACTTGTTTCATCATTATAACTATAACCTGTTGATGTTTATACTTGGAACTTCTCCAGTTTGTGTACAGCCAATTTCTCAGGTTGTTTAAAGGTTTGAAATTTATTTTACAATTTGGAATTGATGTTACCAGCCTTATCGGTTTTGAAGTATATTGAGAACTGGTGCACATATCTATGTTATATGTATGAATTTGTTTCATCATTATAACTATAACCTGTTGATGTTTATACTTGGAACTTCTCCAGTTTGTGTACAGCCAATTTCTCAGGTTGTTTAAAGGCTTGAAATTTATCTAAACGTGTAATGTAAACATATTATTATAAAGTTTTTTCTAACTATATTTTTTTCCCTTTTTTAAATAGATGATTTGGAAGTGAAGCTTCTGTTGAGCTAACCCAGCCTGTTGCCACAAGATGTTTAGCACCAATCCTGCAAACTGGGTTACTTTTGAAGATGAACCTGTCTTCCAGTCTCCCCAGAAGGCAGGGGGAAGTCATGGGGTATTCAGAACAAATGGGCTTAAACTCCTTCTACCTAAGATGCATGATTCTTCAAGCCAGTCATCTTCTTCCAGCAACGTTTCTCTTTCATCACCTATGAATGACTATTATTTCATTCCTGGCCCTCCTAGTAATTCTCCACTCTGCACACCTACCAGAGACTACCCTGCAAGCCCTTGTTTTCCTAAATCAGGATCTCTTCTTTATCCTATTCCAGAACTGTCATCCAGCATTAATGTTCATCCTGCACCTCAAAAACTGGATGGCATATTGCAGACTGGGCATCACTCAGAGTCCTCTGTGCCTAAACCAACGGACGATGTAAACATCACTGAAGAAAACTCGAAGAAACCGGAAGATTGTTCAGAAACACAAACATTCTTTCAGTATGTTCAGAATAATTGTGCTTTTTCTAGCCCATTTTGGACAGAAGATTCACCTTCACCTAGCTCTGATGCACCCAGAACGGATTCAGGCTTTGACAAACACCATAGTTCTTTGCAAGAAAAAGAAGGTTTGCCCGATCAGAAAAGCCTCAATCAGGGATCCTTCAACTATATTTGTGAAAGGCTTGAGCACTTGCAGACAGATTCTTCAGATAATGAAAGGACTTTGACTTCCATGCCCTGTATTTATACTGGAGATGGATTTTCTCCATTCATTCCTCGTACCCTCTTCAGCAGCCAGAGAAAAGATGGCTGGCCTTTCATGTTGAGGATTCCTGAAAAGAAGAATATGATGTCATCAAGACAGTGGGGACCTATATATCTTAGAGTTTTACCTGGAGGAATCCTACAAATGTATTATGAAAAGGGCCTTGAGAAACCGTTCAAAGAATTCCAGCTGCAGCCATTTTGCAGACTTTCCGAACCCAAACTAGAGAATTGCAGCATCTCTGGGAGAATCCATACTGTTAAAATTGAGTATGTGTCATACACAGAGAAAAAGAAGTATCATCCTAAAGCTGAGGTAATTCATGAACCAGAGATAGAACAGATGCTGAAGTTAGGAACAACTGATTACAGTGATTTCACAGACTTCCTGATGATAGTCGAAGAAGAATTAATGAAGCTTCCTGTTCCTTCAAAACCAAAGAAGCATTATGAAGAACAAGAAATTGTCTTGGAGCTAGTGGACAACTTTTGGGGAAGGATCACAAAAGCAGAAGCAAAACTGGTTGAAAGTGTTGTCATCACCCATATTTATTACTTGAGTTTTGTCAATGGAAACTCTGAGTGCTTTTTGACACTAAATGACTTGGAGCTTCAGAGAAGAGATGAGGATTACTTTGAGAAGGACACTGAAAAGAAATTGATTGAAATCCTTGATTATCATTTCCATCAATGTGCAAAACAACAAGAGTTTGAGCAGTCAAGGATAATTAAATTTACACCAATAGATGGCTGTAGGTTGGAACTGATGCGTTTCAGGACGAGGTATAATGGATCAGATCTTCCATTTTTTGTTAAAGCATTAGTAGTAGCTCAGGGAGCTTACATTGAACTCCAGGCTTTCATAAACATGTCATCTTCTGCTCTTGCTTCAGTCCATTCACATTCCACAAAACATTGTGAAAACATCATGATACATTTTCCTGTTCCTCCACAGTGGATCAAAACACTCTGGACTATGAACCTTCAAAGACAGAAGTCCCTGAAAGCAAAAATGAACAGAAGAGCATGTCTTGGTTCTTTAACTGAGATTGAATCTGATTCTGTCATACAAGTTTCCATTGGAACAGCCAAATATGAAAGTGCATATAAAGCCATTGTGTGGAAGATTGACAGACTCCCAGATAAAAACACAAGTAAATATTTGGATATTTCTTTGGAATAGTATAAAATTGTATTGAAAGAGGATTGCATTTTCTCATAGAACATTAATAGAGTAAAAACCAGTAAGTTATAAGTAGAAAATTAGGAGTTGCCTATGGGCTGAGAAAGGCGGTATACAAATACAGTAAATAAATAAATAAAATAAATAAAATAAAGTGATATATATAAATATGCCTATGGATCAAATTATCCTTTGATCTAAGCGGGATTTAGTGAGAAATATGTATCAATGCTACGGCAGCCTAACAAACAAGGTTTTAGAAATGCCATTACACCTGCTTTGCACATTTCATTTTCTTAAGAGGCATAGAAGTTGGAAATCATTTATTTTTGTGTAGCCTGTTTAATTTTTTTTTAAAAAAAACACCCCTCAAATAACACCCTTCTACCTACAGATATATATTTCTAATGTTTGCCTAAACTGTAATATATATTAGTCACAATATAAAAACACAATTTTTTCTAGGATAAGGATCCACAACATATTTTGAAAACTGCACAGTGAGCACTTGGTGTCCACTGGGGTTTGGTTTCAGGACCCCTGTGAATACAAAATCTATGGATGCTCAAGTTCCATTATATACAACATCATAGTAAAATGATGTCTCTTGTATAAAATGGCAAAAATCAATTTGCTTTTGAATTAAAAAAATAGTTTCAAGCTGGATGGTTGTATCTATACATAGAGAAGGCCAACTGAATCTTGTCATTTGGGGCCTCTGTATAAATTTGACATTAGTCTTCCCACAAGGCCATGTTTATCTGGGTCTTCAAATGTGTGTACAAGTTATTGAATGTAAGATCATATAAAAAGAATATGACATGTCAGAAAGCAGTGCTGTTGTCCCTGAAAGTGGAAGTGTAGAGAAGATATCATTTAATTAATCTCTTCTATTACCATGGCACTTGGGGAAATATATCAACTCTTGCTCATTGTCATATTGCATATTTGGGTAAACTGCCCCTCCCAAGCACTAAAAAATATATCCTTTGAGATGTGTAAACCTGTGCTGTGTTTGCTTATGCTGCATAATTGTGCTTTTGCAAGTCACCGGGAAGGGATGGAGAGCTATATGTGGCAGCAAAAATGTCATGTTTTGCTTTGTACTTTGAGCCTTTTCATTCAATAATCTGGGACTAATCAGTGTCGTTGCTAAAACTCAGTGTGTGTGGACCTAATTAGTGCCTCCCACTGACCGAAACAGAAGTAATTCGTATTTTTGTAAATGAAATTTAGACCCAGGATGTTTCTGGTTAAGAATTTAGAAGTGGTTTGAGTTGTGGCTTATAGACAAGACTAATTTCATTTTCCTCTTTAACTACTGGCATAGCACAAGTCTACCAAAAGAGAGCAGTATTGTTATGTAGTTTGATAGGCCAAACTTTCCTTGTATTTATTTTTGCGGCATTTGTGTTGTGGTTTGAGGTTCTGCAAAGTCCATTGCAGTTGACACGCAAGCCTTGCTTGGAAAAGTAATATTTTCTAGTACTCTGTTGGTGGGCTAGTTAATATATTCAGTCTGTCTGGTCATTGGAATATCCTAACTGGCAGGAGAAGGCCTCCAGTTACATTTCTTTTCACTGCAACAGATGCACTTAAGCTTGTTATCATGGACAGGTTTGTGATTGCTTTTTGCTTGACTGATGAAGGGAGCAGCATAGTTTAGTTGAACTTAGGGCAGAGATAATTCATGCTTCTATCTTGTCTTGTCTGATTCAGCATTACAGAAGTCTTGTCAAGCCCTTAGCCATAGAAAAAGCTTTCATTTGGCAGTCTCTGAAGCCAGTCATGGCATGCTGTCAAGGAAACTGGCCATCACATTTTTCAATAACATAGCATCCCCACCAGCCAGCAGGACAAGTTGCCCTCTGTATCCATGGAATCTATACCCATGGATTCAACCATCCATAGCTTCATAATATTCCTAATAAAATGATAATAATAATAATAAAACTTTATTTCTAGACCGCCCCCTGTCCCTGAAGGGACTAGAGTGGTTTACACATGGAAAAAGGCAAACATTCAATGCCCTAAATAAATACAAACACGTCAAAAATCAAAATAATCCATAATAATAACAATAAACTTTCAATAAAATAATTAACATCAAAATGAAAACCAAATAGAAATAATCCAGTAGGACATATACCACTAATAACATGAATTAACATTAAAACACGTACCCTTTAAAACAATTAAAATACATTAGAAGTGGTTAACGCAGGTGTTCACTTGCAGTGTATCGTAGCTGCCATGAGGTAGAATAGGTTAGCCAGTGATCTGATGTCATTAATTTAAAGCGTCCTAGTCCTCCTCCTCTCCATACCCTAAAGCGCATAAGTGCATTTTCAAGAGTTTTTTTAAGGAGACTAGGGTGAGGGCTGTTTTTATTTCTTTATAGGTATAAAAATACTTTAAAACCTGAGGAGCTCAAATACCATTACAGGCAATCCCTGAGTTACAAACATTTGACTTACAGACTCAATAGTGAAAAACGGGTGAGACAACAGGAAGTTATAGAAATCTGCCCCAGAAAGGTGAATTCACTCCTAAAAGAGTTATCACCAATCCTTGTTTCCACAATAAGTAATTCTTTTCAAAATCCAATTATCACAGGGACAGAAAGAGAGGTGAAATCTTCTGAACAGGGGGACAGCATAGGGAAGGGTGTTATGCTATCTAAATCTAATATACTGTGTGAGTGTAAGTGTATATATATATATGTGTGTGTGTATGTGTGTGTATATGTATATATATACACATACATACATACACACACATATACATACACACATATATGTCTGGAGTTACACTTTAATAAAGTGTAATGTGTGTGTATGTGTGTGTATATGTATATATATACACATACATACATACATACACACACATATACATACACACATATATGTCTGGAGTTACACTTTAATAAAGTACTTGTTCCAACTTGCATACAAATTCACCTTAAGAACAAACCTTCAGAACCTATCTTGTATGTAGCTTGGGGTCTGCCTGTATATCTCCCTGAGGGGAGATGGTGATGGGGTATAAATAAAGTTTAATAAATAATAACAACAACAATAATAATATATGCAATTATATAATTAAGTATATAAATTGGTTAATACCCTCATTTTAAAATATGTTACTAATTGCATTGTTTTTCTAATTATTTTTTAAAAATGAATGTGGAATGCCATGGAACTTTAAAATTTATTTTAAAATGCCTTTAACAAGTAACAACCAGAATGACATCCAAGAAACCATGACTTATCATACCACTGAAAATAAATGTCTCATTGTTTCTAAAATGCACTGATAAAAAAACCCTTTGCTTACAAGTACATTGCTTGTAACTTTTTACATCCCAACTCTGATTTGAAGGGGTGTTTTATGGAATGCAAGACATTAATCTGATCTCATAAATACTTTTGTCTAAAATTGTAGAAGGGCCAAAATGATGATATTCTAATTATAAAAATAGTTGGTGATGGCCAATTTTATTTTTTCTCATGCATTTATTTTTTCCTTGATTTTAGATTGAAAAAAAACATTACATACAATTTTAATCTAGCAACATAATGACAAATTGAGAAAGTGAAAGAAGTCCAGCTCAAATACCCGTGGATCTCTTACTTTGTAGATTTTATAATGTTTTTGACTTAGTTGCAGTTTTTGGCTGCCAACATTCATTAAATGTACCGTATATACTCAAGTATAAGCATACTTGAGTATAAGCTGAGGCACCTAATTTTATTACAAAAACTGGGAAAACTTATTGATGCGAGTATAAGCCTGGGGTGGGAAATGCAGGCAGCCACAGATAAATTTCAAAATAAAAATAGATAACAATAAAATTACATTAATTGAGGCATCAGTAGGTTAAAAGTTTTGAATATCAAAGAAAAAACAACAAACTAGCACTGTAAGTAGAAAAGTAGGGTCAACAAAAACAATATAGTATCAACAATAACTTTATAATAATAATAAAAAACTTCATTTGTATCCCACCCTATCTCCCCATGGGGACTCAGGCTGGCATAGTAAGAGGCAACATAGTAAGAGGCAAACATTCAATGCCTATATAAATAATGCAGAACTAGATATAGATCTATAATCATATATACTAATTTCATATATACATTTTCCCCTGAAAAGTTTGCAAATCCTCTCTCTATATGTGCATTTCCCTCCTGCAATATTTGCAAGCCCTATGTACCTATATTTTATCTATTTAGATATCTCTCTCTATATGTGTGTGTGCATTTCCCCCTGCAATATTTGCAAGCCCTAGATGAAGACTGAAGGAGATATTGAAAAGTGGCTGCTGTCTCTCTGTTCTGTTTCTTTTATTCCTAAGAATTTGTAGTTGGTAGAGAGAGAATCTGGAGGAAAGGAAAAGGAATTTTCTTAACCTTTTTGTTTCTCCCTGAATCTAAATTTTCCATGTTAACTTTTGGCATATACCTTCACCTTGCTTTTGACAAAGGCAAACCTATCATGTGCTTTTCTTTGTCAAGATTTTTGCAGAGAGGATTTGTCTTTGCCTTCTTCTGAGGTTGAAAGTGTGTCACTTCCCAAATTGTCACTCAGATGGTTTCTGTGGCTGAGCAGAGATTTGATCCTGGTCTCTATAGAGTTGTAGTCCAATGCTCAAACTACTGCACGTGCTTTCTCCAAACCCATATAGTTAGAGCAGGGGTCCTCAAACTTTTTAAACATAGGGCCAGGTCACAGTCCCTCAAACTGTTGGAGGGCCGGATTATAATTTGAAAAAAATAATGAATGAATTCTTATGAATACTGCACATATCTTATTTATAGTGCAAAAGACACTTAAAAACAATACAATAATTAAAATGAAGAACAAATTCAACAAATATAAGCTTATTAGTATGTCAATGGGAAGTGTGGGCTTGCTCTTGGCTGATGAGATAGGATTGTTGTTGCTGTGTGCTTTCAAGTCATTTCAGACTTAGGTTGACCCTGAGTGAGGGCCGGGTAAATGACCTCGGAGGGCCGCATCCGGCCCCCGGGCCTTAGTTTGAGGACCCCTGAGTTAGAGCTTTACACAGGTAACTAGCTTTCTTAAACCCTAATATATCACCCACCCTGCTCAAAGAACCCTATGTATAGTAATTACATTCTGGTTTGGGGGATTACATACATTGTTATTGGTGATAATTCTTAATCGTCACTCTTAAGTGACCAGATTGAGTTGAATATACAAGTAACTTCACTGAATCTCTTCCAAAAGCTTACTGTGGAAGCACTTGTTGACAGAGGCTAGATGACCATCTGTCAGGTATACTTTGATTGTGCCTTTTTTGCATGGCAGGGGGTTGGACCAGATGGACCACATGGTCTCTTCCAACTCTTATGATTCTATGTTCATATCAAAACCTGTAGTACCGTATTTGGCTTCAGATTTTCAGGCATCCTGGTCAAAGTGTATATACATTGGCAGAGACTTGGGATAAGCATCCTTTAAATAACTTTCATTAAAGTTCTTCTGCAAGTTGCCTCTTGAGTTTGTTATGCACTGAGGGATAAATAAATTTGAAACTTTTTCTGTTGCCTTTTTGCTAGGTCACTTCTTGTTGTGGAGTGGAATAATAGAATTTCTCTCACAGAATAAATGAGTTCCATATGTTTTAATAATTGTGATGATTACAGTGGGTCTCACTTTTAAATGGTATATAGTTATTATGTGCTTGAAGCTCAGTTATATTAAAGAAGGCTAATACAACTGCTTCTCAACATTTGTACATTAGAGTAAAAACAGCTAAGAACGGCAAAGGTCTGTGTTGAAGAACAGATAGGAAATTCAAGAGGCAAAATAATCCAGGCTGAATTTATTGTATGACTACTGTAACTTCAACCTAATTGTCTGTGACAAATTTGAGACAGAGACAGCTCTATTTATCTATTTATCTTTACACTAGTTTTTGGAGGTACCAAGGAAATTCAAATGGCTGTGCATATTCCATTTTAACCATATTTCTAAATTTCTATTGACTTATTTATTGCTTCTATTTATGAGAAGTAATCAGCTCTATGCCAGAATGAAGGAGAGAAGTTATTGCCTGAGGAGGAATAATGAATGATGTCATGTAGTATACAACTTGGTATAGACCAGGTATGAATGGCCAAAATGCTACTGGGGAGGAGCAGAGGATAAGTTCAACTAGCCCCAGATGTGATGACGCAGCTAGCTCAAAGCCGAAAGGAAGGCTAGCGGCCGACGGTACTGGAGGTGAACGACGAATCCGATGCTCTAAAGATCAACACACCATAGGAACCTGGAATGTAAGATCTATGAGCCAGGGCAAATTGGATGTTGTTATTGGTGAGATGTCAAGACTAAAGATAGACATTCTGGGGGTCAGCGAACTGAAATGGACTGGAATGGGCCACTTCACATCAGATCACCACCAGATCTACTACTGCGGACAAGAGGAACATCGAAGAAATGGAGTAGCCTTCATAATTAATAAGAAATTCGCTAAAGCGGTGCTTGGATACAACCCAAAAAATGACAGAATGATCTCAATTCAAGTGCAAGGAAAGCCTTTCAACATTACAGTGATCCAAATATACGCCCCAACCACAGCTGCTGAAGAAGCAGAAGTAGATCAGTTCTATGAGGATCTGCAGGACCTACTGGATAATACACCAAAAAGAGACATTATTTTCATTACAGGAGACTGGAATGCCAAGGTGGGAAGTCAAATGACAACCGGGATCACAGGCAAGCATGGTCTGGGAGAACAAAATGAAGCGGGACGCAGGCTGATAGAATTTTGCCAGGAAAACTCGCTGTGTATAACGAATACTCTCTTCCAACAACCTAAAAGACGGCTTTACACATGGACCTCACCAGACGGTCAACACCGAAATCAGATTGACTACATCCTTTGCAGCCAAAGGTGGCGGACATCCATCCAGTCGGTGAAAACAAGACCTGGGGCTGACTGTAGCTCAGATCACGAACTTCTTATTGCCAATTTAGAATAAAACTAAAGAGATCAGGGAAAATACACAGACCAGTTAGATATGATCTCACTAACATTCCTAGCGAATATACAGTGGAAGTGAAGAACAGATTTGAAGGACTAGATTTAGTAAACAGAGTCCCAGAAGAACTATGGACAGAAGTCCGCGACATTGTTCAGGAGGCGGCAACAAAGTACGTTCCAAAGAAAAAGAAAACTAAGAAGGCAAAATGGTTGTCTGCTGAGACACTGGAAGTAGCCCAAGAAAGGAGGAAAGCAAAAGGAAACAGTGAAAGGGGAGATATGCCCAGTTAAATGCGCAATTCCAGAGGTTAGCCAGAAGAGATAAGGAACTATTTTTAAATAAGCAATGCATGGAAGTGGAGGAAGACAACAGAATAGGAAGGACAAGAGACCTCTTCCAGAAAATTAGAACCATTGGAGGTAAATTTCAGGCAAAAATTGGTATGATAAGAAACAAAGATGGCAGGGACCTAACAGAAGCTGAAGAGATCAAGAGAAGGTGGCGAGACTATACAGAAGATCTGTATAGGAAGGATAATAATATCGAGGATAGTTTTGACAGTGTGGTGAGTGAATTAGAACCAGACATCCTGAGGAGTGAGGTTGAATGGACCTTAAAAAGCATTGCTAACAACAAGGCAGCAGGAGACGACAGGATCCCAGATGAGCTGTTTAAAATCTTGAAAGATGATGCTGTCAAGATGATGCATGCCATATGCCAGTTTAAAATCTTAAAAGATGATGCTGTCAAGGTGATGCATGCCATTTGCCAGCAAATATGGAGAACACAAGAATGGCCATCAGACTGGAAAAAATCAACTTATATCCCCATACCAAAAAAGGGAAATGCGAAAGACTGCTCAAACTTCCGTACAGTGGCCCTTATTTTTCATGCCAGTAAGGTAATGCTCAAGATCCTTCAAGGAAGAATCCAGCAATACATGGAGCGAGAGTTGCCAGATGTTCAAGCTGGGTTCAGAAAAGGCAGAGGAACGAGAGACCAGATTGCCAATATCCGCTGGATAATGGAGAAAGGCAGGGAGTTTCAGAAAAACATCTATTTCTGCTTCATTGACTATTCTAAAGCCTTTGACTGTGTGGATCATAATAAATTGTGGCAAGTTCTTGGTGGGATGGGCATCCCAAGCCACCTTGTCTCTCTCCTGAGGAATCTGTACAAGGACCAAGTAGCAACAGTCAGAACTGACCACGGAACAACAGACTGGTTCAAGATTGGGAAAGGCGTACGGCAAGGCTGCATCCTCTCACCCAACCTTTTTAACTTGTATGCAGAACACATCATGCGATGTGCGGGGCTGGATGAATGCAAAGCTGGGGTGAAAATTGCTGGAAGAAACATTAACAACCTCAGATATGCAGATGACACCACTCTGATGGCCGATAGCGAGGAGGAGCTGAGGAGCCTTCTAATCAAGGTGAAAGAAGAAAGCGCAAAAGCCGGGTTGCAGCTAAACGTCAAAAAAACCAAGATTATGGCAACAAGAATGATTGACAACTGGAAAATAGAGGGAGAAACCGTGGAGGCCGTGACAGACTTTGTATTTCTAGGTGCAAAGATTACTGCAGATGCAGACTGTAGCCAGGAAATCAGAAGACGCTTACCTTCTTGGGAGGAGAGCAATGTCCAATCTCGATAAAATAGTAAAGAGTAGAGACATCAGACTGGCAACAAAGATCCGCCTAGTCAAAGCCATGGTATTCCCTGTAGTAACCTACGGATGTGAGAGCTGGACCTTAGGAAAGGCTGAGCGAAGGAAGATCGATGCTTTTGAGCTGTGGTGTTGGAGGAAAGTTCTGAGAGTGCCTTGGACTGCGAGAAGATCCAACCAGTCCATCCTCCAGGAAATAAAGCCCGACTGCTCATAGGAGGGAAAGATACTAGAGACAAAGTTGAAGTACTTTGGCCACATCATGAGGAGACAGGAAAGCCTAGAGAAGACAATTATGCTGGGGAAAGTGGAAGGCAAAAGGAAGAGGGGCCGACCAAGGGCAAGATGGATGGATGGCATCCTTGAAGTGACTGGAACTGACCTTGAGGGAGCTGGGGGTGGTAACGGCCGACAGGGAGCTCTGCCGTAGGCTGGTCCATGAGGTCACGAAGAGTCGGAGACGACTGAACGAATGAACAACAACAACATGAATTGTTTGTGTTCTAGCTTTTGAAGCTTGACATAGTTTAAAGGCAAAGAGTGAATCTCTTTGTCAGATCATGTCCCTCAGGGATTAGCCCTAGCTAAGGCCAGACTGCATTCCTCTCTTACTCTTATTTAGCTCTCATTCAATAGTTTTTGAACTCCTAGCTTCCATGAATTTATCGTTCTCTCAAGCACCTTTCTCTGTAAAACTTTACATTTGTCTCTTTTCCCTGCCCGTTTATCCTTCCCCAGATCCAGATCATCCGCACAGTTTGTCTTACAAACTAGAACTTGGCTCAGATCAGGAAATCCCCTCTGATTGGTATCCTTTTGCCACAGTCCAATTTGTTGTGCTCGACGAATGTCCTTCTGGAACTGAAGTAAAATCACTGGGCATCGAAAATGATGTGCAGCCACAGAAGCATGTGACCCAAAAAGCATATTACAATTGCCAGGTAATATCATTATTTTCATCTTTTTAAACCTAATGAAGTGTTTCAGTCAATTATGTGTTACTTTTATTTCCATTTCTTTTCTTATCAAGACAAATACTTGATGAAGACTAGCATGCCCATTCACCAAGCTTCCTGGGGGTGTTTTTATTTATTTATTTATTTATTTACTGTACTTGTACACCGCCCTTCTTACCCCAAAGAGGGGACTCCGGGCGGCTTACAAACCATGGCAATAATTAAATGCCAGATTCAGATAATAACAATATCAATAAAACATAATATTATAAAACTGTAAAAAAACACATATCAATTAAAATAGTATTTCAAATGATTAAACATATTAAAACATATCAAATTTACATTGCATTGAAGCATGCTTACAGGTCCTTACAGTCCAGTGGCTTAAACAGCCAAAACCCTAATAAATAGCAGCTCAACACCATCAAAACATTGTCACACACAGCCCTCTCCCACCTAAAATTAGTCCAATCCACCCCACAATGGGAGTTGTAGTTTAGCACATCTGATGGGTGCCAGTTTGGGCAGGGATGAAGCTGACTCTGGTGCAATAAAGTTAATTTTTATTCTTGGATGTTATGTTACATAGAATTCCTAGTGTTTTAGTACTAAAAACAGACACGGTTGCTGTTCTGCACTTGTTTCCAAGAATATTTTTTGAGTGACTTGAGAAACTGCAAGTCACTTCTGGTGTGAGAGAATTGGCTGTCTGCAAGGATGTTGCCCAAGGGATGCCTGGATGTTTTGATGGGGAGCTGGAGCTGACAGCGCTCTTCACGGATTCGAACCTACGACCTGTCCTGCTGGCCCAAGGGTTTAACCTTTTGCACCACTGGGGGCTCCTTCCAAGAAGATAGTAATGGGTTGTGCAATTCTAGGAACATATTTGGCATATAATATATGTTTGCACTCAGTAACATCACTCTGCTAGCATAAAGTTACTGCTAGGTTTGGAAACACTATCTTAATTGGGTTGCTGTGAGTTTTCCAGGCTGTGTGGCCATGTTCTAGAAGCATTCTCTCCTGACCCACACCACTGGCAGGCATCCTCAGATGTATGTGAAACATCAGGAGAGAATGCTTCTGGAACATGGCCATACAGCCCGGAAAACCCACAACAACCCAATGATTCCGGCCAAGAAAGCCTTCAATAACACTATCTTAATTTTTTCCAATATGGATTTTATTTATACATGTGCATTTATTCATAAAAATCAAAAATGGCTCAAAAGTAGACTTCTTATTTTAAAGAAGTCCTTCCCAGGGCTAAAATGGCCTGGGGGACATGGGAACTAATTTAGGCACAGTAGAAGCCATTGTGGCCCTCTACTCCCTGGCACTTGCTCACTTCTCTTATAGAATTTTCACAAACATTAATGGAGCATCACATCTCTAATGGAAGAACCCTACTTCATACTTTTTCTGCTATTAATACATTGGTTTCAGGATTTCTTTATAATAGGTTTGAGATGATGGCTAATCATTTCAATGAGGGTAATGACAAGGTTCACTAGCTGTTTTCATAACTGCTTTCTAATTGCACTCTTTGATTTCTTATTGCAGGTTGAAATTGAGAAGAAATGGATTAGGCTTGAAGGAGAAGATCCCAACAAATGTGGGAGTTGTCAAATGCAGTAAAAGACGAGAGGAATAACCTCATGTGCTTTAATGGTTATAATAAGTAGATAATGTATATATATATAGTTGTTGTAAGCAAGAGAGTTTAAAAAGCAGCAGGATGTCCACTAGTTTGTCATGATAAAAGACTGTGTACGGTTGGGAATTTGTTTGCCTAACATTTAGTATATTGATGGTAATGGGCACAAAAAAGCTATTATTTTAAATTATGGGGGTATTGTACCATTTTGAGAAATAATGGCACTATGAAAGGCTTTTAGGGAAACCATCAACATATGTTGATTTTTGATACTGTCTAGAGGAATAAATCATAGTTTATCTATTAAGTATGTATGTATGTGTAGTTACTTGATATATCCTTGATATGTTCCCTCTACCAGTTTCAATAAAAGTATGCAAGTTCCGTATATCCTTGAAAGGGGTGTGTTCCTTGGAAACATGCTTAATACTTTTAATGGCTCGTAAATAAAATATAGTAGCTTTTGGGTCTTTCCAATATGATTTTTCCCCTATGGAGGAATGGGCAGATGGAAAATGGTACATTAGAATTTAAAATCTAAATGGCTATTTTAGAACACTTTAGTTGGCAAGAGCTGTCAGGAATGTAACCTAATTTGCAGATCATTCTGGCACAATCCACACTTGAGTCTGAATTCTTTTAAACTTATGATGTTCTACTGAACCACATCAAAATGGCTGAACTGTTTATAGAAAGGCTTGTCACAGAGGGACCAGTACAAATACCTGAAGTGCTTTTCCTTTTGCTTCCTTTATTGAAAGTGTAAGTTTGTCCTTCCAGTCGTTGAAAGGATGATTTGTCTGGGAGGAACTGCAGGAGTTTCTGAGTCCAAAAGGTTAAGCAGAGTTTTTTGTTTCAGTGTTTTGGATGGAAGAGAGTACTTCTAACTTTGCCAGCTGCTACAGCTGTTACTTTGCATCGCCAGCAAGAGCAGATGTCTATAGAACTGAAGTTTTGGAACAAATAGGAATAGACATATGGAAAATGTTACCTTAGAATGTAAAATCTAAATGGCTTTTTTTAGCTGTCAGGAATGTAACCTGCTGTCAGCAAAGTTTGTGAAATCCAGGAGACTCCAGATGAATGTGGAAAGGGGAAATGTTCCGTTTTCCTGCCAAGCGTTTGCTTAAGGGGCGTGGAGCAGAACACCCAGAACTCTGAAGGGAAAGTGTTTCTAGAAAGTGTGTTGACAATCACAATCAGAATAACCTTTTGGAATCTGATGGGTTTGACCAATTGAGGGAAGTTATTGTCTTAATTTTTCTGTCTTGTCGCTTATGCTTATACACTGGAGGCCAAAGAAGTGTCTGTCTATGGATAATTTTTATTGATGGCTTTCTGCTTTATTGAAACCACTCCAAATGCCGTCTTTGTTGCATGTAAGTCCTCTGGAATAAAGCTATAACAGCACACTTCATCTCACTTTAATATTTGTCTCCCTGCTGCACTTCAACTTTAACACTTCAACTAATTTGCCCCAAAGGAAAAATGATTTAGAATAAATTTGATCTGGGAAAACATACTTTATATTATAATTCCACTCCACCACGTAATGAAAGTAGATATTCAGTTACTTTCTAAATTCGCTATGTAGCTTTGTCCCAACAGTTAATTCTGAAGAGATCTCAACATTTCTAATCTCATTTTACTAGTGAATTGTCTTGAAATGTCAAAAGAGCCTTTCAGTGATGATAGCCTTGCTGTATACTGTTTTCCAAATGAGTCTTTTCTCTCTCCAGAAGTATGGGTCAAGCATAGAAGAAAATGTTGTTTCTTGCCTTAGGTAATATTGGAGTTTAAATATTACCCAATTTGCATTCACATTTAGATTGCATCTGATAGCACACAGCCTTTTAATTTGAACAGAAGTCTTTCATGCTCCAGTATAAAAAGCACAATCATTTCTAGGTTAACAGATGAGTAGCTTAAAAGGCACAGATCAGACTTGAAGCATGATGTATTCTTTGGATGGGGATGGGCCTGAGATAGGAAGGGAAAAGGATCTTAGCAGCAATGCAGTGTTACAGAACTCTTTGCTCTTATATTGATGACAAAAGTATTGTTTTTCTTTTCCAAGTATGAAAGCCCAGTTAATAACAAAGATGATAGTGTTCCATGTTACATTTGAAAATTTATAGGCAGTGAAACCTCACACGATTTCTTGGTTGAAGGGTTCTTCATATGACCCTTTCCTAAATGGTGAATTTTCATAAAGGCAAAACTATGCCTATTATTTGTTGTGAAGTGTGGTGCAGGTGTGTTGCTTTGTTGCATACATGAGGGTTAGTTTTGCACCACATAGATGCATAATATTATTTTGGATAGTTGGGCTGATTCAGTTTTTCTGTGGATATGTAAACCTTAAAGCAGGCTATGCTGATTGTTACAATCTTTGCTCTCTTAAAGTTTGGTAGTTAACATAACCTACCACCGACCAGTGCCAGTATGGGTTGTTGTGAGTTTTTTGAGCTGTACGACCATGTTCCAGAAGCATTATCTCCTGACATTTCGTCCACATCTATGGCAGGCGCCCTCAGAGGTTGTGAGGATACCTGCCATAGATGCAGGCGAAACATCAGGAGAAAATGCTTCTGGAACATGGCCATACAGCCCGGAAAACTCACAACAACCCAGTGGTTCCGGCCATGAAAGCCTTTGACAACACATTGCAGTATATATTTAAATGCTGTAATATTACAAAAGAAACCACTGCTTTTGCTGTTGGTATCAATGTTCAGCTAGGAATTGAACAGTGGCTTGAGCAGCAGAAGAAAAAAATTGAGATCAGTTCGGCAGTTAAACAAATGCCTGGAATCTCCTTGCATTGTCAAGAAACAACTAAACCCAATTTTCCTAGTTTCCAACAAACCTCACAACCTCTGAGGATGCCTGCCACAGATGCAGGTGAAACGTCAGGAGAGAATGCTTCTAGAACATGACCATACAGCCCGAAAAACCTACAACAACCCATCTTTTTAAAATGTAAAGTGTTATTTCTTTGATTTTTTTTTTGCTGGATATTTGAGAGTCCCAGTTGCTTGAGTTCTGATTAACTGAAAGTCTACTGTACTTGGGAGATTTTTTTTTCATGTCGGGAGCGACTTGAGAAACTGCAAGTTGCTTCTGGTGTGGGAGAATTGGCTGTCTGCAAGGACATTGCCCAGGGGATGCCTGTATGTTTTACCATCCTGTGGGAGGCTTCACATGGGAAGCGAACTGAGATAGGAGCTCACCCTGCTCCCTGAATTTAAATCTCCAACCTTTCGGTCAGCAGTCCTGCTGGCACAAGTGTTTAACCCATTGCGCCACTGGAAAAAATTGCAAATATTCAATCTGAGAGCTCATTCATGTAAAACACCTTTCATCAATTATATGCCTTTCTTATTTTTCAAGGCCACATCCAGGAACAACCACTTTCATTTTAGGCATCTTACACATAGTAATAGGGTTTTGGGCACTGAAACCGGCTGTGCTAAAACAGTGTCCAAAGGAGGTGTCGATACATAAAATTAGCTTGCTGGGAGCAGAGACGGCACAGTGTATATAATCTGGCCACTGACCCATGTTAGAGTGACAGTGTAAATGGAATAGGTCTCTTCCAATTTTAAAAGCGATGTCTTGTGAAAGTATCCGAACACAGAGATTAGACCATCCAATATTTCATGTTGTACAAAAGTAATGTTAAGACCAAGGATTTATCAAAGAAGAAGGCAGAAGCTCAAATGAAATAGTTGGGATAGTAGAGAGCGGAGAGAGAGAGAGATGACGAGGGTTATGTTTGAGAATGAGGACACAGAACTAAGCTGCTTTGTAATTCATGCACATCTGTTTATTATTGTGCTGGTGATTCTGGATTCATTTATTATTTAGCCTTATACAAAGTAATTTCTTTGCCCTTCAAAATGAAACTGTAATGTTCATTTCATAAATAAATGTACAAGGAAATGTGGAAGTCCTGATGGATTGTCTTTCCTCCCTAAGCATCTGAAATTTTGACAAGGCATTTCTCTTGCTGACCTTTACTAGTGTAGGGAAAGACATAAGGTGATCATAACAGAAGGGAACACTATGCTTCCCATTTATGTACAGTCAGCTTAATGCAGGCATGGGCAAACTTGGGTCGTTCGGGCATTTTGGACTTTAACTCCCACAATTTCTAACAGCCTCAGGCCCCTTCCTTTTCCCCCTCAGCCGCTCAAGCGGCTGAGGGGGAAAAGGAAAGGACCTGAGGCTGTTAGAAATTGTGGGAGTTGAAGTCCAAAACGCCCGAACGACCCAAGTTTGCCCATGCCTCACTTAATGCAATGTATTAGCAAGTATTGTAGCTTATTTTTTAGCTGCTATGTCTGTATATTTCCAAATGTTATTGAGCTGGAACTTAACTAGATCCAACTTTTGGGTACAATCCAGAGATGTCCACTGTTGGAAATGTTAGCTTTTCACATGTTCTTTGGACAGTTTCTGAAAAGCAGTATATTACCATCATTGCAGTATTTGACTTCTTACGCTATTTTATAAAAATATATTTTAGTGAATTTAAGTGCATAACCCACTTAGCTACTGAAATCAGTAGTAGATAGATGTAACTTTGGTACATGTATGAATTCAAAGAGTTTTTTAAAAACATAATTTATGCTTAATATAAGAGATATAATTCTGTATAATTGCTAGAAGAAATTAAAGCTTGAACAGTATTTTATAGATGTTGTTTTCAAACATTAAAATTATATATTTTAAAGAAAAATAATACTTGTTTTGGTCCCTTTTTTCCCTCCAATGGAACTCTCTAAGTCAGTGATTCTCAACCTTCCTAATGCCATGACCCATTTATACAGTTCCTCATATTGTGGTGACCCCCAACCATAACATTATTTTTGTTGCTAGTTCATAACTGTCATTTTGCTGCTGTTATGAATCGTAATATAAATATTGGATCTGCAGGATGTATTTTCATGCACTGGATCCAATTTGGCTCAAATGTATACCCAAATTTGAATGATGCTGGGGTTGGGGGAGGAATTAATGTTGTCATTTGGGAGATGTAGTTGCTGGGATTTATAGTTCACCTACATCAAAGAGCATTCTGAACTCCACCAACAATGGAATTGAACAAAACTTGGCACACAGAACTCCCATGACCAACAGAAAATACTGGAAGGGTTTGGTGGGCATTGACCTTGAGTTTTGGAGTTATAGTTCACCTACATCCAGAGAGCACTGAGGACTGCAACAATGATGGATCTGGGCCAAACTATACCCAAATGTGAACACTGGTGGAGTTTGGGGAAAATAGACCTTGACATTTGGGAATTGTAGTTGCTGAGATTTATAGTTCACCTACAATCAAAGAGCATTCTGAACCCCACCAACAATAGAATTGGGCCAGACTTCCCACACAGAACCCCCATGACAATAGAAAATACTGTTTTTGGTCTTTGGGCGACCCCTCTGACACCCACTCTCAACCCTCCCAGGAGTTTGTAAAGATGGGAGAAAGGGAATTGCCAAAAGCCAAGATAATTATTATTTATTATTTATTTATTTACTCCTTTTGTATACCGCAAATATCAGCCGCGGCGACTCTAAGCGGTTTACAGTAAAATGTGCAACATTGAACAATATATATGACAAACAACCACAAACAATACACAAAACGTCATCACGCCTCGAATAGGATCAGATCCAAATCTCATAGTCGTTTTACCATTCCTTGTTCAGTATGCCGTCTTTCTGAGTCAGATGTTGATTGCATGCTTATCCGAACGCCTGTTCGAAGAGCCACGTCTTCACCCGCCTTCTAAACGCCAGTAGCGACGGGGCCTGTCTGATCTCCGTTGGTAGGGCATTCCATAGCCGAGGGGCCACCACCGAGAAGGCCCTGTCTCTTGTCCCCGCCAGCCGCACTTGTGATGCTGGCGGGACCGAGAGCAGGGCCTCCCCGGACGATCTTAGCATCCTCGCCGGTTTCGTAGGAGGAGATGCGTTCGGAGAGGTAAGTGGGGCCGGAACCGTGTAGGGCTTTATAGGCTAAAGCCAGCACCTTGAATTGTGCTCGGTAGCAAATTGGCAGCCAGTGGAGCTGGCTCAACAGTGGAGTGGTGTGCTCCCTGAGTGCCGCTCCCGTTAACAACTCCGTTATTACTCTGCACATTAAAATTTCTCCTGCTTTCATTTACAGCATTTGTATCTTTGCATCAGCAGTGAGAAAAAAAAAATTTCCCCACCTTCCACATATGCACAGATTGGGAATGTGCTGCACTCACTTCCTCAGAGGAAGCATTAATGTGATTTTAGCTGCTATCTTTTCTCAACCTATTCTTTTTCTCATGCTGCGAAGCCTGACTGCGAGGTCAGTGTCAGTAACAGTGGAGGCTGATGTGTTAGGGCAAATGAGGTACTCTTCCTCAGGCTGCTTGTAGATCATCCTGTTTCTTGCCTCCTCATTTATCAGTCCATGGAGTGGCACTTTGACATTTTCCCCACTTGAACAAATCGGGTATGAAAAGAGAATTAGACATTAAAGAATTATATTGTTGTGTTCTTCCAAGGAAAGGGACACACTACTATTAGTTGGCTTACCTTCATTGATCATTTCGCCCTACTAGTCCTGATGGGCACCATCTATCTCTGTTATCTGACCATCATCCAGACATCAGAACACTCCTCTCACACCCATTGGATCATGACCTGTCATGTGTCAGAACACTTCACACTGAGACAGTCCCATATCTTCCACGAAGGTTATGAAATCCTGAAATAGATCACACAAATATCCATAGCGTGTATGTGAAAACCACATCTGAGATG
Organism: Anolis sagrei ordinatus; assembly: GCF_025583915.1. Lineage (NCBI taxonomy): Eukaryota > Metazoa > Chordata > Lepidosauria > Squamata > Anolidae > Anolis > Anolis sagrei. The sequence goes on from NW_026844366.1 coordinate 334,430,423, forward strand.
ATCTCTATTAGTTTCCATAGAGAAACTAAAAACTTGACAGATGATACAAGATCAGCAATCCTCATCTGGCCCAACATCAGATATACATATTCAAAGCCTGCCCCATGGTGGATTGCTTTCCTCATGAGCAAAGTAGTCCTTTTCTGAACTACTTTGGATTGTTATTCATCCTGTTTAAAAACTCACAAAGAAAGGGGATTCACATTCTGAGGCAGCATATTCCACTGAAATACTCTTATTGTCAGGAAGTCCTTCCTAATGTTTAGGTGGAAACTCTTCCTTTAGTCTGAATTCATTGCACCATGCCATATTCTCTGGAACAGCAGAAATAAGTCTGCTCCATCTTCAATATGGCATCCTTTCAAATATGTCCTTTCTCAACCTTCTCCCATTCCTTTAAGCCACTCCTCAATGGGCTTGGCTTCCAGACCTTTGGCCAGTTCCATTGCCATCCTCTGGGCATGTTTTCCTGGAGTTTGAATCAATTCGTCCTATGTGTTAGCGTCTCTGGAGCACCAGGAAACAAGCTTGCTCCCTCAATTCAAGAAGGATATTGACAAGCTGGAAGGTGCCCAGAGAAGAGTGACCAAAATGATCCAAGGAGCAACTGAGGAAAATGAATAGTTTTAGCATGGAGAAGAGAAGGTTGAGAGGGGACATGATAGAACTATTCATCTTCCTCAACTGCTTCTAATAAGGCATTTCTTCCAAACGTTTGATCACTCTTCTCTGAACACCTTTCCTTGATCTCGAGCAGGGGTCCTCAAACTAAGACCCGGGGGCCAGATGTGGCCCTCCATGGTCATTTACCCGGCCCTCGCTCAGGGTCAACCTAAGTCTGAAATGACTTGAAAGCACACAACAATAACAAGAATCCTATCTCATCAGCCAAAAGTAGGCCCAAACTTCCCATTTAAATACTAATAATTTTATATTTGTTGAAATTGTTCTTCATTTTAATTATTGTATTGTTTTTAAGTGTTTTTTGCACTACAAATAAGATATGTGCAGTGTGCATAGGAATTCATTCATGGGGTTTTTTTTTCAAATTATAATCTGGTCCTCCAACAGTTTGAGGGACTGTGACCTGGCTGTTTAAAAAGTTTGAGGACCCCTGCTCTAGAGACTATGCTCCTATTGACATAGCCTAGAATTGCATTGACTTTTTAAGGTGCCACATCACACCTGACTCATGTTCACCTTTTGGCTTACTAAGACTTTCACATGTACTGTTGTCAAACTAGGTGTCACCCATCCTATCTGTGTTCAACGCATCTGGTAGACACAATTGCATGACGGATGACAGGAATTCCATATCATTTTACTGCTATAGTTCCGTTCCGTGTAGATTTGTAGATCAGTGAGGTTTATACAATTCTCTGGTTAGGAACCTCTACTGCAAATGTTCAAGGACCTTCTAGCACAGTGATTCTCAACCTGTGGGTCCCCAGATGTCTTGGCCTTCAACTCCCAGAAATCCTAACAGCTGGTAAACTGGCTGGGATTTCAGGGAGTTGTAGGCCAAAATATCTGGGGACCCACAGGTTGAGAACCACTCCTCTAGCAGAAATTTAAAGGACCTCACCAAACTATAAATCTCATGATGTTGGATGGAGCCATAACAGACTAGAATGGTAGCAGCGTTATAACTATTCTGTAGATATATGCTAAGAGAGAGGGGACGGTCCAAGCGGGATTATACACTGACCATCCTCCTGTATCATCACTTTTGGATCAAGCCAGAAATGTGGAACTTTCTTCATCTTTCATCTGAAATGTATAGACTTGTGTTTCCCGAAGTTGGCTTTCCTTCAGTCTGAGTTTATCAAAACCTCATCCACCATTATTTGTTGACGCAGTGATTGCTCACCACTTACTGTCTGCTGATTGACAAAGCTGGCACAACGAATGCCTGTCATTGACATCTGTGATTGCATGATTGCATGTTTTCATTCAGACTTATTTAAAGACTATAATCTTTCTGTTCCGGTTTATTGTTGCACAGTATGCTGTATGATACTGACAGGCGTCAGTATTTAAATTCAGGATTATGAGTAGACAATATACTGTAGATACAGATAAATAGCCTGAGTGATTGATACACACAACATGATTTTAAAAAAAACAAAACAAAACAGCTCCATGAACCTTCCAAGAGAAACATGCAGATGTGGGATTGAGGCACTTAACACTGGATTAATGGCAATCCTTGTGATTATTCCAGGTGGTCCAAAGGAGCAGCAGAGATTGATGCATCAGCAGTGCATATCATGTGAGAGGAGAATGACCTAAGATCTAGTCACTGTCATTCATGCTCAACTAGTATCTAGACAGGATTACTGTAATGTACCGTATACAGATAAATCATGCAGGCAGTGATTCCCAACTTGTGACTTCCAGGCTTTCAGAATCCTATCTTGAGAATCCCTTGTGCCCAACATGCCAAATATTATTGACCAGCTGACCGACACTCGTGGGAGTTGAAAATCCAACATCTGAGAACCCAAGTTTGGGAAGTAGTGTATTTATGTATATTACTGAATTTTTCCCATCTCCTAGTTTTCAATAATAGTACTGTATCTACATAGGGGCTACGGTGATGCAGCGAGTTAAACTGCTGAGCTGTGGAACTTGCTGGCCGAAAGGCCGGCGGTTCAAATTTGTGGAGCAGGGTGAGCTTCTACTGTTAGCCTTAGCTTCTGCCAACCTAGCAGTTTGAAAACATGAAAATGTGGGTAAATCAATAGGTACCACTCTGGCAGGAAGGTAACAGCACTCCATGCAGTCAAGCTGACCACATGACACTGGAGGTGTCTACGAACAACGGTGGCTCTTCAGCTTAAAAATGGAGATAAGCACCACCTCCCAGAGTCAGACTCGACTAGACTTAATGTCAAGGGAAACCTTTACCTTTACTGTATATACTTATGTATAAGTTGACCCCGTGTGTACGTCAAAGGCAGGTTTTAAGGCCAAAATTATGAATTTTGATATGATCCATGGATAAGGTGACCCAGGTTGTTAAGGTTAATATTTTGCAGTGGAGCCCTTATTTAATTTATGTGTACCCTGCCTTTCTCCCAGAACTGAATTCAAGGCAGCTAATCATGTTCCCCTATTCATCCTCTGTACCACTCTTTTGCTCCTCTGCATTGGTTTTTCTGGAGTAATTCTAGGATCTAAATGTGATCAATTTTGTAAAATATACAGACATTTTGATTGGTTTAGTATGCATATTCTTCAATTGTCCTAACTTGGAAGGGCTGTCCTTATTAATCATTGGTCTTCCAGTTGTTTCTGCTATTTTTAAGTTTTTTCTCTGCTCCTCCCATTCTCAATGCACCACTACACTGATTCTGAGATTTCTTGCTTAACAAAAATGTAGATCTCTTATTAAAATACATACATTGATCTGTCTGCAAGGTTTTCAATGCTGTGTTTGATTGAATTAGCTTTTCCCACTCTTCCATTTTTCCTAAAGCAATACTTGCTTAAAACAGAAGAGGGCATTATTTATCTATCATGAAGTTTTTGAAAATGGAATGTAACTATCACCAAAAAAAGTCAAGTTTATGTTATTTTGGTGAAACCCACCATGAAATATAAATCATAATTAACTATCAGGCACAGTGAACATTATTAATATGGTTCAAAAATAGCAACACGCCACTGTCATAGTTTGTCTAAATTATCACCATTATTTAAAACACTAGTGGGAATCATGACACTTCTAGTTATTGGTGGACACCAAGTCCCATCAGTCCTTACCAGGGTGAAGAATGCTGGGAATCGCAGTTCAATAATATCCAGACAGATATACGATACTGGATCTCAGTATCGTATATCTATCGTATAATGTATATCTATCGTATATCTATCGTATAATGTGGAAGCATTGGCACCTCTTAGACTATGTAATCACACGCGCCAGAGACCACCGTGACGTGCTCCTCACAAGAGCCATGACAGGTGCTGACGACTGCTGGACTGACCACAGGCTAATTCGATCCTCGATGGCTATCAAGATCGCTCCCAAGCGCAGACTCCAAGGAAGGAAGACAAGGCGCAAAATGAACACCCAAGCCCTTCAGGAGCCCTCCAGACGAGCCCATCTCCAAACAGCACTCAAGAACCATCTACCACAGAACACCACCAAAAATGTTGAGGAAGATTAGAACAAACTGAAGACCTCCATCATCACAGCCTGCGAAGAAACTATTGGATATCAAACCAAGAAACATCAAGATTGGTTTGACGAAAATGACAACGAGATCCAACAGCTAATTGACAAGAAAAGGAAAGCCTTCCAAACATGGCAGAGAGACATCAACTGTGCTGCTAAGAAAAAGATCTATGCCAGTGCAAAAGCTGAGGTCCAAAGAAGGACAAGAGCTCAAGAACATCTGGTGGACAAAGAAGGCCGAAGAAATCCAACACTTGGCAGATACCCATAATGCTCAGGGATTTTTCAAAGCCACAAAGGTCATCTACGGACCAAGAAACCATGGCATACAGCCTCTACGCTCATCAGATGGAACCAAACTCCTGAAGGACCAAAACTCAATTGCACTACGTTGGAAAGAACACTACCAAAGCCTCCTGAACCGCAGCTCCAATGTGGCCGAAGAGGTCCTCTCACAAATCCCGCAACAACAAACCAGGGATGAGCTTGCAGCACTGCCTAGTTTGGAAGAAGTCAGCAATGCCATCAGCCAACAGAAGAATAACAAAGCCAGTGGACGATGGGATCCCTGCTGAAATCTTTAAAGAGGGAGGACCTGAGCTGACACACCAACTCCACCAGCTCATAGTAAAAGTGTGGGTGACCGAGAAAATCCCAGCAGATTTCAAGGATGCCACCATCATCACCCTCTTCAAAAAAGGGGAAAGAACAGACTGCGGAAACTATCGAGGTATCTCCCTTCTAACCTCCGCTGGGAAAATCCTCGCAAGAATCCTTGCAAACCGCCTTCTGCCCCTCTCAGAAGACACCCTCCCAGGATCCCAGAACGGCTTCCGCCCCTCCAGAGGAACCGTGGACATGATCTTCACTGCACGACAGCTCCAAGAAAAAGGCAGGGAACAAAACCAACCTCTGTACATGGCATTCATCGACCTTGCAAAGGCATTCGACACGGTGAACTGCAGCGCTCTCTGGACCATCCTCCCAAAAATTGTGTGGCCAAGCAAATTTGTGAACATTTCTGCGGCTCCTCCATGATGACATGATGGCGACAGTCTTGGACAGCAATGGCTCCCAAAGCGACCCATTTAAGGTGGAATCGGGTGTCAAACAGGGATGTGTTATTGCCCCAACTTTATTCTCCATCTTCATCGCTATGATACTTCACCTTGTTGATGGGAAGCTTCCCACCGGAGTGGAAATCATCTATCGAACAGATGGCAAGCTGTTTAACCTCAGCAGACTGAAAGCCAAAACCAAGGTTACAACAACATCTGTTATAGAACTCCAGTATGCTGATGACAACTGTCTGTGCGCATTCAGAAGAAGATCTACAAGCCATCTTCTACTACACCTTTGCCCAGAAGCATACGATAAGCTTGGGCATCTGTCATTGAACACATGAGAAAACCAAGTGCTGTATTCCAGTAACTCACCAGCAATCCCTCTCAATGCCATGTATTAATGAACAGGTAGGATTGATAAGTGAGGGAAATTAATCAATTAACAATAAGGCGGTTCTGGTCGAATATATGAATAGGGGTTTTAGTGATGTGATATGACGTGTATCAATTGGTGGGGGGGGGGTGCGGCTGGGTTTGTGCTCTTCCGGATACAGCTTAATGGTGTAATATTAGAAAATGTTGACCATTTCCGCTACCTTGGCAGCCACTTCTCCACCAAAGTCAACATCAACACCGAAATACAACACCGCCTGATCTCTGCAAGTGCAGCATTTTTCAGAATGAAGCAGAGAGTGTTTGAGGACCGGGACATCCGTAGGGATACCAAGGTGCTTGTTTATAAAGCTATTGTCCTCCCAACCCTGCTATATGCCTGTGAGACGTGGACTGTCTACAGACGTCACATGCAGCTCCTGAAACGTTTCCATCAGCGCTGCCTCCGGAAAATCCTGCAAATCTCCTGGGAAGACAAGCGGACAAACGTCAGTGTGCTGGAAGAAGCAAAGACCACCAGCATTGAAGCGATGGTCCTCCAACATCAACTCCGCTGGGCCGGCCACGTTGTCCGGATGCCTGACCACCGTCTCCCAAAGCAGTTGCTCTACTCCGAACTTAAGAACGGAAAACGGAACGTTGGTGGACAGGAAAAGAGATTTAAAGATGGGCTCAAAGCCAACCTTAAAAACTCTGGCATAGACACTGAGAACTGGGAAGCCCTGGCCCTTGACCGCTCCAGCTGGAGGTCAGCTGTGACCAGCAGTGCTGCAGAATTTGAAGAGGCACGAGTGGAGGGTGAAAAAGAGAAACGTGCCAAGAGGAAGGCGCGTCAAGCCAACCCGACCGGGACCGCCTTCCACCTGGAAACCAATGCCCTCACTGCGGAAGAAGATGCAGAGCAAGAATAGGGCTCCACAGCCACATACGGACCCACAAGGAAATCCATAATGGAAGACCATCTTACTCGTCCAACGAGGGATCGCCTAAGTAAGTAAGTAGTAAGTACTGGATCTCAGTCTCCGGTTTTCTAGGGAAATCTCCAGGCATTCTGACATTTTAGTGCCTTCAGCTCTGAGCAAGATGAAAGCGCTGTTTGCAAATCTCCAGTTCATGTAGTTGAATAGGTAAAGGCTACAGTTTTCAAGGCAGTAGTAGTTTGATGCTGCAACTTGAAAAGACTTCCCAGGGCGTCTATATATTTCCTCTTTCCCTCCCAGTCACTGTGGTGCCTGGACTTACTCTCCACTCTGCTCTGCATCTGTCTTCTGGTTAGATCAAATGTTCCTTAATCTACCTCCCCAAGTATGTAAGAAGAAACAATCCCCATATCTAATCTCGAGGTTATTATTTTTTTTTGTCGTGAAACTGCAAGTCGCTTCTGGTGTGAGAGAATTGGCCGTCTGCAAGGACGTTGCCCAGGGGACGCCTGGATGCTTTGATGTTTTTGCAATCCTTGTGGGAGGCTTCTCTCATGTCCCCGCATGAGGAGCTGGAGCTGATAGAGGGAGCTCATCCGCGCGTTCCCCAGATTCAAACCTGCGACCTATCGGTCTTCAGTCCTGTCTTGAATATAGATTGGGGAGACTCTAGAAATGGCATTTTTCTTCCCATTTCTATCTCTCTTTGTTTGTTTGTATGACATGTTGTGAACAATTGTGTTTGGTATTAAGTCCATAACTCCTGATGACATCACTGATGTTGTGGAAGCCGAAATCCTTCTACTTGCTCAATAGGCAGATTGAGAGTCTGGTACCCGGCGTACCTTGCTACCTTAAACTAAAGATGGGAAAACCTGAAAAAACACAGAAAATTTGGGGAAAACATAGTTTTTTGCCCGTTTTGTTTCCAAAGCCATTTTTTTCCTGGAAAAAAATGGAAAGTGTGTAAAATATGTTCTTTTCCGATGGTAAAGAATATATATATGGCATGGTACTCAAACTATATAGCATGAAGACCCTAATTAAAGATTTCTGAGACTTTTTGTCTCTACACACTTAAAAAAAATCCTGAAAAAATGGCTTTGGAAAAAAACAATTTTTTTCCACCCATTTTTCTGTTTTTTCCCCCCAGCCTTCCCATCTCTATTTTGAACCAGATCAACATGCTCTCATATTTTTTTCTTGGAACATTTAGAAGCAAACCACATCTTGTCTTTGTTTTCTGCTAAAACAGAGTTGGTTGCATCTTTGGGTAGGACTTTTAGATTTCAGGGTTTGGACCCCCTTTGATGGACCTCAGGAAAAAGGATCAGAATCTCAGGTCAAGAGTTTGTATGTTCCTTCTTTTTTTAGACTTAAAGAACTCTTGGCATAGTCTATTCAACTGTGGTTGGTGCTTAAGGATTTGCGCTTGATGACATCACAAGGGGTCATCCCTAGCTCTCAGCCTTTGATTCCCATTATATATAAGGGAAACCATCCTACAATTGATCCTTCATATTTGCAGGTTTGACATTTGCAGATTATTGATGGAGTTGTTTAAAATGTTTTCTCTATGATCTCTAGTTCATTCAGTAAGAATCTATAATCAATTTCTGCTCAAAGTTGACCATGGAGTAATGCTAAAAATCTAGAGATTTCTAGAGAGAATACCTAGGAATATCTAGGTTCTCCAGTGAGTTTCTACCAGATGTTGGCAATGGAGCTATGCTGGAGAACCTAGAGCAGGCATGGGCAAACTTGGGCCCTCTAGGTGTTTTGGACTTCAACTTCCATAATTACTAACAGCTAAAATACCCGGGGGGCTGAAGTCTTCCCATGCCTAACCTAGAGATTTCTACAAAGATTAAAAAAGCAGGTTTTTCATGGAGGTCCTGTTCTCCGAATCCAGGGTTGCTCAATTTGAGGATTGAGAGCCCCGGGGGGGGGGGGGGGGGGGGGGGGGGGGGGGGGGGGGGGGGGGGAGAAGGGTCACAAGGGGATGTCAGAGGGGTTGACAAAGACCACCAGAAAACACAGTATTTTCTGTTGGACATGGGGGTTCTGTGTGGCCCAATTGTATCATTGGTGGGGTTCAGAATGCTCTTTGATTGTAGGTGAACTATACATCTCACCAAATACAATTCCCAAATGCCAAGGTCTATTTCCCCCCAAATCCACCAATGTTCACATTTGGGCATATTGAGTATTCATGTCAGATCCATCATTGTTTGAGTCTACAGTGCTCTCTGGATGTACTACAACTCCAAAACTCAAGGTCAATGCCCACTAAACCCTTCCAGTATTTTCTGTTGGTCATGGGAGTTCTGTGTGCCAAGTTTGGTTCAATTCCATCATTGGTGGAAATCAGAATGCTCTTTGATTGTAGGCTAACTATAAAACTCAGCAACTACAACTCCCAAATGACAAAATCAATCCCTCCCAAATTTGGGCATATTGGGTATTTGTGCCAAATTTGGTCCAGTGAATGAAAATACATCCTGCATATCAGATATTTACATTATGGTTCTTAACAGTGGCAAAATTACAGTTATGAAGTAGCAACAAAAATAATTTAATGGTTGGGGGTCACAACATGAGGAATTGTATTAAGAAGGTTGAGAACAACTTCCCTAATCCCAGCAAACATGAGGGACTCATTCTCCTATGCCATTGTATATAATTTTGGTATCCACAGCGGGTTCAAGAACCAAACCCCAGCAGATGCCAAGGGCCCACTGTTTTACATTTTCAGAATGCAGAGTTTAGAAGGAAATGTGGGCATCTTTCTTGCTCACCCCAATTGGCACCCATAGAATGAATCCTAGAGTTCTGCAAGCGTTTCAGAGGAGATTCATCTATTGATATAAAGTGTGTATAAGATGAATAAGCCAGTGCTATGGAATTCGGCTTGTTGACAGTGTCATTAAGCAAATGTGGTTGAAACGCAGAAATGCTTTAGAAGAAAATTACCTTTCCTCTTTGTCTCATTTGTGAGATTTCGGCTCCCTATGTGATTATGGATGCCGTTGCCTTGCAGTACGTGAAGGTGTTAGCCTGAGTGACTATAAAATTATAGGACTGTCAGGAGGGTTGTTTTTTTTTTTTTTGGACCCCCATTAAATTTTCTTCTTTTTAAAGGCTGTGTGATTCAGTTTACGTCAACAACTGAATGCAAGCTTTAGATAGGAAGATGTGTGTTTCCTATTGCAACGGGCAGATGGTGCTATTGCACCGACAGTTGTCGCAATGACTTTAGCAGCTTCACACAGCCCCAGCATGGGGGAAATGCTATGGTGAAGTGCCAGATGAAGTAATGGCAATATTCTTTTTTTTAAAGCAAAAAACAAAACAAAAATAATGGCTGATTGCTTCTTGCTAATGAGCCCCGGTAGTGCAGGAGTTTAGTGCAAACATTTCCATTCCTACTCAGACTGTAACAACAGCCCTGCTGCTACAGATCAAAATGCTGTTCCGTTCCCCAGAATAAGAGAATTGCAGAATCAGAAGGGCTAGATGGGTCCTAGAGCAGTGTTTCTCAACCTTCGTAATGCCGTGACCCCTTAATACAGTTCCTCACACTGTGGTGACCCCAACCATAACATTACTTTCGTTGCTACTTCATAACTGTTATGAATCTTAATGTAAATATCTGATATGCAGGATGTATTTTCATTCCCTGGACCAAATTTGGCACAAATACCCAATATGCCCAAATTTGAATACTGGTGGGGTTGTGGGGATTGATTTTGTCATTTGGGAGGTTTATAGTTCACCTACAATCAAAGAGCATTCTGAACTCCACCAACGATGGCATTGAACCAAACTTGGCACACAGAACTCCCATGGCTAATGGAAAATACTGGAAGGGTTTGGTGGGCATTGACCATGAGTTTTGGAGTTGCAATTCACCTACATCCAGAGAGCACTGCAGACCCAAACAATGATGGATCGGGACCAAACTTGGCATGGATACTCAATACGCCCAATTGTGAACAGTGGTAGAGTTTGGGGAAATTAGACCTTGACATTGGGGAGTTGTAGTTGCTGGGATTTATAGTTCACCTACAAAGAGCATTCTGAACCCCACCAATGATAGAATTGGGCCAAACTTCCCACACAGAACCCACATGTCCAACAGAAAATACTGTAAGTTCTTGTGGGTTTTTTCGGGCTATATGGCCATGTTCTAGAGGCATGTTCTAGAGGCATGTTCTAGAGGAGAAATGCCTCTAGAACATGGCCATATAGCCCGAAAAAACCCACAAGAACTTAGTGATTCCAGCCATGAAAGCCTTCGACAATACAGAAAATACTGTGCTTTTTTATGGTTTTTGGTGACCCCTCTGACACCCCTTCACGACCCCCAGGGGTCCCAACCCCCAGGTTGAGAAACACTGTCCTAGAGCAAGTCAAGCCTGAATTCTCCCTAGAAATCAAGTAACTAACTCACTGAGACTCCTGTATTTTGGACATACCACCAAAAGACAGGACTCATCAGAAAATACTGTAATGCTTAGCAAGAAAGAAGTCAATAGGGGAAAAAAACACATTCCAGATGGATAGACTCAACCAACGAAAGCACAACTCCACACTCAGAAGCAGCCTATTCCACTGTTGAAGTGCACTAGCAGCCAAGAATTTCTCCCGAATGTTTAGATGAAATCTCTTTTCCTGCAGTTTGAATGCATTGCTCCGTTTGCGATCTCTTAGGTAGGTAGTAGTAAAAGTTTTCCCCTGACATTAAGTTCACTCGTGTCCGACTCTGTGGGTTGGTGCTCATCTCCATTTCTAAGACGAAGAGCCGGTGTTGTCCGTAGACGCTTCCAAGGTCATGTGGTCAGCATGACTGCATGGAGCACCATTACCTTCCCGCCGGAGCGGTACCTATTGATCTAGTCACATTTGCATGTTTTCGATCTGCTAGGTTGGCAGAAGCTGGGCCTAACAGAGGGAGCTCACGCTGCTCCCTGGATTCGAACCTGCTGTTGGGGTTCAGCCTGATCCTGATCTGTGTGAACCGGATTCTCTGACAGTTTTTCCAAGCTCTCCCTAACCCTGACAGTGTGGAATCTGTTGTTGATGCTTCTTTGGTTTAAGAGGCCTCCTGCCGGATGCCTCTTTAGATCAAGCAACGTTTGGGACTGTGGCTGTGCCTTGGCAGAATTCCTGTGTTTCATGGCTGGTAATCCCAGAGGCTTAGTTATCAAGTTCATGGTTAGTAAAAGGCTAACAGATTCCTGGTTCTTGTATTGTGGCTTTTGAAATTTTGCTCAAGTTCAGAGATTCTACTGACTGCTGTGTTTTTCTGTGGCTTTTTGACTTTGCATTTACCTTTCTTTTGTAACCAATTTTTCATCAATAAACAAGGATTGCTTTTCCTACCGTCCACTGTGGTGGATTTAATCTTATGGTCTCGTTTCTTGAATTGGGATGCAACACCTGCAACCTTTTGATCAGCAAGTTCAGCAGCTCTGCGTTTTAACCCACTGCGCCACCGGGGGCTCCTTTGTGATCTCTTAGGTCAGGGAAAACAATGATATCCCTTTTAAACTTAAACATGTCTGTCGTGTCTATTGGTGATTGGCGAGGCAATAAAACTATCCTGGCACACAGCCATAAAGTAATCAAACAATTAGCTTTATTTACAGCTATATACAGCAGAGTTACATAGCAGTCTGTCTCTGGCAAAAGAGGAATCAGTAATGGCTACGCTGAGCCTTCTTCACAAGCAATAGGCACACCTCCTTCACATTCCACTGAAAACATCTGACCTCAACACGCAGACACAGGCAAACATTCAATGTGTTGACAAATGACATACAATGAGACAAATATACAGACAAAGGCAAAGACTTCTCCTTTCATTTCCGGCTCGGGGCAGTGCTCATCTCTGGCGGAGGCGTTCTTTCTCCATTTCCAAGCTGAGCAGCCTGCGTTCATAAACACCTTCTGGCTGTGTGGCCAGCATGACTGCTTGGAATGTCTTTTTGCCTTTTCCCACTGAAGTGGTACCTATTGATCTACTCGCATTTGCATGTTTAGAACTGCTAGTTGGCAAGAGCTAGGGCTAACAGCGGGTGCTCGCCCCATCCTGCAAATTGAAACTGCCAACCTTCAGGTCAGGAGTTCAGCAGCACAAAGGGTTAACTCATCGTACCACGGCAGGACAACTCTCTAAGCCACTTCTCATATGGTATAGATTCCTCGTTGCAGGACATCTTATTTATTTATTTATTTATTTTGGGCACTTCTACCCCGCCCTTCTCAACCCCCAAGGGGGGACTCAGGGAGGCTTACAACCGGCACAATTCGATGCCAACAATTCAACAGATAAAATACATAACAGCAATAGCCACAATAGTTAAAAACAATCAATTAATACAATAACAACTAAAAAGCCAATCTAGTGGCCAACATTCACCGGGTTTTAAAATCCGTAAGTCCATTCAGCATTACCAGAGTCCTTTCCAAATTCTGGTCGTCATTACCTTATCAGTCTGCCAGATTACCCAAAGGCCTGGTCCCATATCCATGTTTTCAGCTTCCTTCTGAAGGAGAGGAGGAATGTTGATGACCTAATTTCCCCGGGGAGTGAATTCCACAGGCGAGGGGCCACCGCTGAGAAGGCCCTGTCCCTCGTCCCCACCAGCCTCACTTGTGATAGAGGCGGGGCCGAGAGCAGGGCCTCCCCAGAAGATCTTAAACTCCGAGGTGGGACATCATCTACCATTAGTCCTCTAGTGAACAAGCTGAACAGGAATTGTAGTTCAGCAAATCTAGAAGGAAACTTCAGCTCTTTTGTATCAGCTCTGCAGAAGAATTTCCAGATGTTGTTGGGTTGCAAATCACAGAAGATCTATTCAACATAGCTATGACCATGAAATGCTGGCAGCTGCAATCCAACAGTATCTGGAGAATGACATGATTCATATCCTTGAACCACGCAGATCCCATTCCTGCTAGCATTATTATTGTTGGCTGGCCAACTATGTGAGGAGCTCCTATCTCCAGGTCATTCAACCCAGTAAAGTTTCTTCATTGGCATCTTCAAGAGCCTGGATTCACATCACTGCCACCCACTAAAGCCAATTTATGAAACAGTTCCAAATTGCGGTCTGCAGCAATTAATGTGTTTTCTTTGGAACCAGATGAAGACTTTAAAAACTGTCCCCAGACATTTATCTTTCTCTCTCTTTTTTAGATTTCTGCAATATTCTGACCTTTTAAGCTACTGTTTTAACTCTCCTTTATTTATTTAGTATTGATTGACTGGGCTTTATCAGCCCTGTGTTTATTGTTTTCCCCCTCAAACGGATTAATGCTATCAATGTTTCATGTCTTGCTGGCTGCATCAGGGAGATTCCATGCCAAAGGTGCAAAATAGGCGTTTTGAGAAGGCCTGCATGTCTTTGGAGGGACCCAGGCCCTAATTAAAATGCTGGCAAGTTGCTGCCACTCAGTGTAAGTAAACCTGGCCTGGACGGAGCAATGTTCTAACTTGATTTTAAGCTGTTCCAAAATAAAATTTAAGAAATTGATATCAAACAGTCCCCAAGTTATGAACAAGATAGGCTCTGTAGATTTGTTCTTAAGTTGAATTTGTTTGTAAGTCAGCATGGGAACATTTTTTTAAAGTGTAACTCTATACACACACATACAAACACTAGCGGTCCCCTGCCACATGTTGCTGTGGCCCAGTCTGTGTAGATGTTTTTAGCGTGCGTATATATTTGTGTATATGTGTATATATGTGTGTTTGCGTATATATATGTGGTTTCGCGCATGCGTTGTAATGTATTTTTTGTTTTTTGGCTTTTTAAGTCTCTTCCGCTGTGTTCTTCAGTGTTTTTATGAGTGATGGTTACTTGTTGGCCCGATAGGTGTGTTGCGTCCAAATTTGGTGTCAGTTCGCCCAGTGGTTTTTGGGTTATGTGCATCCCACAAAGAAACATGACATTTTTATTTATATGGATTACTAGCTGTACCCACCACGCGTTGAGGGTCAACCATTCCTCTCTTTTTCTCGACTTCTTTCCTTCCTTCCTTTGCTCCCTCTTTTCTTTCTTCCTTCCCTTTTCTTCATTCCTTCTCTCCTTCCTTCCTTCTCTACTTCCTTCCCCTATTTCTTTTCCTTCCTCTTTCTCTCCTTTGTGCCTTCTCTGCCTCTTTCCTTCCTTCCTTTGCTCTTTGTTTCCACGCTTCCTTCTCTATTTCCTTCTTTCCTTCCCTCCCTCTTTCTCTCCTCCTTTCCCTCCTTCCTTCGCTCCCTTTCCTTCCCTTTTTCTTTCTCTCCTTCCTTCCTTTTCTACCTCATTCCTTCCTTCCCCCTTTTTCTTTTCCTTCCTTTTACTATCCTTCCTTCCTTCTCTGCATTTTCCTTCCTTCTTTTGCTCTTTGCTTCCATGCTTCCTTTCCTCTTTCCTTCTTTCTTACCCTCTTCCTTCCTTCCTTCCTTCCTTCCTTTCTTTCTTTCTTTCTTTCTTTCTTTCTTTCTTTCTTTCTTTCTTTCTTTTCTTTCTTTCTTTCTTTCTTTCTTTCTTTCTTTCCCCCCCCCCTTCCTTCCCTTTTTTATGTATGTCATGTAGCTGTTTTGGGTTTTGAAGTCCTTTCTGCTGTTTTTTGGGGGGTTTTATGAGTGATGGTCACTCATTTGTCTGTTAGGGGCATAGTGTCCAAATTTAATATCAATTCATCCAGTGGTTTTTGAGTTATGTTAATCCCACAAACGAGCATTACATTTTTATTTATATAGATTATTTGGCAGTGCAGACTCATATAATCCACTTTAAAGCAGAAAATCTGGGATCAGATCCTGGGATATACTGCCTGTCTGGAAGGGCCGACAGACGAAATAACATGCCATGTAATGAAATAACATTACCCTTCCAAGGGCAGAGGTACACTTTCTTCAACAACAGGTCACAACCTTGCCGTGAGTACTTTTTAAAAATCCCCCATCCTTTTAATTTAATCCCCAATTTAAAATGTCATGCTCACTGGAGGTGAGAGATAAGGGTTTGGCTGGATTTGTTCATAGGGTAATTGTGGACTCTTTAGTGATGCTCCTACTGTGCCTTTAATATTAAGAAGACGCGCGAGGAGCTTAGCAGGTGAGGCTTGGGTTGATAGGATCGAAAGAAGTCAACGACACACAGCTTCACCTGCATAACTCCTGGGTGAGGAGTTTTAAAAGGTGTACAAGAACTAGCACCAGAGACAGGTTAAAGAAAGCAAGAAAGTTGGCCATCCTAGGCAGGGCTGGCCCTATTTCAAGTGTAAGGAAACAGTATTTTAGTGCCCCCCCCAAAAAAAACAAAACAAAAACAAAAACCAATTACTGAAAAATAAAAGGTAGAATCATAGAATTGGGAAGAGACCTCATGGCCATCCAGTCCAACCCCCTGCCAAGAAGCAGGAATATTGCATTCAAATCACCCCTGACAGATGGCCATCCAGCCTCTGTTTAAAAGCTTCCAAAGAAGGAGCCTCCACCACACTCCGGGGCAGAGAGTTCCACTGCTGAACGGCTCTCACAGTCAGGAATTTCTTCCTCATGTTCAGATGGAATCTCCTATTAGTCTTAATGAAGAAGGGATGGACGTGGTACCTTTCCCCCAAGGGATTGCTTCTTGACCTCCTATAGGAAACTGGAACTCCCAAAACCCCAAAATGCTGTAAATAACTCAAAATAAGTTTTATTTATCACAAAGTCATTTCTTTAAAGCAATGAGCTGGAAAACTTTAGAGGGGTGAAGGAAAACATATGTTACAGTCTCAATTAGTCCTGGGTCCAAGGGGTTTGAAGCTGAGAAGCCTCACCAAGTTTCCTCTTTCCTCAATGGCTGTGAATGCCGGAGCAAACCACAACCCCCGTTCAGATGGCCTATGTTTTGAAGACTCAGGATCTTCCTCTGGTGCCAAAAGAACCAGCTTGAAGGTGCTTGGGAACTCCTCAATGTTATCCAGGACGATCTGGACATAAAGCATGAGTCCCAAGGGTAAAAAACCTCAGAACTGGTGCTAAGAGGTAACTTAAATCAGGGTCCTTTAGAATCAAGTCTTTTACTCACGTCCATGTGGTATGAACTCTGATGGCAGAATGAAGAAGAAAAAGGAAGCTCTCCCCTCTTGCAGGAAGAGGTGGAGCCAAACAGTACTGATTGACAGCTACAAGCAACCAATCCATACAACTATACATAAGCAGGGTAAAAAGGGGCAGGATTAAGCATGATACAACAGTTTAAATCTTACAACTAACAGTTCTATACATAGGTGCGCCACTCGCGCCGTCACATCTACAGTTTTATTCTGGCGGGAAGCCTTAGTTTGATACATCAGTTATGGTTTCTGGTGGGGGGGGGGGGGTGGCGGGGCCTGAGTCTGAGTGAAAGAGGGTCTAGCCTAGCAAACCTTTTGTATCATTACCCCAATACCCCCATGCATATGGGATATATTGAGTATGGTGATCAGATCATGATATGAATAAACATAACAGTTTAAATAATGCACCAGTAAGGCCTTTTCGGAAACCATCATGAGAATTTCGGTGGGGGGGGGGGCTGAATTTGGGAATTGTAGTTCACCCACATTTTCTCATGGGAGCATTAATAAAAAACAAAAGACTGAGGTTTTTTCCCCCCTAAGACATTGTGTAACATATAATATTACCTACCCTAACTTCCAAAAAACAACAATCCCCCTTTCTTCAACCAGAGAAGTCTACTTCAACCAGAGAAGTCAGCCAT
Organism: Anolis sagrei ordinatus; assembly: GCF_025583915.1. Classification (NCBI taxonomy): domain Eukaryota; kingdom Metazoa; phylum Chordata; class Lepidosauria; order Squamata; family Anolidae; genus Anolis; species Anolis sagrei. The sequence continues at coordinate 334,447,731 of NW_026844366.1, forward strand.
AGCAGAGCACCTGATGAGCCAACCTGGACACAGCATATTATTTGAGAACACAGAAATGCTGGACCACTCCAACAACCACCATGTCAGACTACACAGAGAAGCCATTGAAATCCACAAGCATGTGGACAATTTCAACAGAGGAGGAAACCATGAAAATGAACAAAATCTGGCTACCAGTATTAAAAAACTCTAAAATTAAAACAGCAAAACAGCAGAGGGAAAACAATCAGGGACATCTAATCACCTCTCAACAAAAGATTGTTCCAGGCACTTCCAGGCCATCAAATGCTAATCAAGATGTCCTCCAGTTGACACCTTCCCCACCTATAGCTCCGTCAGACAAGAGCTCCTCTTGCTTTCCCACCCCCTGGTCATGACAAAAACTCCCCATACTACATACACCCCATTTATCCTTTCCTCTTTTCCAGGCAGCCCATCACTACTCTTGGTGCTTTGTCCATAGATCACTTGCGCAACATGTCCTGAGGAGAGAATGCCTCTAGAACATGGCCATATAGCCCGAAAAATCCTACAACAACCCAATCCCCCTTTCAAATAATAACCCAGGAATTGCCACTTTTTGAAAAAACTTGGAATAAGACAGTGGTTCTCGGCCTTTCTAATGCTGTGACCCCTAAATGAAGTTCCTCATGTTGTGGTGACCCCCCAACCATATTTTCGTTGCTACTTCATAAATATTTTTGCTACTCTTATGAATTCTAATGTAAATATCTAATATGCAGGATGTATTTTCATTATTACAAATTGAACATAATTAAAGCATAGTGATTAACCACAAAAACAATATGTTTGGGGTAGCAGATGGAAAGCATTCACCCCAAATCCAAACAGCCAGGCTGCAATAACTATGTATTTATTAGGAAAGGCATGGGCAAACTTTGGCCCTTGAGGTGTTTTGGACTTCAACTCCCACAATTCCTAACTTTTAGTATTGTTAGCCGCTTTGAGTTTTTCTAAAGAGAATTGGGATTTAAATACTACTACTAATAATTTATATTTCTATTTTTATATAAATCTAATAACACTGATAGTTATTTATAAATAATATATAATTATAAGTATTATTTTTTCTATTGCTATATATAATATTAATAGTTCTTTCTATCTCACTTTCCTCTCTTAAGAGACTCAAATTGGCTTGCAATGCTAAAAACAATGTACAATTTCAAACCTATATTATATATATATATATATATATATATATATATATATAATTAAATAAAAACAATACAATGTACCATTTAAAACCTACAATTATATTATTATTATATAAATATAATTAAATAAAAACAATACAATGGACAACATGCAACTTTGACAATACATTGCCTTCGACAATACATTGAACATGCAACTTAATTATTTATTTTTAATTACAGTATTTATATACTGCCCTTCTCATCCCAAAGGGGACTCAGAGCAGCCTTACAAAATGCAACAATTTGATGCCATATCAGTAACAATAAAATAAACATATACATTAAAACAAATTTAAAAGCCATGTAGTACTTAAAACAATTATTAAAACCTATAAATATATATAATTATTTTATATAATATAAACATAAATATTTATATTATATAAACAAAAATAATTATATTTACATTATATACATATAAATATTTATAGGATATACATCTAAATATTTATATTATATAATTATAAAGGTGGATATACATCGACACTAATATATTTATATTATATAAATATGTTAATATTAATTTATATCTCATTTTCCAATGTAAAAGGGGACTCAGCTAACAATCCTAAAAACAAAGTACAATTAAAAACCTACAATTATATCATCATTATTATATAAATATAATTAAATTAAAATGATACAATGGTCAATATGCAACTTAAAATAGAATATGTGTGTGTGTGTGTGTGTATAATTTTAATATTGATATTAATTATAAATTGGTATAAATATAGATATAAATAAATATATACATATAAATATAAAGCGAGATATGTATCTATATTAACATTATAGTTATATTATATATTATATAAATACAAAGCAGGATATAAATCTATATTAACATTAATATACCTTTACTAATTAATATACCTTTTCATTGGAGGGAAGGATACTAGAGAAAGTTGAAGTACTATGGCCACATCATGAGGAGACAGCAAAGCCTAGAGAAGACAATTATGCTGGGGAAAGTAGAAGGCAAAAGGAAGAGGGGTCGACCAAGGGCAAGATGGATGGATGGCATCCTTGAAGTGACTGGACTGACCTTGAAGGAGCTGGGGGTGGTGACGGCCGACAGGGAGCTCTGGCGTGGGCTGGTCCATGAGGTCACGAAGAGTCGGAGACGACTGAACAAATGAACAACAACAGCCTTTACTAAAGTTAATATTGATTTATATCCCGCTCTCCTTTCTTAAAGGGGACTCAAAGCGGCTAACAATGCTACAAGCAAAATGTACAATGTCATATAAAGCAGGATATTAATCTCTAGTCATATTACACACACACACACACACACACACACATACAGAAAGCAGGATATAAAGCTTTGTAAAATGGATTTCAACATGAAACTATTAAATACAAGCAGTTAAAACTATATCATAACAATAATATTTATTATAAAGTGGTGCCAAACCTGCATTAAAGCCTGCAGTGTGGATGCACTCTGTGCCTTTCCAGCAGTTGATAACAATGATACAAACACAATGTGCAATTTTCAAGCGTACACTTTGTAAAAAATGGAATTCAACATGAAACTATTAAAAACAAGCAATTAAAAACAGTAATAATAATAATAATAATAATAATAATAATAATAATAAAGTGGTGCCCAACCTGTATTAAAGCCTACAGTGTGGATGCACCCTGTGCCTTTCCAGCAGTGGCTAACAATGATACAAACAACACAATGTGCAATTTCAAGCCTACACTTTGTAAAAAAAATGGAATTCAGCATGAAACTATTAAAAGAAAGCAGTTAAAAACACACAACAACAACAACAACAATAAAGTGGTGCACAACCTGCATTAAAGTCTACAGTGTAGATACACCCTGTGCCTTTCCAGCAGTGGCGAACAATGATTTATTTATCGTGTCAGGAGCAAACCAAGCAGTTGTATTGCATTTTTTAACAAACAAACAAACAAACATACAAAACACAAAATTTGCAAGCTTGGTAGTTGATTAAATGTCCTTTGACCAGTAGCTGGCCACTTGGGAGCGCCTCTGGTGTTGCTGTGAGAAGGTCCTCCATTGTGCATGTAGCAGGGCTCAGGTTGCATTGCAGTGCTAACAATGATACAAACAACACAACGTGCAATTTTCAAGCCTACACTTTGTAAAAAAATGGAATTCAGCATGAAACTATTAAAAACAAGCAGTTAAAAACACATCATAACAATAATAATGATAATAATTATTATTATAATAAAGTGGTGCTCAACCTGCATTAAAGCCTACAGTGTGGATGCACCTGTGCCTTTCCAGCAGTGCCTAACAATGATACAAACAACACAATGTGCAATTTCAAGCCTACACTTTGTAAAAAAAATGGGATTCAACATGAAACTATTAAAAACAAGCAGTTAAAAACACATCATAACAATAATAATGATAATAATTAGTAATGATTATAAAGTGGTGCCCAACCTGTATTAAAGCCTACAGTGTGGATGCACCTGTGCCTTTCCAGCAGTGCCTAACAATGATACAAACAACACAATGTGCAATTTCAAGCCTACACTTTGTAAAAAATGGAATTCAGCATGAAACTATTAAAAACATGCAGTTAAAAACACATCATAACAATAATAATAATGATAATAATTAGTAATGATTATAATTATTATTATTATAAAGTGGTGCTCAACCTGCATTAAATGTGGATGCACACTCTGCTTTTCCAACAGCTGCAACTGAGCAGCAACTGGGAGTATTTTCTACCTACTCTGCCTAGTAGTCTGCCTGCATTATCCTCTTCCTTTGGGGATTGGAATGAAGGGGTTGGAAGCAGTTGCGGCGCCGGCCTGCAGGGGGCGCGCGAGAACAGGCGGGCGTTAGGCAGCCGCGGAGGCGCAAGCCCTCGATGGAGCCAGAAGCGGACAAGCGGGGCAGAGAAGAAGCCATGGCTCATGTCAACCCCATGGTAAGGCTGGGAAAGCAAGGGGGCCAAGCCAAGGGGAGGAAGGGCAGGGGGGTCTCAGCCTATTTGAGGTCACCTAGGGGGCCCAGCAGCCCTCCCTGGAGGAGTAAACTCATTTAAGGGTGCATCTACACTGTAGAGTTAGTGCAGTTTGATACCACTTGAACTGCCATGGCTCAAGGCTATGGAAGGGTAGGGTTTGGAGAGGCCCCAGCACTCTTTGGCAGAGAAGGATATAGTATATACCAAGCATAGGCAAACTTTGGCCCTCCAGGTGTTTTGGATTCCAACTCCCATCATTCCTAACAGCCGGTAGGCTGTTAGGAATGATGGGAGTTGGAGTCCAAAACACCTGGAGGGCCAAAGTTTGCCCAGGCTTGGTATAGAATATCCCCTCCAGGTGTTTTGGACTCCAATTCCCACAATTCCTAACAACCTACTAGCAAACTTCAGCCCTCTAGGTGTCTGGACTCCAACTCCCACCATTCCTAACAGCCTACCGCCAAACTTTGGCCTTCCAGGTGTTTTGGACTCCAACTCCCACAATTCCTGACAGCCTACCTCCAAACTTTGGCCCTCTAGGAGTTTTGGACTTCAACTCCCACCATTCCTAACAGCCTACCGCCAAACTTTGGCCTTCCAGGTGTTTTGGACTCCAACTCCCACCATTCCTAACAGCCTACTGGCAAACTTTGGCTCTCTAGGTGTTTTGGACTCCAACTCCCACCATTCCTAACAGCCTACCGCCAAACTTTGGCTCTCCAGGTGTTTTGGACTCCAACTCCCACCATTCCTAACAGCCTACCGCCAAACTTTGGCCCTCCAGGTGTTTTGGACTCCAACTCCCACCATTCTTAACAGCCTACCGCCAAACTTTGGCCCTCCAGGTGTTTTGGACTTCAACTCCCAGAATTCCTCAGCCTCAAGCCCCTTCCTTTTCCCCTCCAGGTGTTTTGGACTTCAACTCCCAGAATTCCTCACAGCCTCAGGCCCCTTCCTTTTCCCCCTCCAGGTGTTTTGGACTTCAACTCCCAAAATTCCTAACAGCCTACTGGCTGTTAGGAATGGTAGGAGTTGGAGTCCAAAACACCTGGAGGGCTTAAGTTAGCCCATGCCTGGCATAGAATATCCCCCTTATACTATGCATTAGTATACAGTTTAAAATATACGAACATTAAAACAGAATTAAATATAAACAATATTAAACGTTAAATGTAAACAGTTTGTCAAATTTAATCCTGTTTGACACCACTTCAACTGGCTCAATGCTCATACATCATGGGAACTGTAGTTATTCAAGGTTTTTTGCCTTGTATTGTCGAAGGCTTTCATGGCCGTAATCATTGGGTTGTTGTAGGTTTTTTTGGGCTATATGGCCATTTTCTAGAGGCATTCTCTCCTGACGTTTCGCCTGCACCTATGGCAAGCATCCTCAGAGGTAGTGAGGTCTCACCTCACTACCTCTGAGGATGCTTGCCATAGATGCAGGCGAAACATCAGGAGAGAATGCCTCTAGAACATGGCCATATAGCCCGAAAAAACCTACAACCCAGTCTTTTGCCCTCTCTGCCAAAGAGTGCAAACTACAGCTCCCAGATTCTCATAGGGACAAACCATTGCAGTTAAAGTGTTGTCAATCTGCAATAATTCTGCAGTGCAGATGCATCCCAGGAGGGATCTGGTGATTTTAGGGTATGTAGCAAACTACAGTTCCCAGATTCTCATGGCGACAAACCATTGCAGTTAAAGTGGTGTCAATCTGCAATAATTCTGCAGTGTAGATGCATCCCAGGAGGGATCTGGTGATTTTAGGGTATTTAACGTTTATGGAGTAACCTAGAGGTAAATAATTAAAAATCATTTCCTCTAGTATTTTCTCTTATGGGATTTACCCTAAACGCAATCACACACTTACAATTTGTTGGACTGCCTTGGCAGATGGAGCGGTGGTGGAATTTGATAGGCTTTTAATTTGCGTTGCATTGATACAGATGGGAGAGGTCTCCGCTGATTGTCTTTAATTAACGAAACAACCTTTGATTAAGGCATGGTGTGGCGAGGAGGAACTAACTAGCTCTCGCTTTCTCTGAATGACGAGGTTTTGTGGCCAATTTTATTCCTTTACTAATTTAATCTGTGAAGTTGCTTTGGCACATTTTTTTACCCATCCAAACACGTAAACAAACTAAGAAACAGTACTTACAGCAGTATTTCTCAACTTTCCTAATGCTGCGACCCCTTAATACAGTTCCTCGTGTTGTGGTGACCCCCAACCATAAAATTATTTTCTTTGCTACTTCATATTGTAATTTTGCTCCTGTTATGAATCATAATATAAATATCTGATATACAGGGTGTATTGTCATATACTGGACCAAATTTGGCACAAATATCTGATACAACCAAATATGAGTACTGGTGGGATTGGGGGGGATTGATTTTGTCATTTGGGAGTTGTCGTTGTTGGGATTTATAGTTCACCTACAATCAAAGGGCATTCTGAACTCCACCAGCGATGGAACTGAACCCAACTTCACACACAGAACTCCCACGACCAACGAAAATACTGGAAGGGTTTGGTGGTTGACCTTGAGTTTTGGATTTGTAGTTCACCTACATCCAGAGAGCACTGTGGATTTAGACAATGATGGATCTGGACCAAACTTGGCACAAATACTCAATATGCCGAAATGTGAACACTGGTGGAATTTTGGGAAAATAGATCGTGACATTTGAGAGTTGTAGTTGCTGGGATTTATAGTTCACCTACAGTCAAAGAACATTCTGAATCCCACCAAAGATAGAATTGGTCCAAATTTCCCACACAGAACCCCCATGACCAACAGAAAATACTGTGTTTTCCAATGTCTTTGGCGACCCCTCTGACACCCCGTCACGACCCCCTCAGGGGTCCCGACCCCCAGATTGAGAAACGCTGTTCTAAATGGTTCTAAAGTACTTACAAAACTTGCTTCTACAGTGTTGCTAAAGTTCTGGTGGTGAAAATTTCAGAACTCTATCAAAACTTTCAAAATTTCATTATTATTTCATTATTGATGATTTTTTTTACAGTAATGAATTAATAATGAAATTTTGAAAGTTTTGTTAGAGTTCTGAAATTTTCACCACCAGAACTTTAGCAACACTGTAGAAGCAAAGCACCAGCGCCCCCTACTTTTCACCACCAGAACTTTAGTTTTGTAAGTACTTTAGAACCATTTAGAAGCATGGATTGCACATGCCTAGTAAATACATAAATCTTTGGTTCACGTAAGAAAGCTTGTAATGACCATCTAATCATCTCTCAACAAAAGATTGCCCCAGGCACTGCCAGGCCATCAAATGCTAATCATCCTACCTCTGAGGATGCTTGCCATAGATGCAGGCGAAATGTCAGGAGAGAATGCCTCTAGACCATGGCCATATAGCCCGAAAAAACCTACAACAACCCAGTGATACCGACCATGAAAGCCTTCGACAAAATATCTGATATGCAGGATGTATTGTCATTCACTGGACCAAATTTGGCATAAATACCTGATATGCCCAAATTTGAATAGTGGTGGGGTTGGGAGGATTGATTTTGCCATTTGAGAGTTGTAGTTGTTGGGATTTATAGTTCACCTACAATCAAAGAGCATTCTGAACTCCACCAGCGATGGAATTGAACCCAACTTCGCACACAGAACTCCCATGACCAACAGAAAATATTGGAAGGGTTTGGTGGGCATTGACCTTGAAATTTGGAGTTGTAGTTCACCTGTATCTAGAGAGCATTATGGATTCAAACAATGATGGATCTGGACCAAACTTGGCATGAATACTCAATATGCCCAAATGTGAACACTACTGATGTTTGAGGAAAATAGACCTTGACACTTGGGAGTTGTAGTTGTTGGGATTTATAGTCCACCTACAACCAAAGAGCATTCTGAAACCCACCAATGATAGAATTGGGACAAACTTCCCACACAGAACAGCCAGAATCAACAGAAAATACTGTGTTTTCTGATGGTCTTTGATGACCTCCTCATGACCCCCCCAGGGGCTCCGACCCCCATGTTGAGAAACACTTAGATAGATAATAGCTTGTATAAGCATAGCTATTGGAAATAGGGCTTAGATGTTGGGTTCTGTGTGTATGTGTGTGTGGACTATACTGCCCAGGATCTTTCCGCTGACTTGGAGTTCTGGGAGTTGTAGTCAAAAAGTCACATTTCCTAGCATGGCAAGAATTTGGGGTGGCCCAAATGCAGCTTTCTTGAATGCATGCTCTCCAAATTTTGCAGGGACAGTCCTGATTAATCCTCCGTTATCCAACTTTTCTCAGCATTCCTCCCAGTTGCTGATGATGGGAGTTGCAAACTGACCATATTCCATTTGAAAACAACCTGAAAAGAAAATAAGTAAGGCTTATTTGTTCCAGAGGTCCCCTGTTTCAGCCTGTTAGCTTGGTGTATTTGTGTTGTTTAATTTAGTGCATCCTTTTAATTAGTTGGTGTTATCAAATATATAAATAGGCTTTGCTTAACACTCAGACCTGGGGATTTGTTGGAATGTTTCCATTATTTATATGGAAGTAGTTGTCCCCTGACATGTGTTGCTGTGGCCCAGTCTGGTGATCTGGAAAATAAAGTAATGAGAGAGTGTTGGTTAATAATATCTGCTTTTTCTTTATGCTTGTGGGTAAACAGTATTTCTTTCTGTTTCTTTGTCAGTGTTGATGTGGAGATTGTCTGGTTTTCCTACTCTGGAACAGGGAACATATAATAGTCCTTTAGGGGTCACTTTCAAACCTATGATACGATACCTGTCATATGTGTGTGTGTGTGTGAATCAAATCTATCTATCTGTATCTATGGCTGGATGAATCTTTGTCAGGAGGGTTTTGATTATGCTTTCTTGTCCTGTTCATCATGGGATTCTCTTTGGTAAGTTTGGTCCAATTCTCTTGTTGGTGGTGTTCAGAATGCACTTTGATTGTAGGTGAACTATAATTCCCAGTAACTACAACTCCCAAATGTCAAGGTCTATTTCCCCTAAACTCCATCTGTGTTCATATTTGGGCATATGGGGTATTTGTGCCAAGTTTGGTCTAGATCCTTCATTGTCTGAGTCCACAGTGCACTCTGGATGTAGGTGAACTATAACTCCCAAAGTCAAAGTCAATGCCCACTAAACCCTTCTAGTGTTTTCTTTTGGTCATGGGAGTCCAGTGTGCCAAGTTTGGCTCAATTCCATCATTGGTGGAGTTCAGGATGTTCTTTGATTGTAGGTGAACTATAAATCCCAGTAACTACAACTCCCAAATGTCAAGATCTATTTCCCCTAAACTCCATCTGTGTTCATATTTGGGCATATCGGGTATTTGTGCCAAGTTTGGTCTAGATCCTTCATTGTCTGAGTCCACAGTGCACTCTGGATGTAGGTGAACTATAACTCCCAAACTCAAAGTCAATTCCCACCAAACCCTTCTAGTGTTTTCTTTTGTCCATGGGAGTCCTGTGTGCCACCAATTCCACCATTGGTGGGGTTCAGAATGTTCTTTGATTGTAGGTGAACTATGAATCCCAGCAACTACAACTCCCAAATGACAAAATCAATTTTTGGAGTGTTTGTCACTCCTTGGGTTAGTAGGTGATTTGTAGCCAAATTTGGTGGCAATCCGTCCAGCAGATTTTGAGTTGTGATGTCACTCAAAACGAACACAGCATTTATATATATATAGATGTTTCGTGGGTAACTTGTCTGAAATCGTGTCAATGTGGCCCCATGGTGAAATGTATTTTCCTGAACCAGATGTTGCAAATGCACAATGATCTTAACCAGGCCTGAGCAAACTTGAGCCCTCCAGGTGTTTTGGACTTCAACTCCCACAATTCCTAACAGCCTACCGGCTGTTAGGAATTGTGGGAGTTGAAGTCCAAAACACCTGGAGGGCCCAAGTTTGCCAAAGCTTGGTCTTAACCATTTCTCTTCAATTGATATGTTGCTTCTCTATAGCCTAAATTCTACAAATCGGTTATGGATGATGTGATCGAAGGAGTCCGGGATGTCTTCATGGAAGAAGGGGTCGACGAACAGGTCCTGAAAGAGCTGCAGCGGGTTTGTTGACTGGCTTTTACTTTGTAGGAGTCCTTTTTTGCTTCTTCTCTCTTTCTCTTGGTCTCTCTCACTGTGTTTCCTTGTTCCTATTCTGGAGTTTAATATAGACCAGGCATGGGCAAACTTCGTCCCTCCAAATGTTTTGGATTTCATCTCCTACAATTCCTAACAGCTACTGGCTGCTAGGAATTGTGGGAGTTGAAGTCCAACACACCTGGTGGGCCCAAGTTTGCCCATGCCTGACATAGACCCATCTTATGACGATCTCCCACAAGGCCAGTGGATTGAGTCAATCTTCCTAATACTGTGACCTCTTAATACCTGTATGTTGTGGTGACCCCCAACCATAACATTATTTTTATTGCTACTTCACAACTGCAATTTTGCTACTATTATGAATTGTAATGTAAATATCTGATATGCAGGATGTATTTTCATTCACTGAACCAATTTTGGCACAAATACGTGATACGTCCAAATATGAATACTGGTGGGGTTTGAGGGTGGGAATTGATTTTGTTGAACTTGTTGGGATTTATAGTTAACCTACAATCAAAGAGCATTCTGAACTCCACTAATGACAGAATTGAACCAAACTCCCATGACCAACAGAAAATTCTGGAAGGGTTTGGTAGACATTGACCTTGATGGATCTGCACCAAACTTGATGGATCTGCACCAAACTTGGCACGAATACTCAATATGCCCAAATGTGAACACTGGTGGAGCTTGGGGGAAAATAGACCTTGACATTTGGTAGTTGTAGCTGTTGGGATTTATAGTTCACCTATAATCAAAGAGTATTCTGAACCTCACCAACGATGGAATTGAACCAAACTTGGCACACAGAACTTCCATGACCAACGGAAAATACTGGAAGGGTTTGGTAGACGTTGACTTTGAGTTGTAGTTCACCTACATCCAGAGAGCACTGTGGACTCAATGATGGATCTGGACCAAACTTGGCACAAATACTCAATATGCCCAAATGTGAACACTGGTGGAGTTTGGGGGAAAATAGACCATGACATTTGGTAGTTGCAGCTGCTGGGATTTATAGTTCACTTGCAATCAAAGAGTATTCTGAACCTCACCAATGATAGAATTGGGCCAAACTTCCCACACAAAACCCCCATGACCTACAGAAAACACTATGTTTTCTGGTGGTCTTTGGTGATCCCTCTGACACCCCTCGCGACCCCCCCCCAGAGGTCCTGACCCCCAGGTAGGGAAACACTTCACTAGGCTTACTCTTCCATCATTGATTAAGAGTGAAGTCCTACCTAAGCTATTACTCCGTGTCACTGGGTGGGTTTTGAATTGGGAACCGTCCAGAAATCATTCCGTCAAAAGAATCAATTGAAAAATATTTCGAATATTATTTTATCTATACTGGATGAGAAATATCTCCCACCCCCCAAAATGCAAATTTGGGTTCCCTTATTTTGCATAATCATTTCAGTCTGCATTGTGTATAACATTCCTGTGCTATTGCCCTGCCAAAACTAACCTACATACAGTTCATCCATCCACCCACTCATATCTAAAATGACATCTCAAAGTAGTGTTTTTGACCTTTTTAAAAAAATCAAATTTCCTTCCAGAAGTATATGGTTATTACAGGTTGAGCATCCCTTATCTGGAATACTCTGAAATTCAGAATTGTCCACGCGAGTGGCTAAGATAGTGACACCCGTTTTTATTTTCATGTATTTTTATTTATTTATCATGTCAGAAGCAAATTGCAGGTACAGTTATAATGTATTTTTTTACACTTCAGCAGGACTTCACCTTGCTCACAGCACTCACCAAGAAACCAGATAAAACACATATCAATCGACACCTTAAGCAAATAGGATAAAGATCCAAGAGTTAATAAAGGAAGCAAGTCCCAAAGACAATAGGTAAATCCAGAAAACAATGGTTAAAACATGAACATTGATCCAGGAAACAAGGAGCACAACATGGGCATGAATCCAAAGGTAAATCCATAAAACAAGGAGCAACACTTGATCATAAATCTTGTGTTTTGAACAAAGGCATGAACCAGGAACGAGGCAGGAGTTCCTCACTCCAGTAGCGACGTTGCTTGATCTAAAATCCTAACAGTTCTCTCCCTAATTTAAGGACTGCAAAACATGAACACATTCCTTTGACTTTGAGAGGTCTGTTTCTGCCTCTCTTTCTCATGGGCTTTCCTGCACCAGAATCTCTGCCCATTCAGAAGCAGCCTGGTATCTCTGTCTAAGCCAGCTGCTTCCTCGGATGAGCTAATGTTATCCTCCCTTCCCTGCCTGTTGGCTTCCAAAACCGTTTCATCCTCACACTTTGTCTCAGCAACAGCATCTTGCTCCAAAAACCCCTCCATTCCCTCATCTACAGAAACATCTTGCTCTAAAACCCCCTCTGTTTTCTCACCTACAGAACCATTAGGCCCCGAACCCCCAAACTCCTCATTTTCATCTGGCTGAACCACAACACTTTGTTAGTTCTGCCTTCAGCTGCAGAACCATCTTGCTCTAAAACTCCCTCTGCTTGCTCACCTACAGAACCATGAGGCCCAGAATCACTAAACTCCTCATCTTCATCTGGCTGAACCACAACAAAAACACAAACAGAGTTAAAAACTTGGCATTATACTAGATTTCCTTTGACCAGAAGCTGGCCACTTGGAGTACCTCTGGTGTTCCTGAGGTCCTCCATTGTGCTTTTTCCATGTAAATAACTATTAAATACTAGCCGTACGCTGCCATGTGTTGCTGTGGCCCAGTCTGGTGATCTAGAAAATAAAGTAATGAGAAAGTTTTGTTTCTAATATATGTATTTTTTCTATGCTTGTGGGTAAACAGTTCATGGGGTTCAGAATGCTCTCTGTTTGTAGGTGAACTGTAAATTCCTGTAACTACAACGCCCAAATGTCAAGGTTTATTTCTCCTAAACTCTATCTGTGTTCATATTTGGGTATATTGAGTATTCCTGCCAAGTTTGGTCTAGATCCAACATTGTTTGAATCCACAGTGCTCTCTGGATATAGCTGAACTACAACTCCCAAAGTCAAGGTCAATGCCCACCAAACCCTTCTAGTGTTTTCTTTTGGTCAAGGGAGTCCAGTGTGCCACGTTTAGTTCAATTCCATCATTGGTGGAGTTCAGAATGCTCTTTGATTGTAGGTGAACTATAAATCCCAGCTACTACAACTCCCAAATGACAAGTGATGGTCACTCCTTGGGTTAGTAGGTGTCTCGTGGCCAAATTTGGTGTCAATTTGCCCAGTTGTTTTTGAGTTATGTTAATCCCACAAATGAAAATTACATTTATCTATATATATAAATCTGTTAGGTTGGTTCAACCGGACAGCAAAACTCTAAAACCCCCCAACGAAACTGCACCAAAATTGCTATGCCCATAACACAACCCACAAGGTACAAACATATCTACTCAAAATGAAAAACAACACAACAACACACTCACAAAACGGCAAAACAACAAAACTCAAAAAACCCCAACGAAACTTAACCAAAATTCCCATGCCCATAACACAACCCACAAGGTACAAACATATCTACTCAAAATGAAAAACAACACAACAACACACTCACAAAACGGCAAAACAACAAAACTCAAAAAAACCCCAACGAAACTTAACCAAAATTCCCATGCCCATAACACAACCCACAAGGTACAAACATATCTACTCAAAATGAAAAACAACACAACAACACACTCACAAAACGGCAAAACAACAAAACTCAAAAAAACCCCAACGAAACTTAACCAAAATTCCCATGCCCATAACACAACCCACAAGGTACAAACATATCTACTCAAAATGAAAAACAACACAACAACACACTCACAAAACGGCAAAACAACAAAACTCAAAAAACCCCAACGAAACTTAACCAAAATTCCCATGCCCATAACACAATCCACAAGGTACAAACATATCTACTCAAAATGAAAAACAACACAACAACACACTCACAAAATGGCAAAACAACAAAACTCTAAAAAACCCCAACGAAACTTAACCAAAATTCCCATGCCCATAACACAACCCACAAGGTACAAACATATCTACTCAAAATGAAAAACAACACAACAACACACTCACAAAACGGCAAAACAACAAAACTCAAAAAAACCCCAACGAAACTTAACCAAAATTCCCATGCCCATACACAACCCACAAGACACACACACAAAACCCCACGCTCCATCACTCCCCTCCCCCCCGCCGCACACACACACGCAACCCCACGCTCCATCACTCCCCCGCCGCCAGACACACACGCAACCCCACTCCCCCGCCGCCGCACACACACAGCAACCCCACGCTCCATCACTCCCCCCCGCCGCCGCACACACACATGCAACCCCACGCTCCATCACTCCCCCCCGCCGCCGCACACACACACGCAACCCCACGCTCCATCACTCCCCCCGCCGCCGCACACACACACGCAACCCCACACTCCATCACTCCCCCCGCCGCCGCACACACACGCAACCCCACGCTCCATCACTCCCCCCGCCGCCGCACCACGCAACCCCACTCCCCCCGCCGCCGCACACACACACGCAACCCCACGCTCCATCACTCCCCCTGCCGCTGCACACACACACGCAACCCCACGCTCCATCACTCCCCCCGCCGCACACACACGCAACCCCACGCTCCATCACTCCCCCCACCGCCACACACACACCCGCCACCCCACTCCCCCTGCCGCTGCACACACACATGCAACCCCACGCTCCATCACTCCCCCCGCCCACACACACACGCAACCCCACTCCATCCTCCCCCCCCGCCACACACACACACGCAACCTCACGCTCCATCACTCCCCCCGCCGCCGCACACACATGCAACCCCCCCCCCCCCCGCCCGCACACACACACGCACCCCACGCTCCATCACTCCCCCCCCGCCGCCGCACACACACACACAACCCCACGCTCCATCACTCCCCTGCCCCAATCTTACCTCCTTTTACTTCACGCCACCTCCAAACCCCACCCCGCCCCTTCCCGCCCTGTCAAAATCCAGGAAAGGGAAGGAAGGAAAGAAGGAAGAAAGAGAAAGGGAGGTAAAGAAAAAGGGGGAAGGAAGGAAAGTTAGAGGAAGAAGAAAAGGAAAAAAAGGAAAAAGAAAAAATAGACGGAAGGAAGAAAAGAGAGAAGGAAGGAAGGAAGGAAAGAAGGAAGGGAGGAAGGGAAGAACCAAAGAGCAAAGGAAGTAAGGAAGGAAAGAAAGAGGTAGAGAAGGAAGTAAGGAAGGAGAGAAGGAAAGAAAGAGAAGGAAGGAAGAAAAGAGAGAGGGAAGGGGAGAAGGGGAGGAGGAGAGGAAGGGAACGAATGAAGGAAGGAAGGAAAAGACCAGAAGAGAAAGAAAAAGGGGGAAGGAAAGAGATAGAGAAGGAAGAGGAGAAGGAAAGATGGGAGGGAAGGAAGGAAGGAGGGAAAGAAGGGGAGAAAGAGGGAAGGATGGCCACAGCAATGCGTGGCGGGTAAAGGTTGTTATTTCTATTATTACTATGCTATTATTCCTCTGAGACCCTGGGGGAATGGGAGAGGTGTCAGGTCCCAGAGGCAATGCATTGCATTATTGTTATTGTTATGATGGTGGTGAAATAAAAGGAAATAAAAAGTGAAAGAAGGAAGCAAACAGGGAGGGAAGAAAGGCAAAGGAAGAAAGGGGGAGGGAATGAAGGAAAGAGAGAAGGATGAAACCAAGTAGTGAAAGAAGGAAAGAAAGAAAGAGGTAGAGAAGGAAGAAAGGAGAGAAAGGGGGAGGAAAAGGGGAAGGAATAGGTAGGTACCTCTCTTTCATAATAGTCCAGATATCTACCTCAACTTTGATAAGTTTTACTATAGGCCACAGCAACGCGTGGCAGGGCACAGCTAGTACTTATATAGATTCTGTGTATAAAATTACCTTTAGGTTATGTGTGTTAGTTATATGTGAAACATCAGTGAATTTTATATTTAGACTTGGGTCCCCTCTCCAAGGTATCTCATTGTGTATGTATATGGCATTAAAAGTATTCCAGAATCTAAAAATACTGGGTTGCTGTGAGTTTTTTGGCTGTATGGCCATGTTCCAGAAACATTCTCTTCTGATGTTTTGTCCACATCTATGGTAGGCATCTTTAGAGGTTGTGAGGTCTGTTGGAAACCAAACAAGTGGGGTTTATATATCTGTGGAATTCAGCTGTGGACAAGTCTACATAGGGACCACCAAACGCAGTGCAGAAACATGAATTGAGAAACATGAAAGGCACTGCAGACTACTTCAACCAGCGAAGTCAGCCATGGCAGAGCACCTGATGAACCAACCTGGACACAGCATATTATTTGAGAACACAGAAATGATGGGCCACTCTAACAACAACCTTATCAGAGTGTCCCAAACGTCTCCATGTGCACGAAAAATGAACAATTAGTTGTATGACAACAGATGTCTTGAGACATGCTTGCCATGAGTGGGAGAGAACTGTGTGTGTGTGTAGAAAGAGATGGCCAATATGCAAAGAACAAAGGATTCTCCCAGGCAGGAAGCAGTCAAACCTTGAAGCTGCATGGCTATTCAATGCCAATCAAGGTGATCAATTGCAAAATTCACTCTTGCCTCAAGCAGACATGAGTTCTTTCTCCTACCCTGGTAATTCCACAAATATATAAACCTCACTTGCCTAGTTTCCAATAGACCTAACAACCTCTGAGGATGCCTGCCACAGATGTGGGCGAAACGTCTGGAGAGAATGCTTCTGGAACATGGCCATACAGCCACAGTACTCACAGTAACCCATGCAGAGAATGTATTGTCGAAGGCTTTCATGGCCGGAATCACTGGGTTGTTGTGAGTTTTTTGGGCTGTATGGCCATGTTCCAGAAGCATTCTCTCCTGACATTTCGCCCACATATTTGACAGGCATCCTCAGAGGTTGTGAGGTCAGAGAATGTTTTGTAGGCATCTGTAATGAATGGTTTCTAAATAAATTTAGCGACAGCTTCCCATTTCCCCTGTGTATGGCAACTTTTGGGATGCCCTGTATCATTGGAGAGAAGGATATTCATCTCGTTTACAGCAGATTCTCTACAACGGATTCTAATCTTTTTATTTCATGTACTTTGTCCTTTTTCTTGCAGCGCTGGGAAAGTAAACTGATGCAGTCGAAAGCGATGGAAGGCTTCTTCCGGCACAGCAGGCACGTTGTGCCCCAGTTCACCTTGCACCTGCCCCACAATTTCCACCAGACGCCAACAGGTTGGTGATTGGTTCCTATTTTGGGATGTTGTACTAAGGGGAGTGGCCTCAGCTCAGAGACAGAGCTTACATTTGCTGTCCCCCATTTCATACAAAATTTCGACCAATCAACTATTACTGTATATACTCGAGTATAAGCCGACCTGAATATAAGCCGAAGCACAATTTTACCACAAAAACTGGCTCGAGTATAAGCCAAGGGTGGGAAATGCAGCAGCTACTGGTAAATTTCAAAATAAAAAGATACCAGTAAAATTACATTAATTGAAGTGTCAGTAGATTAAATGTTTTTGAATAGTTACATAAAACTGTAATTTAAGATAAGACTGCCCAACTCTGATTAAACCCATTATTCTAATCTTCTTCAATGTAAATGTGCCTACCTATCCCTCGAATAATAATAAATAGAGAAAGTAATAAATGTAATAAAAAGAATAATAAATAGAGTAAAACAATGGAACGGTAATAATAACAGTAATAATATAGTAAAATAATTAAGGTAATATTAATAAGAATAGAGCAAAATAATAAATGTAATAAAAAGAATAATAGAGTAAAATAATGTAAATGTAATAATAATAATAATAATAATTCAATAAAATAATAAATGTAATAATAATAACAACAACAACAACAGAGTAAAATAATAAATAACCTTGACTCGAGTGTACGTCGAGGGGGGGCTTTTTCAGCCTCTCTTTCCCCTTTATTCTTTCCCATTCCTCTTTTCCCCTTACCTTTCCGTTCTCCCTTCCTTTCCTCTTCCTTTCCCCTCCACTTTCCCTTCTCTTCCCCTCTACATCCTGGTGCAGTATGGAAGAATTTGGAGATGGATGATGGGACTTGCAGTAACTTCACTCACTTCCTGAGACCACTGAGACCCTTGCCAATGACTGATCAAGACCAAACATGACCCATTCTACATCCTGGTGCAGTTTGGAGGAGGACAGACCGTGGATGATGGGACTTCAAGTACCTCCACTTCCTTCCCAAGACTGCTGCAACCCTCATCTAATGACCGATCAAGACCAAACTTGGCACACAGAGCCCCCATGACCCACTCTACATCCTGGTGCTGTTTGGAGGAGGGTGGAGATGACGGGACTTGCAGTACCTTCACTCACTTTCTGAGACCACTACGACCCTCATCCAATGACTGATGAAGACCAAACTTGGCACACAGAGCCCCCATGACCCACTCTACATCCAGGTGCTGTTTGGAGGAGGATGGACCATTCACGATGGGATTCACAGTACCTTCAATAACTGAAAATTGATAAAGAATACCTTTACCACACAATGCCTTTCTCTAATAACCTGGGCAGTGCCGGAGCCCCAAGCTAGTAACAACAACAACAACAACAACAGAGTAAAATAATAAATAACCTTGACTCGAGTATAAGCTGAGGGGGGCTTTTTCAGCCTCCCTTCTCCCTTTCCCCTTTCTCCTTTCCCATTCTTCTTTCCCCCTTTCCTTTCCTCTTCCTTTTCCCTCCACTTTCCCTTCTCTTCCCCTTCACTTTCTCTTCCCCTTTCCCTTCCCTTTTCTCATCCTTTTCCTTTTTCCTCTCGCTTTTTTTCTTACATCCTCCCTCCTTTCTTTTCCTTTCCTCCTTTTTTCCTTTCTCCCCTCCCTCCCTCTGATACACATGTCACCTTCCTTTCCCAGTGACATCACAGAGGGCCACTTCACCTAGTAACAACCATTGTGGTGCAAACAGAAAAACGTAAATACATAATGCTTTGACTTTTCTATATGGGTAAACGTGAAGTTTTCCCCTTGACATTAAGTCTTGTCATGGCCGCCTCTGGCGTATGGTGCTCATCTCCATTTCCAAGCCGCAGAGCCGGCGTTGTCCGTAGATGCCTCCAAGGTCATGTGGCCAGCATGACTGCATGGAGCACCGTTACCTTCCCGCAGAAGCGGTACCTATTGATCTGCTCATATTTACATGTTTTCAAATTGCTAGGTTGGCAGAATCTGGGCCTAACAGTGGGAGCTCACCCCGCTCTCTGGATTTGAACCATCGACTTTTCAGTCAGCAAGTTCAGCAGCTCAGCGGTTTGACCTGCTGTGCCATCGGGGGCTCCTAATCTATTCATTCTATATATGAATGAATAAATTGTGATCTTAAGTAACTGAAAAGAAAGGATATTCCCTTTTTCCCTATCCAAGAACATGCTCTTAAGCTGAGATTTCTGTCTTCATTTGCAAACAGGAAAATATATTTTGCATTTGTGTGTTTGAATGAGAAAGCTATAAGCAATTGTTGTTGTCACTTCATCAAAGATGTTTAACGACAAAACCTGGGGCCGTCCCTAGGTTTCAGGTTTTGGTCTGAAAACCTCAGGGCCCGAGGCAGTCCTGAATTGGCAACCCCAGCCTTTCTAGCTCGATGAATATTAAATAATGCTGGAATTTTTCCTTGGGTCGCCCTTATTTAATGCAAAGCACATGCCTATGGCACAAACCCATCTTGCTTATTGATGTTTGTGCCAAGCATTCATGCATTTGTATAATAGCAGAACCTGTGCCTAAGAAAATCTAAAAATTCTCAAAAGTTTTCCCCTTGACCTTCTCTTTCGATGCCATCCCTTCAGGTGTTGCGGCTGTTCGAGGGATTCGGCAGTTTGCTACTTCGGCGGCAGCGACAACAGGGGCAGGAGCAGCTGTGGAGCCTGCAGCAGAGCGAGTGGGTAGCTTTGATCTCGTCGTGCCATTTTGCGTCTTTTATGCACGGCAAAAATCTAAAAGCTCCTTAAAAATGAAATGTCATTTGCTCAATAGTCGTCAACAATAAAAAAAATACCTTGGCAAAACACCAATTACAATTGAAAAGCCAATATTCGTGATAGTAAACCCAAAAATTATAGCAACGGGTCATCAGTTTCGAACAGTTATGTGTTGATTTGGAGTTGGGAGAGCCATTGCTTTCCCTGGGTTGCAATCTTAGATCCTACATTGTGCTACTGGCATAATATTACACTCATACAATTGCATCACCCTTTTTGCAGAATACCAGCATTCTATATATCTCTTAATATGCCTGTTCATTGTTTCAGGGAGATTGTTTCGGCAACCTCAATGAATCAAGGGCCCATGGTAGAACAGCGGGTTAAACCACTAGCTGTTGGGAATCTGCTGACCAGAAGGTTGGCAGTTCAAAGCCACAAGTCAGGGTGAGCTCCTGACTGTCAGCTCTAGCTTCTGCCAACCTAGCAGTTCGAAAGCATGCGATGTTAGTAGATCAATAGGTACTGCCTTGGCAGGAAGGTAAAAGGGCGCCCCAAGCAAATATGCAGACAGGCTCCTCGGCATGGAAAAATGGAGCAAGAGAACCACCCCATGGCCGGAGTTGAGCATCACCTCCAGATGCCGGAGTTGGAAAAAGGGAAAGGCCTTTACCTTTGTCTGTGTTGCATGTCTGTGTATAAAAGGCATTGAATGTTTGCCTCAAATTTGTATTGTAATCTCCTCTGAATCCCTCTAGCAAGATAAAGTGGAATATAAATAAAGTATATTGTTATTATTGAACCATTAATAATAATAATAATAATACTTTATTTATATTCTGCCCTATCTCCCCAAGGGGACTCAGGGTGGATCACAGTACACGTACACGGCAAACATTCAATGCTGTTTTGCGTAGATGGGACAGAACAGAAAGGAGGTATGTTGTGTCAACGTCCAGGGTTTTTTTTTGATGCCTTGGAGGTTGTACTGAAATCCAGCCATGGGGGGAACTTTCGCTCCATCCTCCATGACGAAGATCCATCAGGAGTTCTTCCATTTGGTCACTGGGTATTTTCTGATCATTTTCATTATGGTGTCGTAAAATACCTCCCCTGCTTGTTTAGGGATACCTAATTTCTCTGCTTACAGCTCAAGCTGTTTTCAAACTGCTTAGGTAAACAGTAAGCTGGGCTGACAGTTAGGAGCTCATGCCGACCCGGTGATTCAAACTGGCTACCTTTCGGTTGGTAGATCATCTGGTCAGCTTTAGACTCACTGCTCCTCCTAACCTCCGCAGAGGTGGAGGACCCATTAAGCTGGTCCGCCCCAGGAGGCTTATGGATCCGGATGGATTCCTGACGGCTCTTGGGGAATTTCCCGCCACCTTCGGTTGGTGATCCTGTTGATGCTCTGGTCGCTCTCTGGAATGGGGAGATGACTAGGGCAATAGACACGATCGCTCCCAGAACGTCCCCTCTCAAGTAGCCGAGCTAAACCAGCTCCTTGGTTCACCGAGGAGCTGGCAGCGTTGAAGCGAAGAAGAGGGAACTAGAGAGCGTGTGGCGTTCGGATCCGAGCGAGCCAAATCGAACACGGTTTGTGTCCTTTTTAAGGGCATATGCCGCGGCAATAAAAGCCGCAAAGAAGACTTTCTTTGCGGCCACTATTGCGTCTGCAAAGAACCGTCCGGCTGAACTGTTCCGAGTTGTCAGAGGCCTATTAAAACCCACCACTCAGGATGGGTGCCCTGATGACTCAGCAGCTCGCTGTGAAGCTTTTGCTCGGTTCTTTGCAGACAAAGTCGCTTTGATCCGCTCTGGACTGGATACCATATTAACGGCAGTCTCTGAGGATGTAACACGAGCATCTGCTTGTCCAATTTTGATGGATTCATTTCAATTGGTTCAGTCCGAGGATGTGGACAAGATACTTGGAGGAGAGAGGCCGACCACATGCATCCTAGACCCCTGCCCATCGTGGCTTCTAAAAAAGGCCAGAGGGGGATTGGCCTAGTGGGTGAAGGTGATGGTTAAAGCCTCCCTCTGGGAAGGCAATATTCCAGCAAGCTTAAAACAAGCTATAATAAAACGCTGTTGAAGAAACCATCACTGGACCCCACTCAATTCGTCAACTATCGGCCTGTTTCCAATCTCCCCTTTTTGGGCAAAGTCATGGAACGTGTGGTGGCCTCAAAACTCCAGGCATTCTTGGTAGACACGGATTATCTGGATCCGGCACAGTCTGGCTTTAGGCCGGGGCATGGTACCGAGACAGCCTTGGTCGCCTTAGTGGATGATCTGCGTCGGGAGCTCGACAGGGGGAGTGTGTCCCTGTTGGTGCTGCTCGACCTCTCAGCGGCCTTCGATACCGTCGACCACGGTATCCTTCTGGGACGCCTCGCGGGATGGGTCTTGGAGGTACTGTTTTGCAGTGGCTCCGCTCATTCCTCGAGGGTCGGTCTCAGAAGGTGTTACTGGGAGACTCCTGTTCAACCCCACAACCATTGTCTTGTGGGGTTCCTCAGGGTTCAATATTGTCTCCCATGTTGTTTAACATCTACATGAAGCCGCTGGGAGAGATCATCCGGAGTTTCGGGGTACGATGTCATCTGTACGCAGATGATGTCCAACTCTGTCACTCCTTTCCACCTGCTACTAAGGAGGCTGTCGAGGTCCTGAACCGGTGCTTGGCCGCTGTGACGGTCTGGATGGGGGCGAACAAATTGAAATTGAATCCAGACAAGACAGAGGTACTCCTGGTTAGTCGCAAGGCCGAACAGGGTATAGGGTTACAGCCTGTGTTGGATGGGGTCGCACTCCCCCTGAAGACGCAGGTTCGCAGTTTGGGTGTGATCCTGGACTCATCGCTGAGCCTGGAACCCCAGGTTTCGGCGGTGACCAGGGGAGCATTTGCACAATTAAAACTTGTGCGCCAACTGCGACCGTACCTTGGGAAGTCTGACTTGGCCACGGTAGTCCACGCTCTTGTTACATCCCGTCTTGACTACTGCAACGCTCTCTACGTGGGGTTGCCTTTGAAGACGGCTCGGAAGCTCCAATTAGTCCAACGGGCGGCAGCCATGATACTAACAGGAGCGGGGCGCAGGGAGCATACAACTCCTCTGCTGTACCAGCTCCACTGGCTGCCGATCTGCTACCGGGCTCAATTCAAAGTGCTGGCGTTGGCCTTTAAAGCCCGAAACGGTTCTGGCCCAACTTATCTATCCGAACGTATCTCAGCCTATCAGCCCACCAGGACCCTAAGATCTTCTGGGGAGGCCCTGCTCTCTATCCCGCCTGCTTCACAGGTGCGGCTGGCGGGGACGAGAGACAGGGCCTTTTCTGTGGTGGCCCCTCGGCTTTGGAATGCCCTCCCCATAGAGGTAAGATCAGCCCCCTCGCTGATGGTGTTTCGAAAAAAACTGAAGACATGGATGTTCGAACAAGCATTCGGTTAACTCGGTGCAACGAATCTGATGATCAAGGACTGGTAACCACAGACGATGAAATTGGACGGCGTTTTTAGTTAAGAGATGCATTGGCTCGATATTGGTGGCCCAATATTGTATATTATGTATGTGTTTTTATGCTTTTATCTTGTATATTGTTGATTTTTGTAGTGTTGTAAACCGCGTTGAGTCGCCAATGTAGGCTGAGAAACAGCGGTATACAAGCGCAGTAATAAATAATAAATAAATAAATAGATCTTATTGCTGTTGATTTACAAGCTGTTCTAAAGCCTGGCCCGGCATTGGTCAATAGTTTTGTATCATCCAAAATATGTGCCATATTTCCATGCCATATGGTTATGGAATTCAACTTAAATCTTCATGAAGTGAATGCATCCATTGGGTAGTGGCCAAAAACAGTAGCATTGAGTTTGTAAGGGACTGGGAAGCGAAATTCATCACTCTCAGTTGAACTGGTTCTTGTGAAAACATTTGTGAAAGTGAAAACGCTTAAATCTCAGAGTATTGTAAAACTATGTCTGCAAAAGCTTATGCTACCATCTTTGTCCTCTTGGGGTGCATCTCTACGTAATGTGGTTTGATACCTTTTTAACTGCCATGGTTCAGTACTATGGGGTTCTGGGAGTTATAGTTTTACAAGGTCTTTCGCCTCCTCTGCCAAAGATTGTTGGGGCCTGAGGCTGTTAGGAATGGTGGGAGTTGAAGTCCAAACCACCTGGAGGGACAAAGTTTGTCCATGCCTGCTGTAGATTCATCCTCAGTTAGTTGCTAATGTGCTACAAAATCTCTTTGCATGTTATTATCACTTTATATGTGTGTGTTCTGCAGAATCCCAGTTTTAATGTTGCAGGACTTGGACTGCTTTATGAAAACTAAAAATAATTATGTGCATGCAAGTGGAGTTATTTTTTCCCCTCCTTTTTTTTTCTAGGGCTCTTCCAGGACCAGCAGTGCATTTCTTACTTTGCCTTCAGGCCTTGCCTATCCTATTCAGATACCTGCTGGGGTGACTCTTCAAACTGCTTCTGGTAAGAGTTTTACAGATAGGTAAATCGACTTCATTAAAAGTAACATATCTGGTTTACTCACAACCTTTATGTAATCAGCATACAGGTACATAACTTGTCAATCGAGTTACAGATGGATTTGAAGTGGTTTCTCTGTGCAGGTAACACAGGGCACCTTCCTTACAATCAACAGCAACGTGAGTTTGCTCTTAACAGTCCAAAGTCTAATGGCGACTGTCCTCTAGAATTATATTATAATTGTGCTATGCTACTAATTATAATATATTGTATGTACATATAATATTGGTCATAATATTGTGAAACAATATAATACTAATAACAATACAATATAATAATGAAATGATTATATATTTTACATTACATGTAATATTATTAGTAATATTGCAATATAGTGGTATAGTACAATATAGCAATATATAATACTAATATTGTGCTATGCTAATAATATACTATATTGTATGTACATATAACTTTTAGGCCGCTTTGAGTCCTCTTTGGAGTGAGAAGGGCGGGATATAAATGTTGTAAATAAATAAATAAATAAATAAATAAAATGTGAGCTCTGAGCAGTCTCAGATATGATCATGTAGTCTGCAGCGCCTCCCACAACCTCAAGAAACATAGAGTAAAGGGACAGCTGCATATCAAAACATACATATACAATACAGTAAGCAAACAGTATCATATACAAAACAAATAACTATTGGAGGCTTGAAGAAGGTTGCTATTTCCAACAGTATATAGTTAAAAGACTGTTTGAGGAATTACTCTGAAACCTTGTCATACAAAGGGAGTCTGTTTGAGGGTAATCCATACCAGTTTTGAAGCAGATAGAGTTTGACAGGTAATTTCCAGCAGTTTAACAAGTGTCATTTTTCTTACACCCACAACTCACAGACTTTGTTGGGCTGGAGGTTTATCAGGTATTGTCTCCATTTGTATTGTGTTGTTTGAAGAAAAAAAATTGTATTAGGCCATTGGAAAGCTCTAGTACAAAGGATTTTTCAGCTCAGCAGCCATATTCATTCAAAGAGTATCCTGTGGGTTATGTCCAGTGCTCGGAAGTGCCGAAGGCCAAAGAATGGTATGAAGAGATACATGAATATGTGTAGCTAAAAGCTCCCACTGCCTGGACTTAAACTTCAGGACAATCTTTCCAACTTTTTTGAAATGTATTTATTTATTTATTGTGTCAAGTGAATTGGGTACAGTTATAATGTATTTATTTATTTATTTATAACATTTATATGTCGCCCTTCTCGCCCCGAAGGAGACTCAGAGCAGCTTACAAGATATATATGCATACAATATATTAAATTAAATTATTAGCATAGTACAATATCAGTATTATATATTACTATATTGTACTACATCATTATGTTGTAATATTATTAGTAATATTACATGTAATATAAAATAATATATAATTATAATATTGTATTATTATTAGTATTATTTTCTATTGTATTATGATTTTATAAATATTATATGTATATACAACTAGCTGTCCCCTGCCACGTGTTGCTGTCACCCAGTCTTTTGATCTGGAAAATAAAATAATGAGAAAGTGTTGGTTTCTAATATATGTAATTTGCATGCGGGTAAACAGTATTTCTTGCTGTTTCTTTGTCAGTGTTGATGTGGAGAATGTCTGGTTTTTCTACTCTGGAACATGCAACATATCATTGTCCTTCTTTAAGGGTCCCTTTCAAATCTATGATACTATTTCTCTCTGTGTGTGAATCATATCTATCTATCTGTCTATATCTATGGCTGGATGGCTCTTTGTCAAGAGGGCTTTGATTGGGTTTTCTTGCCCTGATGAAGGGAGTCGGACTGGATTGCCTTAAGTATTTTCTGTTGGTCATGGGGGTTCTGTGTGGGGAGTTTACCCCGATTCTGTTGTTCCTGGGGTTCAGAATGCTATTTTATTGTAGGTGAACTGTGAAACCCAGTGACTACAACTCCCAAATGTCAAGGTCTATTTCCCCCAAACTCCATCTGTGTTCATATTTGGGCGTATTGACTGCTTGTGCCAAGTTTGGTGCAGATCCATCATTGTTTGAGTCCACAGTGCTCTCTGGATGTAGGTGAACTACAGCTCCCAAACTCAAGATCAATGCCCACTAAACCCAATATTTTCTGTTGCTCATGGGGGTTCTGTGTGCCAAGTTTGGTTCAATTCCATCGTTGATGGAGTTCAGAATGCTCTTTGATTGTAGGTAAACTATAAATCCCAGCAACTACAACTCCCAAATGACAAAATCATAATTTTTTGAATGATGGTCACTCCTTGTGTTTTGAGATGTTTTGTTGCCAAATTTGGTGTGATTTCGTTCATTGGTTCTTTTGTTTTTAAGGTACTCGTTATGCACAGAACATTTTTATATATATAGATATTATTATATTATATTATATTATATTGTAAATAAAGCACAGAAGACAAGATGGAACTGTCTTCTGCCCCCCCCCCTTCACCCTGTTATATTAAAAACACAAACAAAGTTAAAAACTTAACATCATGCAAAATGTCCTTTGACCAGAAGCTGGCCACTTGGAGTGCATCTGGTGTCGCTGTGAGAAGGTCCTCCATTGTGTATGTGGGAGGGCTCAGACAGCACTGTAGTAAGTGGTTTCTTCTCCTCTTCTCCACACTCGCATGTGTGGACTCCACTTTTGGCCCCATTTCTTAAGCTTGGCTCTTCATCTTGTAGTGCCAGAGTGAAGTCTCTTCAGCACCTTCAGTACCTTGGACTCTCGCTTGCTGAGGTTTTCCTACGAGTATCTGTGTAGATCTTAGGAAGCTGTTTCCTTTTTTAAGGCGTTGGCATACTGGCTGATATTCAAACAAAGGATGGGCTGGAGATGTTAGTGCCTTGGTCGTTCATAGAGTTACCACAATAGTTCATAAATGTTTTTTTTTTGTCGTGTCAGGAGCGACTTGAGAAACTGCAAGTCGCTTCTGGTGTGAGAGAATTGGCCGTCTGCAAGGACGTTGCCCAGGGGACACCCGGATGATTTGATGTTTTATCATCCTTGTGGGAGGCTTCTCTCATGTCCCCGCATGAGGAGCTGGAGCTGATAGAGGGAGCTCATCCGCCTCTCCCCGGATTCGAACCTGCGACCTGTCGGTCTTCAGTCCTGCCGGCACAGGGGTTTAACCCACTGCACCACCGGTGCAATACCAGCTAAATAGTATAATTTCTGCAGTGGTGTGAGTCATAGACATCCTGTGATAATGTGGCATGTCTCATTAAGAGCCACATCCACTATTTTAACATGGTGAGATGTATTCCACACTGGGCCTGCGTATTCAGCAGCAGAGTAGCAAAACACAAGGGCAGATGTCTTCACTGTGTCTGGTTGTGATCCCCAGATTGTGCCGGCCAGCTTTCGTATGATATTATTTCTAGCAATTTCTATTTTTTGAAATAATCTCTATTTTCGTATGATATTATTTCTAGCAATTTCTATTTTTTGAAATAATCTCATTTGATTAGAGGCCAGCAGCAATAGGAAAAGGAATTTTGGGTTTTGCAACAACTTGGATTCAGCCGGCTTGGTTTGGTTTTACTGGCACATTAATTTATTGTTAAATTTACTGATGATGTTGCACAATGTTTTAAAATGATTTTATTGTGAATTGTAATTTTTATGGTATTTATGTTGTTAGCATCTTCTGATGCTTATGTGAGGCTGCTCTGCGTCTCCCTTGTGGGGAGAAGGGCGGGATAGAAATATACGAAATAAATAAATGAGTAACCTAAGGACTCCAGATCCTGTCTAATTATATAAACAGACTCAATTCTTGGATGGGAGATCACCAAGAAATGCCAGGTTCTATAGAAAACAACAGCAATAGAAAACACCTCTGGGTAATTCCTTGCCTGAGAAAACTGAAATTAATTAGACCACCGTAAGTCAACAGGCAACTTGCAGGCACATGATGGAATACTCTTAATGATGGGTATCATTAGACAAGAGGTGGACATGGCTCTTGTCTACTATATGTTTCATTCTTTTGATGGCATAAGTTATATTTGTACTTTGATCAATGAATTGATTTGTCAGCCTGTTTTATCTGATGGGATTTTTTATTAGGCAGTAGGAACTTACGTTGCTTATATATTGATGCTTATATGGGAGTGGACAGGTTAGGGGAGGTTGAATGGGACTTTGTCTGGCTGGGGCTGCTGAGGCTGGAGCTCTCCCCAACATCCTTTCAGTCTATTTTTGTCTGTGTATGTGTGTGTGTTGTGTCTTCTGGTGTGAGAGAGTTGGCCTCCTGCAAGGACATTGCCCAGGGAATGCCTGGATGTTTTATCATCCTGTGGGAAGCTTCTCTCATGTCCCCGCATGAGAAGCTGGAGCTGACAGACAGAAGCTCACCCCGCACCCCGCCGATTTTTCAGTCATCAGTCCTGCCGGCACAAGGTTTTTAACCCATTGTGCCACTGGGAGCTCCTTTCAGTCTATTTAGAGAGCTGAGTTATCAGCCTCTTGGTTCATGAATTTGGATGGGAGAGGCTTAGGGCCCATTCCAGAGTGTAATTACCACAAATTGGCTTTGGATTTGGACACAGCCAGTTGACTCAAAATATATAGTTATCACTCTACCAGTTCTTTTTAACTTTTGGAAGCCAAGCAGAGTTGATTTGATATTTTAATGAGAGGCCATTAGGTAATATCTGGAATTGCCATATAGCTATGAAAGAATTTATCCTGAAACTCTGAAAAGTTATTGCTGGCAACCAGAGCGCAGAGTGAAAAACTAGATGGGGCCAATAGACTTACTCAACACAAGATAGCTTTGTATTTATGGTATCTTTCAAGGTTTCTTCCCATTTTATCTTTCTATGTCAGTGGTTCCCAACCTTTTTTTGACTCTCCAACATAGGGATCAAAAGATCATGTAAGCCACACCGAGTCCCTTGGGGAGATGGTAGCGGGGTACAAATAAAGATTATTATTATTATTATACTTGCATTGGATAGACCACATCAGCTCTAGTTTCTGATACAGAACATATGCCATCCAGTAGTCGCCAACTTACCCACAGAAAACCATATTTAATAAGCCTCGACACTATAAGAGGGTTTCATGAGACCAGTCACTCTCGTTGCAATGGTGTAATAACGGTGAGGCCACGGACCATATTTTAGTTCTTGTGGACCACTATTTCGTTCTTGTGGACCACTATACCCTTCAAATAGAACAGTTCCCCAGGTTGGGAACTGTTCTATTTGAAGAGTATGGATTGCCCATTGGGTTCTGTTAAGGTATCTTCAACTTCATGTTGTCTCGATTCCATATGAGCAGAGAATTTTGGAACGTAGGTGCCCCATTTTGCAACTGAGTTTGACTCCATGTCCAAGTCAGTTTAGATGCTGAGACTAACCACAGTGTAGGATGACATATCCGTATTACCAAAGCAACATGCCTAAGAAGTAAGGCCCTCATGAAATGCAATGTCCAGATACAGTATGACCCTTGTATTCACAAGGAATATGTTCCCAGGACTTGCATGGATATGCAGAACCATGGATAATTGCGAACCATATTGAAATGAAGAACTGACCCAAGAATGGCATAGCAATAGATTGGATGACCTAGAAAATGCTTAGAGAAGACATTACTTGTCAGATGTGTATATATGAAACTACAGATAGCAGTTTATTGAATATGGGTGTCATAAGTAAAGGTAAAGGATTTTCCCTGACATTAAGTCCAGTTGTGTCCGACTCTGGGGTGTGGTGCTCATCTCCATTTCTTGCCTCCAGTGTCATCATTGGGAGCCCCCCCTCCCCCAGCACCAATCAGAGTGAAGAGAGGGGCCAGGAAGGCAGTTCCATCTTGTCTCCTGCACTGTGCTTATAATATAATATAATATAATATAATATAATATAATATAATGTATATACATATAATATTGATAATATTATGATGTAATACAATATATTACTACTACTAATAAAATGATATTATAATTATATATTTTATATTAAATGTAATATTACTGATAATATTACAATATAATGTTATAGTACAATCTATATAAATAAAAATGTAATGTTTGTTTGTGGGATTAACAGAACTCAAAAACCACTGGACGAATTGACACCAAATTTGGACACAAGACACCTAACAACCCAATGTATGTTCTTCACTCAAAAAAACTGATTTTGTCATTTGGGAGTTGTAATTGCTGGGATTTATAGTTCACCTACAATCAAAGAGCATTCTGAACCCCGCCAAACTTGTCACACAGTTCTTCCATGACCAACAGAAAATACTGGAAGGGTTTGGTGGGCAGTGTCCTTTGGTTTTGGAGTTGTAGTTCACCTACATCCAGAGATCACTGTAGACTCAAACAATGATGGATCTGGACCAAACTCTACATGAATACTCAATATGCCCAAATGTGAACACTGGTAGAGTTAGGGGAAAATAGAATCTTGACATTCGGGAGTTGTAGTTGCTGGGATTTATAGTTCACCTACAATCACAGAGCATTCTGAACCCCACCAACGATAGAATTGGGCCAAACCTCCCACACAGAACCCCCACGTGGGCCATAGCAACGCGTGGCAGGGGACAGCTAGTGTAATATATAATATTAATATTGTGCTATGATAATAATAATATATTGTATTTACTTTTTACTTGTAAGCCACTCTGAGTCCCCTTCGGGATGAGAAGGGCGGCATATAAATGTTGCAAATAAATAAATAAATAAATAAATAAGCTGAAGAGCCGGCGTTGTCCATAGACACCTACCTCCAAGGTCATGTGGCTGGCATGACTGCATGGAGTGCCGTTACCTTTCCGCTGGGGCGGTACCTTTTGATCTACTCACATTTCCATGTTTTCAAACTGCTAGGTTGGCAGAAGCTGGGGCTGACAGTGGAAGCTCACGCCGTTCCCCAGATTCAAACCTGTGACCTTTCGATCAACAATCTCAGCAGCTCAGCGGTTTAACCCACTGTGCCACTGGGGGCTCCCTGGGTGTCATACTATATATTATTGCACGAGTAAACAAAACCCCTTAGCATGTTTAATAGAATAATGGGATTTTGATGACGACGACCAAAAGGCAGATTTGCACAACTAATTTGTATCAGCGTTTATACACAATTGGTTGTCACAGTTTCCACTTCAAACAGTTTTGGCAACTGCAATTGGTTGAGTACCTTCTTGCAGATCTTCCCTCCTGCATCTTGGGAACTCCCATGGCCCCGGTGAATGGTTCTGGAACGACAATTCAAGCTGTATTTTTGTTGCGCAGAGAGGTGCTGTAAGGGGAGAGAAGGAATTGGAAGCGGGGAAATTAATAATGATGGCAATGTAGCATTATGAGGGTCCTGGGATTTTAATTAAAGAAGCATGCATGCTGGAAGACAACTCTGACCTCATCAAGTTGAATGGCTTCAAACTGTCAGCTTCCAAATCCTCCTGCGGCCGCAGATCCAGCCGCGTAACACAAGGTAATAGATGAGAGACGACATCCAGGGAAGGGAAAGCATCCGCTCTGCAGCTGTCGGTGCCCTTCAAGGGCCTTTAAGAACACACTGAAATCATGTAAAATATAAAGAAGCCTAAACTGTGTTTAAGGGAGGAAACCTTCGATGGAGTGACAGGTGACTCGCAAGGGCGTGCAGCAGGTTTGGTGAGTCTCTTGCTGCTTTAACAAGGCTCGAGCTACCTGAGGTGGCCACTAATAGTTACAAAAGAGTAGCAAATGAGTAGTTATTGGTCAATTGGTTAATATATTTTACTGCCAAAGGTGAGAAGAGGTGCTTGAAGGATTTACGGTCGTCCACACTGGTTACATCCTGAATAGATTACTGCAATGCACTTTACGTGGGGCTGCCTTTGAAGACGGTTCGGAAACTCCAGTTAGGCCAACGGGCGGCAGCCAGATTATTAACTGGACCAAGATACAGGGAACATACCACCCCCCTGTTACGTCAGCTCTACTGGCTGCCGGTCCATCTCCGAGCTCAATTCAGAGTGCTGGTTTTGACCTATAAAGCTCTATATGGTTCTGGCCCTGCTTACTTGTCTGAATGCATCTGCCTGTACGTCCCACCTCGTAATCTAAGATCATCAAAATCGCAAATACATTTGCTGGAGATGACAGACAGGGCCTTCTCGGCTGTGGCTCCCCGCCTGTGCAACAAGCTCCCAAATGAAACACAATCAACTCCATCCCTCCTGGCCTTCAGGAAGAAATTAAAATCACAGCTTTGGGACCAGGCTTACGGTCAGCAGACATAATTAGCACTTTAGTTGGACCTTGACTGGAATGGCGACACGGCTGATGATACTGTTTTACTGTTTTTCATTAATGTTGTATGTACTGTTTCAGTGATTGCTTTGTATTTAATGGTTGTTATATTATATTATTGTAATTGTTATGTAGCAGCACTGTACAGTTGAGAAGATATGGGGTCAAAATACCAGAAATAAATAAATAAAAATAATAAATTTTCTGTATTGTCGAAGGCTTTCATGGCCGGAATCACTGGGTTGATGTAGGTTTTTTCAGGCTATATGGCCATGTTCTAGAGGCATTTTCTCCTGACGTTTCGCCTGCATCTATGGCAAGCATCCTCAGAGGTAGTGAGGTCTGTTGGAACTAGGAAAAAGGGTTTATATTTCTGTGGAATGGACAGGGTGGGACAAAGGACTCTTGTCTGTTGGAGCTAGGTTGGAGCTAGGTGTGAATGTTTCAACTGACCACCTTGATTAGCATTCGATGGCCTGGCTGTTGTTGGTGTGGCTTGTTAGTGCCTGGACCAATATTTTGTTGAGAGTTGATTAGATGTCCCAGATTGTTTCCCTTCTGCTGTTTTGTAATTTTAGAATTTTTTTTAATACTGGTAGCCAAATTTTGTTCATTTTCATTGTTTCCTCCTTTCTATTGAAATTGTCCACATGCTTGTGGATTTCAAAGGCCTCTCCATGTAGCCTGACTTGGTGGTTGTTGGTGTGGT
>NW_026844366.1:334495471-334578278 GCF_025583915.1 Anolis sagrei ordinatus
CCCCCCCCCCCCCCCCAGAGTCGGACACGACTGGATTCAATGTCAGTGGAAAACCTTTACCTTTTATTAAATCTGCAGCTACAGTGGCCCCTATGCTGGTTAGAGGATTTGAGGAATTGTTGTCTTAAAAATAGACCAGGCTTTAGCACAGCAGGTTAATCACCAAGCTACAATAAAAATTGTCAACTGGCAGGCTGGGAAGCCCAGGTCATAGTGAGTGCCTGACGTTTTGCCCTGCTTCTTCTTACTTTGCAGTTTAAAAAATGCGAGTAGATAAATAGGAACCATGTTAAAGCGGGAAGGTATTTAGGCATGTATTTCAGTCAGAAAAAGGAGGACTTTTATGAACAAAGAAAGCTCTTCGGAAAGGAGATGGAGCGACACCACCCCTGTGTCCAGAACCTAGCACAGCCTCCAAAGATACCAAAAGATGGAGCAACCTCTATATATATATATATATATATATATATATATATATATATATATATACATACATACACACACATACACGTAGCTGTTGTCTATCTTGTCATTGCATAATTGGCATTGAATGTTTGCCCTGTATGTGTTCTTTGATCCGCCCTGAGACCCCTTTGGGGTGAGAAGGGTGGAATATAAATCCTATAAATAAAATAAAATAAAAATGTGCCCTACTCCCAAGTTTTGATTCACACAAATACACACATTTTTCATTTTCTGTTTTTGAAACTTTGTGATTCTTCTTTTTCAGGACCCTTTAAATTCCGGTGATGATGTGAGTGAGCAGGAAACTCCAGATGTCTTTGACACCGATAATATAATTGTGTGTCAATACGATAAGGTACCGCACAGAACATTTTCTCTGTTCTTTTGTTGCAACATAAATCAGTGGCCAGTGTTTGGCCCATTAAGCAACCACTGAAAATACATAAAAAAAAAACACAATCTTAATTCTTGAATTCTACAGAAATTAAAATGCTGTTGGTGAACAAAGCCGGTTGTAGCCAGGCTCTGAAACTAATTCCATGTGAGCGTCCTTATCCCTATTCCCAGTAGCATTGGAACTGGAAGTGGCATCACTTTGCTTGTTGGTTTTGATTCTAATATTAATTTGCAGAGCTGTGTGGGATACTATGCGTGAAAAGGACTTATATTGCCATGTTTTTATGGAAGTTTTCTGGCAGATTTGTGTGTGTTTTGACAGATGCTTCAGCGGATACTCTACGTGCTATTAGGAGTGGTTTGAGAACACCAAGAACACAAAATAGGGTCTTGGGGCCATGCTCCCCCCTCCCCTTTCCCAGCCTTATAATTTATATGCTCCATCACTATAGTATTATGGCAAGGAAGCAGACTGCAGAAGGAAGCATTATGTACCTTTACAGGTTTGACTTTGGTGGATTTGATCATTCACAGATTTGTTGTTTCTAGGAACCTCTAGATCCTCTAATGTGACTCTTTGATGGAAATTTGGTAGATGTTGATCATAGAGGCATGTTGAAGAAACTAGAGATGCCTAGAAATAACTTCTCTTTCATCCTCCGGAGCTATGAACAGTTTCTGATAGACATTGAGTATAGAGTTGTGCTGGAAGACTTAGAGATTTTAAATTATGGTTTTCCCACTTTCACGTAATTCCTGCAAGTGTGGAGGGTATATACAAGTATTGGGCTCGGTTTTAGAACAGTAGGTTAATCACCAAGCTGCAGTAAATCTTGCCAACTGGAAGGTTGATAGTTTGAAGCCTGGGTCACAGTAAGCACCTAGCCTAGCTTGTGCCAACCTAGCAGTTCGAAAACAAATGTGAGTAGATAAATAGGAACTG
Organism: Anolis sagrei ordinatus; assembly: GCF_025583915.1. NCBI lineage: Eukaryota > Metazoa > Chordata > Lepidosauria > Squamata > Anolidae > Anolis > Anolis sagrei. The sequence continues at coordinate 334,497,276 of NW_026844366.1, forward strand.
CATGAAAGCGGGGAGGTATTTTAGGCACTGCATTTTGATCAGAAAAAGGAGGAAGTTTACGAACTTACGAAAGAAAAGGTCTTTGTCAAGGAAATGGAGCGACAGCACCCTCCTGTGGCCAGAACCAAGCATAGCCTCCAAAGATGTGGAAAGATGAGAAATGTTGTGTGTGTATGTGTATACACACACACACACACACACACACACACACACCTCTATCAGTTAACTGTCTTGTCATTGTATCATTGGCATTGAATGTGTTCTGTAATCTGCCCTGAGTCCCCTTTGGGGTGAGAAGGGCAGAATATAAATAGGTAAAGGTGAAGGTAAAGCTTTTCCCTGACATTAAGTCTAGTCGTGTCTAATTCTGGGGGTTGGTGCTCATCTCTATTTCTAAGCTGTTTCTAAGCTGAAGAGCTGGCGTTGTCCATAGTCACCTCCTAGGTCATGTGGCTGGCATGACTGCATGGAGTGCCGTTACCTTCTCGCCGAAGCGGTATCTATTGATCTACTCGCATTTGTATGTTTTTGAACTGCTAGGTTGGCAGAAGCTGGGGCTAAAAGCAGGAGCTCACCTTGCTCCCCAGATTCGAACCGCTGACCTTTTGGTCAACAAGTTCAGCAGCTCAGTGGTTTAACCCACTGCACCACCGGGGACTCCCAGGAATATAAATACTATAAATAAATAAATAAAAATTTCCAAATCTGTAAAAAATCCAAGATCTGAAACACTGCAAGTCTCCAGCATTTTGGATAAATAGTACCCAACCTATACTCTTAAATGATGAACAGTACTAAATTATTTTAAAATCTCATCTGAACTTCCAATATGTGTGGTACTGGTATGGCTTAATGTGTTTTTTTTTTTTTGTCTTTGGGTTTACGTTCTTCTTCAAACAGCTGTTTGTATTCCATCCTTTACAAAGGAAACCAGGTTTGCTCAGAGTAGGTTTTCTAATCAGCAGGAATTAAAGGTTCTATTAAACAGTTTCTGAGAGCCCCTACTGTTTGCTTTTTTTAAAACTCAGGTTCAGCGAAGCAAGAACAGATGGAAGTTCTATCTGAAAGACGGCGTGATGTGCTTTGAGGGAAAGGACTATGTTTTTTCCAAAGCTGTCGGTGATGCGGAATGGTGAGGCATCCGAAAATACTGCAGTGCCGCTATTATTATTGTTATTATTTAACTAATTAAAGGATGTGCTGTAACATTCATTGGGTAAATGGCCACATTGAAAATCTTTTGTTCTGAAACACTGGCTGTGAAAAGAAACTTCGTGTGCAATGCCTGTGACTATATAAAAGAAATAAATATATCCTGCATTAACTGCACATTGATCAGCTGCTTCTTGGACCGTATTTTGTATATGTGCATTTGGCTTTGATAAAGTTGCACATCTGTTTATTGAGAGCCTCTAGAGGCAAGATAAAACTTCATAAAGACTATTCATGTTTGGCAGAGATTCTTGGCTTCCAGTTAGAAGAGGAAGTCTATCTGTATGAACAGCTTCACCCAACCTGATGAGTAAACAACTACCCATGAAATGGGTTATACCAGGCATGGGCAAACTTGGGCCCTGCAGGTGTTTTGGACTTCAACTCCCACAATTCCTAACAGCCGGTAGGCTGTTAGGAATTGTGGGAGTTGAAGTCCAAAACACCTGGAGGCCAAAGTTTACCCATGCCTGGATTATACTCTTGGTCTCCCCATAAATGACTACTAGTAAATTTCAACCCAAAATGGCATGCAGATGAGAAGTTTAGAAGAATTCTGCTGGATTCATATCCAGATCTATCCTTGTCCAGAGGGACTTCTTACACTATACCAGTGGTTCTCAATCATCCTAATGCCGCGACCCCTTAATACAGTTCCTCATGTTGTGGTGACCCCCAATAATAACATTATTTTTGTTGCTACTTCATAACTATAATTTCGCTACTGTTACAAGTTGTAATGTAAATATCTGATATGCAGGATGTATTTCATCCACTGGACCAAATTTGGCATTTGCGAGTTGTACTTGCTGGGATTTATACTTCACCTACAATCAAAGAGCATTTTGAACTCCACCAATGATGTAATTGAACCAATCTTGGCGCACAGAACTCCCATGACCAACAAAAATTACTAGAAGAGTTTGGTGGGCAATGACCTTGAGTTTTGGAGTTGTACTTCACCTATATCTAGAGAGCACTGTAGACTCAAACAATGATGGATCTGGACCAAACTTGGCATGAATACTCAATATGCCCAAATGTAAACACTGGTGGAGTTTGGGGAAAATAGACCTTAACATTTGGGTATTGTAGATGCTGGTATTTATAGTTCACCAACAATCAAAGAGCATTCTGAACCCCACCGACCACAGAATTGGACCAAACTTCACACACAGAACCCCCACGATCAACAGAAAATACTGTGTTTACTGATGGTCTTTGGTGACCGCTCTGACACTCCCGCGCGACCCCTCCAGGGGTCCCGACCCCCAGGTTGAGAAATGCTGCACTATACATTTATTTATTTATTTATTTATTTATTATTTAAAATATTTATATTCCGCACTTCTTACCTCGCAGGGGACTCAGGGTGGAGCACAACATATATACGGCAAACATTCAATGCTGGGACATAAAACCATCAATATACAAACATTAAAATCACTTATATCCACTTTAAAATCAATTGCTTAAAAACCATCTTAGGACACCATTCTAATATTGCTACAAGGGTTGAATGAAAAGTAATGCCTCCACCTTCGTAACTCCTCAATAGATGGCATTACCGGTATGCGGCAGGTACTGGCTTGTTCAGTAGACTCTCCTCTACAGTTCCATTTTGGCGGGAAGCCTTAGCATTGAACGGTTGTGTTGTTAAAGTGCAAAGTATGGAACCCTGCATAGGCGGTCGGTCAATGCAATTTAAGCAACGTGCAGTCATTGAATTCTTGACAGCAGACGGTGTCACCCTAAAGGAGATTCATCAGAGAATGCCAGCTGTTTATGGTGATTGTGTTGATGTGAGTACTGTGCATCGTTAGGCGAGTAAGTTTAAAGATGTTGAGGTGGGAACATCTGACTTGTGTGATGTTTGAGAGAACTGTGAGACGCTGGTTGCGGAAACAGAGTGTCAACTTCTTCTGTGACGGGCCAGACAGTATCCTGCCATAGGATATTTTGCCATCAGATGGTTCTTAGGGGAGAAAATCCCACCACATTTGCCCACCACATCTTAAATACGTACATATCTGATCTCTTTTAATCTGATCTCTTTTTCCGATACATTTACAGGCTGGATAGATGCAGGGAATGCTGTGGATGCAGCGTACCTGGATTTCAGTAAGGCCTTCGAGAAGGTCCCCCATGAACTTCTGGTAAACAAACTTGTTCAATGTGGGCTAGGCAAAACTATGATTAGGTGGATCTGTAAGTGGTTAAGCGAACTAACCCAGAGGTTGATTCTCCCAATGCTTCCTCTTCATCCTGGAAAGAAGTGATGAGCAGAGTGCCATAAGCAGGGTTCTGTCCTGGGCCCGGTCCTGTTCAGGATCTTTATTAATGAGTAAGATGAAGGGTTAGAAGGCATGATCATCAAGTTTGCAGACGACACCAAATTGGGAGGGATAGCCAATACTCCAGAGGACAGGAGCAGAATTCAAAACGATCTTGACAGATTAAAGAGATTGGCCAAAACTAACAAAGTGAAGTTCAGCAGGGACAAATGCAAGATACTCCACTTTGGCAGAAAAAATGAAATGCAAAGATACAGAATGGGAGACGCCTGGCTCGACAGCAGTATGTGTGAAAAAGATCTTGGAGTCCTCGTGGAGAACAAGTTAAACATAAGCCAACAATGTTATGTGGTGGCAAAAAAAGCCAATGGGATTTTGGCCTGCATAAATACGAGTATAATGTCTAGATCCAGGGGAGTCATGCTACCCCTCTATTCAGCCTTGGTTAGACTACATCTGGAATACTGTGGCCAATTCTGGGCACCACAATTGAAGGGAGATGTTTGACAAGCTGGAATGTGTCCAAAGAGGGCTACTTAAATGATCAAGGGTCTGCAAAACAAGCCCTATGAGGAGTGGCATATTTAGCCTGAAGAGACATGATGAGGGCCATGTATAAATATGTGAGAGGAAGCGACAGGGAGGAGGGAGCGAGCTTGTTTTCTGCTTCCTTGAAGACTAGGACACATTGGAACAATGGCTTCAAACTCCAGGAAAGGAGAGTCCACCTGAACATGAGGAAGAACTTCCTGATTGTGAGAGCTGTTTAGCAGTGGAACTCTCTGCCTGGGAGTGTGGTGGAGGCTCCTTCTTTGGAAGCTTTTAAACAGGCTGGATGGCCATCTGTTGGGGGTGTTTTGAATGCTATTTTCCTACTTCTTGGCAGGGGGTTGGACTAGATCAGTGGTTCTCAGCCTGTGGGTCCCCAGATGTTTTGGCCTTCAACTCCCAGAAATCCTAACAGTTGGTAAACTGGCTGGGATTTCTGGGAGTTGTAGGCCAAAACACCTGGGTACCCACAGGTTGAGAACCACTGGACTAGATGGCCCATGAGGTCTTTTCCAACTCTATGATTCTATATATGTAAAAAAACCCCCACTTCCCTTGTTTTGGGCAAGGTAAGTTAGGGTGAATTGAAAATGCAGTTGTGCCTTTCAGACGTTCGTGGAAAGCAAATGTTCTCCCCTCTGCTTTTATTTTAATGACTTGAAGAAATGTATACTCAGAAACGGAGTCAGGTTGGTCCCAGCAGATGCGTGACTGTGAATATCTTCAAAATCCCCTTTCATGCCATTTTACTGAAGGGCATTCTGCGTGAGGCAGGAAGTAACCTCTCTCATCTACTTATTACAATGCAGATCTCTGCTTTCAAGGCCAGATCCACTACAACAATTAAGAGTATGCTCCAGAATTAATGGATTTGTCTTTTGCATTAGATATTTTGTGCATAATTGCCTCTGGAGCGGTGCACATTTTAAACCTGACCCACTTTCCATTTTCCTCTAATCATATTTATGCTTTTCTGTTTGGAGTAGAAATTGGTAATTAATTATGTTCTTTCCTAGTTCACCGCTGGAAAAGAAAAAACCCAGTGCTTTACAGACCTTGAATTTTGCATGTTTTTTTCCTGTCTCATCAGGATGTCTTTCCGAAAAGATAAAAACTAATAGTTTCATCTGAATATAGTGCAGAAACAGGAAGGAAAGGAGTATCTTTGGGACTGGTATCCCCAGTTTAATTTATTGAAAACTAGCTGTTCCCGGCCAAGCGTTGCTGTGGCCCAATCTAGTTAAATGGAAACGAAAGAAAAGAGAAAGAGTAGGTTTTTAATATATTTAATTTCACAATACTTGTGGGTATACAATACTTGTGGTTGTTCCATTGTCTGTGCAGATAGAGAGATTGTGTGATTTTCCGATTCTAGAACACGCAACATATCATTGTCCATGTGAGAAGCAATCCGTGTCTAGATCTGAACCGCACAATTCTAAAGATTTGAGCTTTGTTGTTGGTTATTGCAAATGCCAATCAAATTGGGAAGTGCAATCTCTTAAATTGAATTTCATATCCGTTGCAGTCATAGGAATGCGAGGTATGATCTCCAACCCAGAATATCAAGGCAGATAATTCACAGTGTCTTCTTTGTAGTGGATTATATGTCAGTGTAGACTTATGGTCCTTCCTTACAGCCATATAACCCAGAACATCAAGGCAGATCACCCACAGTATCTGCTTTGAACTGGGTTATCTGAGTCCAGACTGTCATACAACCTAGTTCAGTGTGGATCATATACAGCTGTGTGGAAGGGACCTAAAGAAAAACTCCCAAAGGAGTTCGAAGGAAATCTATGTATGTAAAGTCAGTGTTTGTATGTGGAGGGAGGACAGTGTATGTGGCAACTTTTTGATTGGCTGCCACTTTCACAGGCCACTGTGAACAGCATGGGTGACGGACCTGGACAAACTTGGCACACATAACCCCCACAACCTCCTTTATGTCCTGGTGATGGGATTTGTAGTACTTTCAAACCTATCAGTTCCCACAGAACACTGTGACCCCCAACATAGACCGATAAAGAGCAAACTTGGCACACAGAGCCCCCATGACCCACTCTACATCCTTCTGCAGTTTGGAGGAGGGCAGACCATGGATGATGGGACTTGAAGTACCTCCACTCACTTCCCGAGACCGCTGCGACCCTCATCAAATGACTGATCAAGACCAAATTTGGCACACATAACCCCCATGACCCCCTTTATGTCCTGGTGAGGTTTGGGGGAGGACGGACAATGGATGATGGGATTTGTAGTACTTTCCAACCCTTAGGTTCCCACAGACTACTGCGGCCCTCAACAAAGACCAAACTTGGCACACAAAGCCCTCATGACCCACTCTACATCCTGGTGTGGTTTGGAGGAGGGTGGACCATGGATGATGGGACTTGAAGTACCTTCACTCGCTTCCTGAGACTGCTGCGACCCTCATCCAATGACTGATCAAGACCAGACTTAGCACACAGAGCCCCCATGACCCACTCTTCATCCTGGTGCTGTTTGGAGGCGGATGAACCATGGACGATGGGACTCACAGTACCTTCACTAACTTCCTGAGAGCACTGTGAGCCACATAAATGACTGATAAAGACCAACCTTGGCACACAATGCCTTTCTCAAATTATCCGGGCAGCGCCGGGTCCCCAAGCTAGTAAATAATAAACATACAGGACCAGGTCTCAGATCCCAGAGAGCCACTGCTAGTCAGACTGGAATTATGAACAATATGGACCAAGATGAATCAATGTTTTATGAATCAGGGCCCTTGCATAGTACAGGACTATTGCACTATGATTCTACGTTATCAGCCATGGCTCCATCCTAGTGAATCCTGGAATTTACAGTTTGGGTGAGGCACTGTGGAAACCCATTGGGTCACTTTGGATAAGTCGTATCCTCTCAGCCTCAAAGGGAGGCAAATGCAAACCACTCTTGAACAAATCTTGACAAGAAAACCCTGCAATAAGTTCACCTTAGTCGGCAAAGGTTTCCCCTTGACATTAAGTCTAGTCATGTCTGACTGCAGGGTGATGCTCATCTCCATTTCTAAACCGAAGAAACGGCGTTGTCCGTAGATGCCTCCAACGTCATGTGGCCGGCATGTCTGCATGGAGCGCTGTTATCTTCCCGCTGAAGTGGTACCTATTGATCTACTTACATTTGCATGTTTTCAAACTGCTAAGTTGGCAGAAGCTGGGGCTGACAGCGGAAGCTCACATTGCTCCCCGGATTTGAACCTTTCGGTCAACAAGTTCAGCAGCTCAGCAGTTTAACCCACTGCACCACTGGGGGCTCCCAGGGTATTTTTACCATCAGCCAAACGCTTAGCAGCTGAACTGCTAGGTTGGCAGAAGCTGGGGCTAACAGCAGGAGCTCCCCATGCTCCCCAGATTCAAACTGCTGACCTTTTGGTCAGCAAGTTCAGCAGCTCAGCGATTCAACCTGCTGCACCACTGAGGGCTCAGGTTCATCTTAGGGTTTCCATAAATCAAAAATGACTTGAATGTAAAAAACAAACTATAACAAACCTAGTGTTTTCTAACACATAGCTCTTGTGCATCTCTAAACTACAAACTCTTAAGATTCCATAGGATCCATCAGTAGCAGTTAAACTGGAACTATACATTTCTTTGTGCAATAGCAGCTTCTGATTGCAGAATTTTTGTCCTTGCTGCAGAATTTTTGGAAGGTTGTGGCACAGCCGGGGGCCCAGTGTTGTGTGCTCTGAAGCTGCAAAACACTCCAATGGATCATTATTCTGCCGTTGTGGCAGGTTTATCACAGAAAAAGGAAACAGATCTTATCGACAGTTTCTTAACTGTGGAACTAAAACTTTTTAAGTTCCCAGTTGAGAAATCAATGTCGGCATAATTAACTCTGATTTACGTTCCAAAGGCATTTGTATTCCTGCATTAAGGACGTGTTTTGTTATCTACAGAAGTGTCGATTCATTCTGTGCCGCGCTCCTGCAAAACGTCTTGCTAATTTCCCCCTTTTCTATAGTCATAAACAGCGATCGTATCAGCGCTATGCATCATCGTGGATTTGAACGAAATTGCTTGCTAATTTCTCCTGCCAGCGTGTTTGCAGGCTTCTGGGCTGATTTAGCTGGGAAATTATAATCAAAACTGAAAGTGTAATAACATTGTAATGAGATTAGAGGTGTATTTTGCAAATAAGGGCTGGAGGCTCAGCAACGAGGCTTGGCGATGAACAAAATCCACATTTGGTTTTAAATGACAGAATGAAATCTATATTTTCATTAGGGCTGCAACGAGAGGCAGAATTGATATCTTGTTATAGGCTCCCTCCACTTGACAAGTGATCGGGTGGTTTCATTTCCGTGGCATCAGAACATGGTGGAGACGTGTTTCTATTAATTTATTTCACGGTTTATGCAACAATGTGATGTAAGAGGGAATGACTGGATTCTCCTGTGCCACTGACCCTACTCAGGGTGAATCTGCACTGTAGAATTAATGCACCTTGACCCCACTTTAACTGCCATGGCTTAATGCTATGGAATGCTATGAGAGCCGTTCAGCAGTGGAACTCTCTGCCCTGGAGTGTGGTGGAGGCTCCTTTGGAAGCTTTTAAACGGAGGCTGGATGGCCATCTGTCAAGAGTACTTTGAATGCAATATTCCTGCTTCTTGGCAGGGGGTTGGACTGGATGGCCCATGAGGTCTCTTCCAACTCTATGATTCTATGAATGATGAGAATTGTTGTTTGGTGAGGCACCAGCATGCTTTGGCAGAGAAATCAAAAGACATAAGACTATATAACTCCCATGGTTTCATAGCATTAACCTATGGCAGTTAAAGTGGGGTTAAGCTGCAATCTACAGTATAGATGCACCCTTCGTTCTCATTGAACCGCTTTGGAAAGGGGCCTTTCATGATCTTGACAACCCGCTTTCCCAGTATACATCAAGACACATGATGACTTGTGGCTTACAGTATGTGTTTGAAGGTCCCTGGCTTGCCATTGCACAGTATCATTCTGACAATTTCAACAGAAAGGAAGAGACCATGAAAATGAACAAAATCTGGCTACCAGTATTAAAAAACTCTAAAATTACAACAGCAAAACAGCAGAGAGGAAACAACCAGGCACATCTTAACACCTCTCAGCAAGAGATTTCCCCAGGCTCAGCCAGGCCTTCAAATGCTAATGAAGGTGGTCAGTTGAAACATTCACACCTAGCTCCAGCAGAGAAGAGCTCTTTGCCCCACCCCAGCCATTCCACAGATATATAAACCCATTGTCCTAATTCCAACAGAACTCACTACCTCTGAGGATGCTTGCCATAGATGCAGGCGAAACGTCAGGAGAAAATGCCTCTAGAACATGGCCCTAAAGCCCGAAAAAAACCCACAAGAACCTTGTGATTCCAGCCATGAAAGCCTTCGACAATACAATATGGTATATTGATAGTCCTGACTTAACAAAGACCCATTAAATCAACTAGATTTATTGTTATTATTAACTCCCTTCAAGTCAACCTCCGCTTGTGGTGGTCTGATGATGGAGAGCTCTCCAAGTCACTCTATTCGCAACAGCTCTGTTCAGGTCCTGCAGGCTCAGGCCTGTGACTTCCTTGACTGAGGCTGCATCTACGCTGCAAAATGAAGCAGTTTGAACTGCATTATATGGTCAGTGTAGACCTGTATAAGAAAGTACATTCCAGCTCTGTTTTGTATGGGTCTATACTGACCATATAATGTAGATCAAACTGCATTATTTGGTAGTGTAGATCCAGCCAACATCTATCCATCTGGAACATGGTCTTCTTCTTTTCTTACTGCCTACAACCTTATCAAGCTTTACTGTGTTTTCTAGTGAGTGACATCTCATGATGTGTCCAAAGTATGACAGTCTCGGATCTAACCCCTTACAATCTCATTGGAGGTTGATCCTCGTGATGTGATTAAGGCTGAGGCTTAAAGGATCGATCACAGCTGCACATGGTACAGCATTCCTATAAATGCCACCAAGTTTAACGAATGAGACTATATATGCACTCATTGTTTGTTGTTCAGTCTGGCTGTTCTGTCGTGCGCTGGGCCTGTAAAGAATTTCCTTTAGAACAGGACGTGCAACCTTTGCCCAGTGGGAAGCCAGGGGGCCCAAAGAGAAGCTCTCAGGGATTTTACACCACAAATAGTCTTTAGATGGCTTGTGAAGTATAACAAAGTCCTTTATTAATGAACAACCAAACAGAAACTTCTCTTGTCTTCAGTAAAGTTAAACAAATGATTCCAGGCTTTTATGCAACTGGTGGTTTCCTAAACTTGTCCTCGAAGGACAGGCAATTGTCTTCGGTAACTGTTTCTTTTACTTTAAGGAAAACCCCTTTTTAACTTCTCCCAGGCTGACTGTAATCTAATCCTTACTGATGTGGGCTCCGCTACTAGGTCGAATTGTATCTCGAACGCCGAGTGGACCTATCAGTAAGGTTAGAAGATTCTCCAGCTGGAGTTCTTTGGTCTTTAGGGCTGTTTCCCTGGAAATCTTTGGAGACTCTTAAGACTGTTCTCCCCCGGAAGGTCTTAAGGGTTGAAGCTTTTGTACAGGGGAAGCTTGCACACGTCCTGTATATTAGCTTTCTAAAAAATGGCTCCCTTCCCTTCCCAATTGCCCTGAGCAAGGGGCAGAACCAAAACTTAATGATGATGGACAGGTGACTTGCCCTATGACTGCAACCAAAGGAAGCCACCTATCTGCTGAATTCCTGGAACCTTGGACTGCAAGCAAACATTTAATGCAAAGCAAATAAAATTGGAGCTCCTGGTTCAGCCGTACCAGAACACTGGCCTTACATTTCCTTTCCCACCTTGCCAAAAGAACCGGAGAAGCAGATCCAGGACCAGAGATCAGGTTGGATTAGTACGTCTGACTCAGCTCTGTATATTTGAAAGTTTTTGGTAGCTATAGTTACATTATGTTTCCTAAGAGAGGAAAAAGAAAATGTTCTTTTTGAACAAAAGCGGTTGATTAGCCATTGTAAAGGTCACACAACAAGAACTTGATGGGGGTTGTACATACTTGCAAAATAAAATTAGCTTCTTGAGGACAAGATTTTATTTTATATTTTCTATTTCAGTAATGTCTGGAAATTCTCTTAAACCCATGTTACAAATGCTTCTGGTGGGAAGCAATGCTACTAAGAGAAAATAAAGGAGATTAAGACAGAGTGCACTCTTTGTCCTGGATCGAGGGAGGATTTTTAAGACTTAAATTTTAAGGCAAGCTAAATTAAAGGCATACATTTAGCTGCTGCAGAGATTTTAAGCCGAGGGAGAGAAGTGAATGGTGTGGCTCCCCTCCTTTGTAGTAGATATTAGGGGTGTGCAATCCATTAAAACATGGTTCAAAAATTATTACAAAACTGGGGGCGCTGGCGCTTCATTTCTAAAGTTTTCCTAAAGTATAGTTCGTGAAAAATTTGTTACTATAACGAGAGTGACAACATTTTATTATTATTTCATTATAGTAATTACATGTAATAACTATAATTGGGGAAACTTCAGGGGTTTCTTTCTCTTCCATTTTTACAGCTATTAGGGCAAAACTTGCTACAATGGTAGAACACATTTGCCACTCTTAGCCCACCAAATTTCGGAAGTTTCATTTATCCACAGATTTTTGTGGAATTTTCAAAGTTTTTATTAACAACATGTTTAAATAATAAAGAAAATATGTTCCTAGTTTGAAAATATTATTTCCTATTTAATTGTGTAGTCCGTATTTTGAAAGCTGTGGTTCTACACCGGAAACTTTGTTTTTGCGCAAAACCGAAGTGGGTGGATGACGATGTTAAAATGGTGGACTGGAGACTAGCAAAATACGCAATAGCACGATGTCTCTCGTGCAAAGACAAAGTTTTTGCAGTTAATTAAACTTTCACCATGTTTTTATGGTAGAACCAATTAGGAAATGATATTTCTAACCAAGGAACAAAAATAATAGTGTAGAATATTAAATTTATTGGCTGACTATGGAGGGGCAAATATCTCTGCTGCTGGGCAGTGCACTGCATTCTGGGAAATGTAGTTTAGGGCAGGGTCTTTTGAATTATCTGGTATAGGGCTCCTTTCCCAAACTACATTTCCCAGAGTTCTCTGCTGTCCCCAGAAAACACTATTTCCCCCCAATGCTAATGCCAAGACTCCAATAATTTACATTGGAAAGGCAAGACACAGTGATGGGCAACCTTTTGAGCGTGGTGTGTCAAAATTCGCCAAAAAACCGAACATAATTCAGGTGGCGTGTCACTCCAAGAAAAAACCCATAATTTCGCAATATTTAGTTTAAATAACAAAAAATATATAATTGTAATATATAACTATATTTAATAAATGAAAACATTACATTACTAAGCATTATTATTATTGTTATAAGACTCAGGCAGTTGGAAAGGAGTCCCAAAGGTCATCTAGTCCAGCCCCCTTCTGCCAGGCAGGAAGACAGAATTACTATTACATTACTATGCATGATTATTATTGTTATAAGACTCAGGCAGTTGGAAGGGAACCCCAAAGGCTATCTAGTCCAGCCCCCTTCTGCCAGGCAGGAAGACAGAATTACTATTACATTACTATGCATTATTATTATTGTTATAAGACTCAGGCAGTTGGAAGGGAACCCCAAAGGTCATCTAATCCATGAACAAACAGTTTCTCATGATTCTGAAATCCATCAACCATGAAATTGAATTAAACTTGGCATACAGAACTCCCATGATCAAGAAAAAATGCTGGAAAGGTTTGGGGAAAATAGACCTTGACATTTGGGTGTTGCTGGGCTGTATAATTCCTCTGCCATTAAAAAACTTTCCAAACTCCAACAACCACTGAGTTGAAATAAACTTGGCATATAGAACTTACATGCCAAGTGTGAGAGCCAGGAGACCCAAACACTAATGCAGGCCTGGGCCCTGCAGGGAGTCTGCTTCCCGGTTTGCCCCACCCCCAAGCGCAGCGGACGGACGGCGAGAGCCATGTGGCCCAGGCTCCCAGGCAGTTCCTGGCCATGCAAGGAGCCCGTCGCCCCTGCTCGCCCCACCCCCAAGCGCAGCGGGCAACACAGGGTGAGAGAGGAGGCACAGGGTGAGAGAGAAGGAGGCGGCAGAGGAGGAGGGAGCCCCAGCCCAGAGTTTCCCGCAGCCTTGCTCTCCTTCTCCCTCTCCCATGAGCAGCCGTTGTGGTGGGGGCAGCGCTGGGAGGAGGCAGAAAAGCCGCGCAATGGGCAAGGCAAGGCAGAAGGGAAAGGCGCCCACTCTGCCCTTCCTCTCTCACCCTGCGCACGCCTTCCTCGGTGGCAGAGGCAGAAAAGGTGCGCACTCAACACAAAAACTTAATTCCCTGCTTTGTCCCTGCTTTACAAATCCTCCTCATCCTGATGCCTCTTCCTCCCGTCCTCCTCTTCCTTGCCCCCCTCCTCCGCCCTTGCTAAAGCAGCAGCTGACCAGTGGGCGGGCCGCGTGTCAGTAGAAATGGCTACGCGTGTCAGTACTGACACGCGTGTCATAGGTTCGCCGTCACGGCACTAGGGCATCCTTTGGCTTTGCTTTCAGCTTTGCTTCCTTGCACTGAATATTAAACTGACTTTGGGAACTTTCTGAGATTTACAAAACTAAAATGAAAAAGTATGGGGTAAGCTTTGATTCTTAAATTTTTTTGACGCGGGCCATGCCCACATATCAGATACCGCCTTGTAAGTACGAATTTATATAATATAATAATAACTTTATTTTTATACCCCGCTACCATCTCCTCAAAGGGGACTCGGGGCGGCTTACGTGGGGACTAGCCCGGTCAAAGATAAAAACAACAGCATAAAATCAATCAATTAAAACATAAATAGACACAACATAAAACATCATAAAAACAATAACATGGCTGAAAAACAGAATCAGAGCTGGGAACCGGGCTCACGTAAGTGCAATAAATTCCTAAGTAGAGCCGAGGGAAAGTGAAAAAGTGTCAATCAAATGAATTGGACTGGAAGACATTGGGTTTTTTAAATAGATTTTTACAGTTTTTATAGCTTCTATGGTTTTTATATGGTTTTTATGATGTGATTTAATTGCTTTTAACTGTTATATGTATGTATATGTGGCATCTAATTGTTGCCGATCTATACGCCGCTCTGAGTTGCCTTCGGGCTGAAAAGGGTGGGATAAAAGTGACGTAAATAAATAAATAATAAATAAATCTAGAGGGAATTCCTCAGGCCAGAAAGTGTTGAGATTAGTGGGGGTAGGCAAAACTAAAGTGCCAATACATAGGTAAGATCAAGTCAGGTCTCTGGTGAACTGCCTAATCAAAGGCACAACAGAACATCCAAGTTTTCAAGTCCTTACAAAAGGTGGACAAATTGGGTGCTTGTCTGATCTTCTTAGGGAGGGAGTTCCAGAGCCAGGGAGCCATCACCAAGAAGGCCACCTCTCTCTTCCCCACCAACCGTGCTTTAGATGGTGGCAGAAGTGAGAGAAAGGCCTCTCCTGATGATCTTAGGGTACGAGCTGGTTCATGGGGGATGATTCTTTCGCGAATTGATCCGAATTACGAGAACTAACAAAAAATGCACACCTCTAGTTACAGTTACATTTACCAGTTCATAGACTCTAGATCTGTGGATTCAACTGTGGGAGGTAGTAGGTGGGATGAGGAGGTTTACGTATGCATGTGCTGCTGTTACCATTGGGATCAATGAGAGAGTTATGGGGTGGGAGGGACTGGGTGGTGCTCAAGCCTTCTTCTCATCTCTTAATTTAAGGTCTTGGTCAGCCACATTTTTTGGTATCAGTCCAGGGTTCTGGACCCAGTCCTTTCTAGAAACGGAGGGCAGATTGCTCATCCACTCTTACCTATAGATTGTGGTAGGTAATACAGAGCTTATAGACTGCATGATCCCTCCTTTATTTAGGCTGCTTCCCTCTCCCCTATTGGTTAGTGTCATCAATATGAGCTGCCAAATGAAGTATCACACCAAAATCTGGAATTGCCATTTAAAACAAGACATTCCCCTTCTTCCCATGCCTTTTGGAAATGAAGAACACACTCTGCCTACAGGACTTTATGATAAGGAGGGTACCCTAGCTTCATTCTGCACAATGCAATTTGGGCCCAGTGTGAAATAGTTGTGCTTTTGAAACTCTAGTTGTGTAACTATGAACTGAATGCAGAATGGCCAAAACGATACGATTTTTCTTAGACCTTGAATTGAGACAATAAGAAAGGTAGAAGCTAGTGCCATTTACTTTACATGACTCTACCTCTTTTACAAAGGCACGCTGAAAATTCAGAAGAGTTCTTGCATTTTTTTAAATAGTCCAGTTAGAGTTCCAAGCATTCCATGTTCATCGGGCATAGTCTTCTAACTACGTGAAGAATAAAATAATTACAAATTTAATCAGTGCATGGTACCCAACAGACTGATTAGATTTCTAAATTTTCAGCAGAGGCATAATAACAGTATGCGATAACAAGAGCACGCATTAATGGTATTTTCATGAGTTCTTATATTAGAAGCCATGGCACTCAGCCACTTATAATTATTACAAGTGATTATTTTTTCTAATTACTAGCAGCATTTCCACACTGATGCTAAGAATACATTTTTTTAAAAGTCTGGAATATGTCATCAAACTACCCGTTTATAACATTAGAATACTTTCCAGACACGAGACTTGATGCTATGCCAAAGGTATGGCTACTTCTTAAAATGACTTCTTTTGGTTATTAATTTTGGAGGCAATTCAATTCCTTTATCCAAGCCAGGTTTGTGAGAAGGCTTTGGAGTAAATATAGAGAGACCAGTGCAGGATCCAGTAAAGTAGGGAAACAAGAAAGGACCTGGGGGAGAGTAAAAGTTATATCTTGTTGGCTTAGGTTTGAGACTGCGCCTGAGCTCTCCGAGTGCAGCATTTTTCCGAATGAAGCAGAGAGTGTTACCAAGGTGCTTGTCTATAAAGCTACTGTCCTCCCAACCCTGCTATATGCCTGCGAAACATGGACTGTCTACAGGCGTCACATGCAAATCCTGGAATGATTCCATCAGTACTGCTTCCGGAAAATCCTGCAAACCTCTTGGGAAGACAGGCAGACAAATGTCAGTGTGCTGGAAGAAGCAAAGACCACCAGCATCGAAGCAATGGTCCTCTGCCATCAACTCCACTGGACCGGTCATGTTGTCTGGATGCCCGGCCACCGTTTCCCAAAGCAGTTGCTCTACTCCGAACTCAAGAATGGAAAACTGAATGTTGGTGGACAGGAAAAGAGATTTAAAGATGGGCTCAAAGCCAACCTTAAAAACTCTGGCATAGACACTGAGAACTGGGAAGCCCTGGCCCTTGAGCGCTCCAGCTGGATGTCAGCTGTGACCAGCAGTGCTGCAGAATTTGAAGAGGCACGAATGGAGGGTGAAAGAGAGAAACGTGCCAAGAGGAAGGCATGTCAAGCCAACCCCGACCGAGACCGCCTTCCACCTGGAAACCAATGCCCTCACTGTGGGGGAAGATGCAGGTCAAGAATAGGGCTCCACAGCCACCTACGGACCCACCCCCAGGACACCGAACTTGGAGGACCATCATACTCGGACAACGAGGGATCGCCTAAGTAAGTAAAGAGACTGCGCCACAAAAAGCCTACATCACACATCTGTAGTTAGAAAAAAGATCGACCACAGTTTTTAATTGGTTAAAATTGTAAATAGGGCAGAGCATCAGTCAATCTACTTATTGATTTATTAGCCTGACCATCTAGTCCAATGCCAGAGCCCCTAGGGATGACAGGAGAGGACTATTTGGGCAGTTGCTACCCAATATTGCACTCCAGGTCAGGTAACACCTCTGTACTTATCAGTCCAATTTAAATCAGCAAAGAAATTTATTAAAGATATATAAAAAGCACTGTAGCAAAATCGTAAAAACTTCAAAGTCTGTATGTATAAAATAGTCTACAAGGTTCAAGCTACAAGAGTAATCCAAAATCCCAAAGCAACAGGACATCCAGTACAGGAATACAAGGAAACTAGGAAGTACAAGGCAGCATAGAATCCAATACAAAAATCCAGGAACAATCCTTCAAACATGGAAGCATGAAACAGGAGGAAAGACATGAAACTAGAATTTCCTCAGAAAGCTTGACTAGGACTTGGCAAGAGCTGTTACCTCAATTACCAACGTTGACCAGACTATAGCCCAAAAAACCTACAACCCAGTTGGCCAGACTGGCTGGAAAATCCCCCCAGCCTCTTTAATATACACATGAAATCATGTCTCCTCCCATGACTTCCTGATATGGGTCTCTTCTCTAACAAGTGCTGTGACGTTTGGAGATCCTCTTAAGTAGCATGAAGTTTACAAAAACAGAGCCTCTTATCAACCCACTCTCATTATCTTGCAGTTATTCACTCCACCTGGGATTTCTCATCTCATGTTGGCTAACAGGTCCAGATTTCCTATGATCCACTTCCCCATTTACACTGATAACAGCCACAACCATGGGCTGAACTGTAACACCCATATGGTCCCTTTGCCATCATGGGGTAGTGGAAACGGCTTCAACACCGTGCTGGGCAAGATCTGTTCTGCTCCAGAACTCCCGAGTCCTTTGGAAAGGACCCCCAACCAATATCTGAGATACCTTGGAACTGTACCAGCCAGATCCACGACCCATGCCAAACTGCCTACACATAACCTGATGGCTGCAAAAACTTTGCTCACATTTCCAGATCATAATTAGAGGATGGAGGGTGTCTTAAGCAGCAGCAAGTGCTGGACATAGAGCACTCTCCCCCTTATTAACTTCCATTCTTGACTGGAGTGGAAACAGCATCCAGGTATGCCAACTATGTCCAGTGAACCAATGAGTTTAAACCTGTGATTTGGATTCATTGGTTGCCCCCCTTTCTCCCGTACCACTCAGTTGCACGAAGGCAACAGGGTGGGCTGCAGTCTGCAAATAACAGGAGACACCAATGTTCTGCTGCCCACACTGATCTGCAACATTGCCAAATGGTAAGACACGCAGCCCCTTCCTAACACCTTTATGTGAATCTTATTTTTTTTTAATTCAGAGATTCCTAGTTCATTAAATGCAACATTTTGCAGACATTTGTGTCCATGGACAAGTACTGCGGTCTCAGTGGATATCCTGAAGTGATGTCAGCCAGAGACGCTAAGAAGGGGGAAAATGAGGAACTGCCTTATTGTTTCGGCTGACATTATTCCAAGCAACAAGTGGGCGACACTTAGTCATGTCATGCCCGCTGGCCACCATGACAATAAAAATAGAGGGGAAGAAACAGTAAGTGTCATGAAACGTCCCTGGGCCACCCAAGCCTGGGGAATATGGGATAGTCACATAAACAATTGTGACCAGTACTGTCTTGGATTCAGCCCAACTGCTTACATGGGTCTAAAGTCACACTTTACTCTGAATTTTCGGCGTGAGTTCAAAGCAACCCACTACTTAGATCAATGCAGTTCAAGATCACTTTAAGACAAATCAGCTAAGTGCTTCATGTTGCCACTATGAAGCTGATTTGCCTGCCATTTACACGGGTCTGTGTAGATGTGCTATCAACTCCACTGGACTGGTCATGTTGTCCGGATGCCCAACCATCGTCTCCCAAAGCAGTTGCTCTACTCCAAATTCAAGAATGGAAAATGGAAGGTTGGTGGGCAGGAAAAGAGATTTAAAGATGGGCTCAAAGCCAGCTCTGGCAGACACCAAGAACTGGGAAGCGCTTCAGCTGGAGGTCAGCTGTGACCAGCAGTGCTGTAGAATTTGAAGAGGCATGAATGGAGGGCGAAAGAGAGAAACGTGCCAAGAAGAAGGCGCGTCAAGCCAAACCCGACTGGGACCGCCTTCCACCTGGAAACCGATGCCCTCAATGTGGGAGAAGATGCAGGTCAAGAATAGGGCTCCACAGTCACCTATGGACCCACTGCTAGTACACTGAGCTTGGAAGACAATCCTACTCGGACAACGAGGGATCACCTAAGTAAGTAACTAAGTAAAGTACTAAGTAGATGTGCCCAAGGTCACCGATATGAATTTTATCAATCACCATGGCAACCATATGTAGAGGATTTTTTTCTCTCCTCTGGCTTGTGGATCATTGGGGAGGAATGCTTTCATGCATAGATTTTAAGCAATCTGTTACAACTCTGATTGGTGGGTTGTTGTAGGTTTTTCAGGCTATATGGCCATGTTCTAGAAGCATTATCTCCTGATGTTTCACCTGTATCTATGGCAAGCATCCTCAGAGGTTGTGAGGTCAGACCGTAGATGGGGATGCTTGCCATAGATGCAGGTGAAACGTCAGGAGAGAATGCTTCTAGAACATGGCCATATAGCCCGAAAAGCCCACAACAGCCCAGTGATTCCAGCCATGAAAGCCTTCAACAATACAACTCTGATTGGCTCTTATATCTGACATAAGAAAAAGTCAAAATTGATTGGATGCCAAAGCTGTTACATGTGTTGCCATGTTAAAGTTCGTGTCACTATTTTGGAGCTGCTTATTCAGAGCAAATAACAGCAGCAGCCTTCTCACTGAAATTTGCTTTTGAGCAGAAGTAAACTTTACTTTTTGTGATATTTACACAGTTTATTTTACCCTTCACCCCAGGAATCGGCTTTTAATTCCTGAATAAAAGAATAACCCAAAAGATTTGGAGAGACATAATCTTATGTAAAGATTTTTTGTGTATGTTTTATATTCTGTCTCAGTGAAAGAAATTGATTTCCAATGTAGTAAAATAAACTGTGTGCAACAGTTCGGCTGAGATTGGCCACTGAGGGATAAGAGTTCAGGAGACAGAACTTCCTGCTGAAACGCTCAGGACTGAATGGCTATTCCACCATGAATGGAGAATGGAGGCAAGATTAGTCAACTGATGATGTCATCAGGAGACGGTGGATCTGACTGTGTGACATAGACTTCTCCTTTCCATTGCAATCACATTCAACCGCAGAATGGCTATCTTGCAAAAACTGTATTTTATTTCTTTATCGTGTCAGAAGTGAATTGAGGGTGCAGTTAAAATGTATTTAAAACACACACAAAGTTAAAAACTTTGCATTACACTAAATGTCCTTTGACCAGTAGCTGGCCACTTGAAGTGCCTCTGGTGTCGCTGTGAGAAGGTCCTCCATTGTGTATGTGGCAGGATATGATATCATAGGCATCACTGAAACCTGGTGGGATGACTCCTATTGCTGGAATGTAGACATCGAGGGCTATGACCTCTTTCACAGAAACCGAACAAAGGGGAGAGGAGGCGGAGTAGCCTTATATGTCAAAAACTCTTATGCTGCAGAAGAAATGCATGACAGCAATCCGGGAAACCAGCTTGAAAGCATCTGGATAAGAATCAAGGGAACTGGGACTCAAAAAGATCTCGTTGTAGGAGTCTACTACAGACCTCCAAGCCAGGAGGAAGAACCTGATGAAGTCTTCTGCCAACAATTGACCAAACAGGCACAGAGAAGAGATGTAGTAGTCATGGGCGATTTCAACTATCCCGATATTTGCTGGAAAACAAACTCGGTCAAGAGTACAAAGTCATGTCTGGTCTTGGAGTCCTCATGGACAACAAGTTAAACATGAGCCAACAATGTGATGTGGCGGCGAAAAAAGCCAATGGGATTTTGGCCTGCATCAATAGGAGCATAGTGTCTAGACCCAGGGAAGTCATGCTAACCCTCTATTCTGCCTTGGTTAGACCACACTTGGAATATTGTGTCCAATTCTGGGCACCACAATTGAAGAAAGATATTGACAAGCTGGCATGTGTCCAGAGGAGGGCGACTAAAATGATCAAGGGTCTGGAGAACAAGCCCTATGAGGAGCGGCTTAAAGAGCTGGGCATGTTTAGCCTGAAGAAGAGAAGGCTGAAAGGAGACATGATGGCCATGGATCAAGATGTGAGGGGAATATGTCACAGAGAGGAGGGAGCAAGCTTGTTTTCTGCTGCCCTGGAGACTAGGATGCATAGCAATGGCTTCAAACTACAAGAAAGGAGATTCCATCTGAACATTAGGAAGAACCTGACTGTGAGAGCTGTTCAGCAGTGGCACTCTCTGCCCGGCATGTGGTGGAGGCTCCTTCTTTGGAAGTTTTTAAACCGAGGCTGGATGGCTATCTGTCAGGGGTGATTTGAATGCATTTTTTCTGCTTCTTGTCAGGGCGTTGGACTGGATGGCCCATGAGCTCTCTTCCAAATCTATGATTCTATGTTCTTAAGATTAAAAGCACACTTCTGCATTTTAGATGGATTAGGAATCTGCTGGTTTTTTTTCCTGTAATAGGCAGTAAGAGAGCTTCTGATCAATCATTTCAAAACTCCCTGCTTGAGCAGTGATGGCATGATCATCAGCGTACATGAAACTCTCTGTCTCTTATGGCTTAAGTGGCTGAGGGGGGAAAGGAAAGGTCCCGAGACTGTTAGGATTTGTGGGAATTGAAGTCCAAAACACCTGGAGGGCCCAGTTTTGCCCATGTCTGATCTAGTGAGTTTCCTAGTTTAGTGCGGAATTGAACCTGGCTCTCCTGAGTTCCATTTCAAGACTCTAACAACTCTAAATGCCTGCAAAGATCAGATCGGCATGCAAAAACCAGTTAAATAATGCTTAAATGGGCACAAAGTGGCAATCACAAATCAACCATATCCTGTTCCTTCTGGAGCTATCCATTTCCTCCCCAGATGCCCTGCCCTTTTGCACAAAATAAAAAGGATTTAGAGATGCTGGCATTTTCGACAAATCAGGAAGATGCAAAAGTACCTTTTCTCGAGATTCACTTTGGCAGATTTCACTGTGACATACAGAGGGAGAGGCAAAATTTCTCCATATGCTTTCTGCACCGTTAGCCTGTTATTATTTTCTGCCGAACATCATCCGTGTTATCGCTTCTGATAATTAATGACACTTAATGGGTGGGAAAAGATGCCGTCTACTTGTATTATCAAGGTCTTTTTAAAAGCATGTGGTTGGAATAACTGTGAGAGGTGTGTGCTTGCAGAAGGGGATGTATATTAGCACAAGATGCTGCTGCGCATATTAAGCAATGCATGGTGCATTCTCGCAACTGTCTTGTTGTAAAAGCAGCACACACACAAAAAGATGAAAATGAAAATAGTGCTATAGCCATTATATATTATATAGATTGGAAGCTGACCTGAGTCCCCCCTGCCCAAGGGTTGAGAAGGGAGGGGTACAAATATTCCAAACAAACAAACAAATAAATATTGTATTGTCGAAGGCTTTCATGGCCGGAATCACTGGGTTGTTGTTGGTTTTTTCGGGCTATATGGCCATGGTTTAGAGGCATTCTCTCCTGACATTTCGCCTGCATCTTTGGCAAGCATCCTCAGAGGTAGTGAGGTCTGTTGGAACTAGGAAAAAGGGTTTACATATCTGTGGAATGACCAGGGTGGGACAAAGGACTCTTGTCTGCTGGAGCTAGGTGTGAATGTTTCAACTGACCACCTTGATTAGCATATAATGGCCTGAAACATTCACACCTAGCTCCAGCAGACAAGAGTCCTTTGTCTCACCCTGGTCATTCCACAGATATATAAACCCTTTTTCCTAGTTCCAACAGACCTCACTACCTCTAAGGATGCTTGTCATAGATACAGGTAAAACGTCAGGAGAGAATGCCTCTAGACCATGGCCATATAGCCTGAAAAAACCTACAACAACCCAAATAAATATTGGATGAGTGAGTGGGTTTGCAGGCCTGGGGGCTCTAAAGCTTTATAGGAAATGGTGGAAGATATTGACTGGCATCCCCTTGATGTGTTACTACATGCATTGGCTGTACTTTGTTGGCTGATGCATTTTTTATCATGTCAGAAGCAAATTGGAGTTACTTTTGGTGTGAGAGAATTGGCTGTCTGCAAGGATGTTGCCCAGGGGATGCCTGGGTGTGTTACCATCCTGTCGGAGCCATCTCTAATGTCTTCCGCATGGGAAACTGGGGCTGACAGACGGAAGCTCACTCCATCTTGCCGATTTGAACTGCCAACCTTCAGGTCTTCATGTCAGCAGTTCAGCCAGCACAAGGGTCTAACCCATTGCGCCCTCGCGGCTCCTGGCATTACATCCATATTTGGTTGAAGGTTATTCAATGGGAGCCATTCCACAATATTTGCACATTGTGTGCTATGTCTTGTTTTCTACTGTACTTATTTACCCCTGTCTAGACAATTCAGTCCATGTGTCAATTTGGGGGGGCAGGGGGCGGGATTGCAATGGTGGTTGCCAGGGGTCCCTTGAGTCAGTGCTTGCGCTTCTCCCTTCCCAAAGAAGGACCCTTGAATTATTCATGAGTCATATCAAAATCCATAATTTTGGCCCCCAATTCTTTCCTTGAATTATATATGAGCTTGACTTTTACATAAGTAATATGTGGTACAAAGTTGCACATGGTTGCACAACGCACACTTGGTTGTGAAACATGCCAGTTCTGCAATGGGGTCATAGTGTTGTGTTACTTAGCATTAAGTGGAAAGTTACTTAGCATTAAGTGGAAAGTGGAAAGTTATGTATGTATCTCTAATGCCATGGTTCATTGTTGTGGTATCATAGGAGTTGTAGTTTTACAAGGTGCATTGTCTTCTTTGCAGGGAGTGCTAACAAAGGAGAGCTGACAGTTCAACATCTTTATTAATGACTTAGATGAAGGGTTAGAAGGCATGATCATCAAAGTTGCAGACGACACCGTATTGGGAGGGATAGCCAATACTCTAGAGGACAGGAGCAAGATTCAAAACGATTTTGACAGATTAGAGATATGGGTGAAAACTAACAAAATGAAGTTCAACAGAGACAAATGCAAGATACTCCACTTAGGCAGAAAAAAATGGAATGCAAACATACAGAATGGGGGACGATGCCTGGCTCGAGAGCAGTACGTGTGAAAAAGATCTTGGAGTCCTCGTGGACAAGAACTTAAACATGAGCCAACAATGTGATGCAGTGGCAAAAAAATCCAATGGGATTGCAAATGCAGCCAGAATAACATTCGCCAGACTATGGAAACAGGACTCGATCCCATCCATAACACAGTGGAGGGACAAAGTTCGAGACATTCAAGAAATGGATGAGCTGACTTTTTGGCTAAGACCGAACAACGGAAAAGGGTCGGCGATGACAAACTGGAGCTTATTTAAGAACTATATGGACAAAGAATTACAGAAATAAGTTATTTAACTAATATGTAATGAAGGGAGGAAGACCACGATGTAATAGGAATGTTGTATTATGAAAGGATATAAAATGAATGAAACTGAGGGGAAGTCGGTTTTAATCAGGGGGTAGGGAGGGAGGGAGGAGAAGGAGGTGGGAGGGGGTGGGGTATGTTGTCATGTTGTATATATTGTGTAAGAGTGATACTAGTCAAGGCCTAATCAATTAGATGTATAAGATACGTTAGATATTTATGCACTCTTGTCTTGATGTTTACAAGTTACATGTTTGTCTGTCATACGTGCTAAGATTTGTACTATGATCTCGTTGTCTATTTTATATTGCAAACTTAATAAAATTTAATAAAAAAAAAAAATCCAATGGGATTTTGGTCTTCATCAATAGGAGTCTAGTGTCTAGGTCCAGAGCAGTCATGCTACCCCTCTATTCCGCCCTGGTCAGACCACACCTGGAATACTGTGTCCAGTTCTGGGCACTACAACTGAAGGGAGATATTGACAGGCTGGAATGTGTCCAGAGGAGGGCGACTAAAATGATCAAGGTTCTGGAGAACAAGCCCTATGAAGAGTGGCTTAAAGAGCTGGGCATGTTCAGCCTGAAGAAGAGAAAGCTGAGAGGAGACATGATAGCCATGTATCAAGATGTGATAGGAAGTCATAGGGAGGAGGGAGCCAGATTGTTTACTGCTGCCCTGGAGACTAGGACATGGAACAATGGCTTCAAACTACAAGAAAGGAGATTCCATCTGAACACGAGGAAGAACTTCCTGACTGTGAGAGCCGTTCAGCAGTGGAACTCTCTGCCCTGGAGTGTGGTGGAGGCTCCTTCTTTGGAGGCTTTTAAACAGAGGCTAGATGGCCATCCGTGGGGGGTGCTTTGAATGCAATTTTCCTGCTTCTTGGCAGGGGGTTGGACTGGATGGCCCATGAGGTCTCTTCCAACTCTGATTCTATGATATGATTCTATGAAAGGCCCCTTCTATACTGCCCTATATCTCAGGATCTGATCCCTGATTATCTGCTTAACCCAGATTATCTGGCAGTGGAGACTCATATAATCCAGTTCAAACCAGATAACCTGGGATCAGATCCTGGGATATATGGATAGTGTAGAAGGTGCCTAAATTACATCTCCCACGATTCCATAGCATTGAGCCATGGTAGTTAAAGTGCTGTCAAACTTCATTAATTCTATAATATAGATGCACCTCCAGACACATTAAACTCAATTCTACACATTTATACATGCTAGACATATTCAATGTGCTAAAACACATTTTCCTCCAACAGTGTCTAAAATGTTTTTATTACTCACTACTGAAAACACTATGTGCGGCTTTTGCAGTAATGGAGTTTCTCAATTGTTTGTGTGACATCTAAATTAATATCCTGGCTTGAAGACAGAGACGAGAAGGTCCGTCATCAGTTCAGATCTGTATAAACGGGATTGTTCTTGATGAACCCGAAGTCTAATCATTGCGAAAGCTCTCCCAGCAATAATACAACCCAGCAAGAGTGACTTGAGTAAATAAAAATTGTGGGAATTTCCCTAAGGGAAACACTTCAGCAGCAGGAAGTTCTGGAAAATATGCTTTTTGGATGAGTGTGAATGGTTTTGAGTTTGATGGGCTGGCAGGCATTATTTCTTTTCATTAAAAATAGAAAATACTACCAGTAACTTGGAAACTACCTCATACTGAATCACATCAGGTTCATTTACAACTGCCAGCTAGCCAGAAACAAAACAAAACATGAAAATCAACCCAGCCAGTTTCGCCCTTTTCAGGAAAGGATTAGGTTTCTCTGAGTCTTCCGATGCTGTTGAACTCCACCAGCCGAGATGGTCTGTGATCGGGGATGATGGAATTTGAGACCAGTGATTTTTGGATACCATAAATATCCCCATCTCTGGTTAAAGTGACTCATGATATGCTGAAATCAGAAAGTGACATTTCTCAGGTCATAGATATTTTTGAAGGAAGATTCCTTATATTAAGTCTGTTTCCTATCTAGCTTTGATAAAGATGGCTAAAAGACCTTGTAAAATCACAACCCCCATGATTCCATAGTATTAAGCCACCCACCATCCCACAGGTTCTCAACTTTTATTTATTTATTTATTTGTTTGTTTGTTTACTATATTTATATACCATCCCTCTGCGCCCACAATCAGTGGCTGATATCAGATGAGGGACTACCTCCTGGGCACACAGAAGACTGGGCGACTTGGAAGGCACTGAGCATACTGTGCTCTGGCACCGAGAGATGCAGAGCCAATCTTAAGAAATGAGGCTACAAAGTGGAGTGCATAACATGTGAGTGTGGAGAAGAGCAAACCGCAGACCACTTATTACAATGCGGCCTGAGCCCTGCCACATGTACAATGGAGGATCTTCTTACAGTGACACAAGAGGCGCTCCAGGTGACCAGCCTCTGGTCAAAGGAAATTTAGCATAATGCCAAGTTTTTAATTTTGATTGTGTCCCCCCCACCTTATATATATATATGCACATTATAACTGTTCTCAGTCTGCTTCTGACACGATAAATAAATATTGCTCTGTTTTCCAGTCCTCTTATCTTCAGAAGGCAGAAAATAAGTTTGCTCCTTTTTCTATACAATATCCTTCCAAATATTTATTTATTTATTTATTTATTTCCTATATTTATATCCTGCCCTTCTCACCCCTGGGAGGGGGGAGGGACTCAGGGCGGCCTCACAGAAGCACCATATGATGCCAGCATCACAAAACATAAATAGTCATTGTTGTAGTAGAGTCTGTTGGCAACTGGTAGTAGGAGTGGTAGAGGAGGGAAACGAGGCACCCAGATGTTAGATGAGGAGCAGCAAAGGAAGAGAATTTGGGAGATACTTATGTCACCCACTTACGAAGAATCCTTTGAAGGTTTCTCCGAGAGTGAAATGAGTGAGGAGGAGGAAGGAGATGCAGATGGGAATAGAGGCATTAAGATGATTACTCGAGAGCAGGAGTCAGACTAGGAGCTCCAGAGAAAGAAGATCCAGGACATACTTACTGCTCCCACTGAAGAAGAGGATTTCATGGGCTTTACTGGAAACGATGGGTCTGGGAGTAGTTGGGATGAAGAGGAACCACTGGATTGGACCAAGGTTCAAGAGATTAGGAATGTGTGTACGCAACCAACATCCAATGACACTTTTGAGGGGTTTTCTGGTGGTGTGGATTGGCAATCTGGTGGGGAGACCTAAGTCTTGACAAAAGGTGAAAGAGTAGGAGGGATGGACATTCGTTCAGCTGTAGAGACTAAGCCAGCTGATAGTGATGAGGACGGGGTGGAGGGCAACTCATCATCAGATGATGAGTTGTAAGATAAATGAAGGCACTGGAGCGATAGAACTTTGCAGTAGGCAAAGTGTGGGTTTTGTGCCTTGGGTCTTGTCGCTGCCGCTTTTCTTGTTGGGCTTGGGTCCTGGATCTGCAGGTTGCTGTTTTCTTCAGCTTGGCTTCTCGTAAGTGCGGATTTCCCCTCTCCTTGACTTCGGACTATCTTTGACGCCGCCGCTGCCTTTTGGACTTTGGAACTTTCAACTGGGATTTCTTCGACTTTGGACTGCTTCTGGATGATGGCTTCTCTTCACGGCTCATTGTTTGCTTATTATCTTTGAACTGTGTGATTTTGATGTGTTTTGGAAGAACTCTTGTTTAATCTGGATTTTTTGCCAGTTTAATCCTGTTTATTTTCCAAGTTTGTTTTTCAAGCTGCAAATTGCTGCAAATTTTGAGTTTTGACCAGAGGCACTGAAGCAAGTGTCTCTGAGTCCTGTTTACTTTGCTTTAATAAACTATTGTTTTGGATATACCCCTGTGTCTGGCTCTTTAAGGCATCTGGATTCCGACAGTCATGGCTATCATGCCCCCTCTTAACTTTCTCTTATTTATTTATTTGCAATATTTCTATACCGCCCTTCTCAACCCTGAAGGGGACTCAGGGTGGTTCACAGTGTGGACTCAGGGCTGTTCACAGCGGTTCTCCAAGCCAAACCTACCTAGCTTCCTAAGCCATTCCTCATAGAGATTTGTGATTTGCTGGCCTTTTAGCGTTTTGGTCACTTTCCTCTGGACCTGATCCGGCTTGAATTAGATTATTCATTCCAATGTTGAGTTATAGTTTTATATCCAGCCCCAAACTTCTTTGTCTGCTGTTCCAGCAATGAAGTTTTGAAAATGTCGGGAAAGAGGCGAAATAGCAATGTGTCACAGTTACAAGCTGTGCCAAGCAGAATTAGGTATTGCAGGGTTGCGGGAAGAGAAATATAGCTGTATGTTGACCTAAACAAGATAAATGAGACCCCAAACTTCATCTTGAAGGATTTAATAGGCTGTTTTGCAGAGGTTCTACAAGTCACCAGTTGGTGAGACATTTATAAATACATCTTAGCATTCTCAAGAATCATCATCATCATATTAATTCTCATTATACTCATCTATCTGAATAACCATCATGGGATCCATGCACAAATTATAATTTACCATCTGCAAACAATAAGAGGAATGTTACACTGAAAAAGTTGTTGAAAAATCCTATGGGATTTTGAGATTTAAAATGATAAGCAATTAGAATACAATATGCCAGACATAAGCATGATCGAGATAAGGAAAATTTGGGTTATGGATATGGAAAGCTCTAGTGACAACAGAACTGAACTCAAGGAAAAGGAAAAGAGTACAAAATCTTGAGAACAAGTAATGGAGATTCAGTGCCTCTGAGGAAAGAACGCTGCAGTGGTTCCAGCCCTGATGTGTGTTGAGGGAGCAATTGCAAACAAGCTGACACAAACATCTGAATGGAATTGCCATAGATGGCATTACAAAAGTGACACTACTTGGAAGTGCACCAATGATACTTCGCTGATTCCAAGATTCCTGGACAAACTCTGAATGACTGATGGATTAAAACTCCAACCTGGAACATCTGGTATAATGTGGATCCACCACCAACCATTCTTCCCACATTTTTGCAATCTCATATGTCTCAGCACATACTGGCTGAGAGCCAAATAGTTTTGGCTTAGCTCCAAGCTATCTGACAGACCTGATCTCAGTGAAAATTCTGGAAGTTGAGCTCCATGAAGAGCAGCTTAGGGAGAAAAGAAGGTTAAGAGGGAACATCATAGCTGTGTTTAAACATTTGAAAAGATGTCACGTTGAAGAAGTGCAAGCTTGTTTTCTGCTGCCCTAGAGACTAAGGGCCTATCCAGGCTGTATCTTTATCCCAGGAACTCCCGCAGCAATCAGGAGGGTGGCCAGATGCTGTTCTCTGTAAACCTGGAAGTAATCGCAACAAAAGGCAAAAAAACACGAGATTTCCAGGTGTGGGAATATCATGTTTTTTTAGCCGAATATCTGGGTCTTCACATGTCTGTATGTCTCTGCAATCGGAAATCACTGGAGTTTTTGATCTTCGTTTGTTCCTGGGGTTTTGATACTTGTTCCAGATACTTGTTGATGGTTATTCAGATTGTTGTTGTTCATTCGTTCAGTCGTCTCCGACTCTTCGTGACCTCATGGACCAGCCCACGCCAGAGCTCCCTATCGGCCGTCACCACCCCCAGCTCCTTCAAGGTCAGTCCAGTCACTTCAAGGATGCCATCCATCCATCTTGCCCTTGGTCGGCCCCTCTTTCTTTTGCCTTCCACTTTCCCCAGCATAATTGTCTTCTCCAGGCTTTGCTGTCTCCAAAGTACTTCAACTTTGTCTCTAGTGTCCTTCCCTCCAATGAGCAGTCGGGCTTTATTTCCTGGAGGATGGACTGGTTGGATCTTCTCGCAGTCCAAGGCACTCTCAGAACTTTCCTCCAACACCACAGTTCGAAAACATCAATCTTCCTTCACTCAACCTTCCCTATGGTCCAGCTCTCACATCCGTAGGTTACTACAGGGAATACCATGGCTTTGACTATGCAAATCTTCATTGCCAGTGTGATGTCTCTACTCTTTACTATTTTATCGAGACTGGACATTGCTCTCCTCCCAAGAAGTAAGCGTCTTCTGATTTCCTGGCCACAGTCTGCATCTGCAGTAATCTTTGCACCTAGAAATACAAAGTCTGTCACGGCCTACACATTTTCTCCCTCTGTTTTCCAGTTGTCAATCATTCTTGTTGCTATAATCTTGGTAGATGAGTATTCAGATATATGAGTATAATGAGAATTAATATGATGATGATGATTCTTGAGAATGCTAAGATGTATTTATAAATGTCTCACCAATTGTAGAACCTCTGCAAATTATAATTTGTCAGTTCTAAAAAAGAAGGTAACACTTGAGTAGAAGGCAAAAACTTTGTCCTGGGAAGAGGAACTTCATCCTTCACCTGTTTAATAAAGTTTGTGGTAGAAAAATGAAGTTTCTAGAGTGCAACAAGTCCTTTCACAGTAATTAGTACACAATGAAACAGGAACAGATACTTTCAAACCAGGAACAGAATGTCATCATTACTATAATTACTCAGATCGTGTTATGTGGCTGTCTGTGCAGACAGGTCTCTATCACTAAATCTGGCCCCAGAGCAACTGCTAGGAGGCACAGAATAAAGCACATTGTGCATCTTCAAAGCCTTGAAGTGGTATGTTTATTTAGTTACATTCTAACAGCTACAAAAACAACAAACATAACTATGTACAGGAGAAATCACACACACGTCTTGCTCCTTCCCTGGCATGGCTGGAAGAGAATGCCCAGCAGTCCGTTATCTCAAATCCACGTCATTGGAATGTGTGATGTATACAGTAAATGTTCACAGTTCACACTCTAAGCATTAAATCACTCTATGCCTTGAACTCTTGCATGGCATTACATAGCATTACGTCCTACACCGGACACACAGAGTCTAAATCTATAAGCGATATTTCACCCCAGTAAAACCACAGTACTGACAGTCCCATGGTTTACTTGTGCCAGGAAACAATAGGATGATGTTGCCGAGTTATACATGTTGGCTTCCCATTGGGTGTATGCTGATAACATGTGTACAGTTTATGGCAAAAACTTACTACTGGCTGTTGGGACATGGATGTGCTAGAGAGGAATGTAAATACTGAGAGCCAAGGTCATGCAGGTGGCTAATAGGAAAAGCCATGTGTAACCCAGGAACAGCTCTGGGTTGTTTGATGCCACAAGTAGACAACCAAATCTTTCTGGACAGATGACCAGACAGCCTGTAAAAAGTGACAACAATGATAAAGTTCTGTTCCTAGCTTGAAAGTGTGTGTTTCTGTTTCATTGTTTAGTGCTGACTTGGATAGAAGTAGTACTACTCCAAAAACTTTGTTTGTGTGCCAGAAACTTGATAAAACATGTGGAGGACACAGTTTTTTTGGTCTGCACATAAATTGGAACTTTCCAGTGGAAGTCCTGGCTCCGGCAGCCATCTTGGGAGCCTCTAAATCTTGGAACAAAGCATGATGTCTGGACAACCAAGGCAGAAATCCTGGGACCAACAGGTGTGTATGTGGACCTCTTTTGAAGTCCCGGGATTTTTTTGCCCCTCACTAAAGCCCAGGATTAAGTGCTGCCTGGAAGCACCCTATGACACAAAGCAATGGATTCAAACTATAGGAAAAGAAATGCCACCTAATCCTATTAGGAGAATCCCATTAGGAGACATTTCGATAATGTTGGGCAGTGGAATATACTGCCATGGAGGGTGGTGGAGTCTCCTTCTCTGGAGATACTTATTTCTTTCCTAAATTCTGAGCATATATCTAGGGCCTTGTTTGTTCTCACCTTACATTTACAGTGAGTTTTACTATGGTTCCCATCTTCTGCCTCAACTTCTCTTCTAGAATCCACATCCTTGTGTTTTGAGAGCTTGCCTTTGGACATAACCACCACAAAAGTGAAAAATAAGAAGGGGTTCCTAGAGAGAGCATTTTAATCAAATCCACGAATACCTAAATCCCCAAAAGTAAAATCCACAAAGTGGACAGCTGACTGCACACCAACTGTTCCAGAGATAACTGTTTTAGTCCCATATACATATACTTGGAAATGTGTCTCATCCAACTCAGTGGACTGCAATGTAATTAGTTTCTAAGATTGCTTTCTTTTAAGAATGCGTATGAAGTAATTTATATTTTAATGTTCTTAATTAATAACTTAGAGCTGTTTATCAAATTTTTGCAATTCATTGAAAGGAGGCTTTGGGCAGTGTTAATCTGCTTTATTATTTTAGGCTATACAATATGTTCTGTTTACTATGAAGCTTTATAAGCATATGTTATTCCATTAAAATATCTATAATTATCTGTACTTTGACTCATTTATTTTGTATTCTATCAACATTCCTGCATGAGCTTGTCAGCAGCTGAATACATGTTGGCCTTTTCAGTATTTTACAAGGACAATATAATGTAATAAAGTGAGATATTTTTAGCACCACTTGAGACCTTGCTGCTTGCTTTGTGTCTCTTGAGCTCTGGGGCCCTCTCTTTTCTTCTTTCTTGAAGCACAGATGAAGACAACAGTGTTTCTAAAAAAGTACATAAGAAAATAAGAACATAAAGATAGTTTTAGGGGATTAGGCTAAAGATCTACCGAGTCTGCTCACACAAGGGCCAGCCAACTGTCTATGGGATATCAGCAGGATAATCAATGCACACAAACTCTTGCTTCAAGCACCAAGTTATTAAAAATATTGTGTATAGAATTGCCTTCAGGCTATTGTATAAGGTGCAAATGAAACATAAATGAATTTCATGTTCAAACTTGGGTGCCATCCACAAGATATCTCATTATAAATGCATATGCAATACCATATTCCAAAACAAAAAAAGCAAAAACAAATCCCCCTCCCAAATGAAAACACCTTTTTTTCCAAGCATTTCAGATAAAGTAGCGTTCTCAACCTGGGGTCAGGACCCCTGGGGGGGGGGGTCATGAGGGTGTGTGTGCCAGAGGGGTCGCCAATGACCATCAGAAAACACAGTATGGTGAGGTTCAGACTGCTCTTTGATTGTAGGCGAACTATAAATCCCAGCAACTACAACTCCCAAATGTCAAGATCTATTTTCCCCAAACTCAATCACATTTGGGCATATTGAGTATTCATGCCAAGTTTGGTCCAGATCCATCATTGTTTCAGTCCACAGTGCTCTCTGGATGTAGGTAAACTACCACTCCAAAACTCAAGGCCAATGACCACCAAATTCTTCCAGTATTTTCTGTTGGTCATGGGAGTTCTGTGTGCCAAGTTTGGTTCAATTCCATCGATGGTGGAGTTCAGAATGCTCTTTGATTGTAGGTGAACTATAAATCCCAGCAACTACAACTCCCAAATGACAAAATCATTTTTTTGAGTGAAGAACATACATTGGGTTGTTAGCTGTCTTGTGTCCAAATCCCAACTGACAATATCAAGACTCTCCCCCACCAACCTCACCAGTATTCAAATTTGGGCATATTAGGTATTTGTGCCAAATTTTGTCCATTGAATTAAAATACACCCTGCATATCAGATATTTACATGACAATTCATAACAAAAATAATTTTAGCAACAAAAATAATTTTATGGTTGGAGGTCATCACAACCTGAGGAACTGTATTAAGGGGTTGCAACATTAGGAAGCCTTGATGTTGTTCTGCCCAGGTATTTTTCTCATCTGCCTTTGGGGAAAATATAACTTCTCTGATTTCAGGTCATAGTATAGTCTGGGTAGAGAAGCCAACAAGGAATTCCTACTCAAACTGTCAAAGATCTTAAACTTTTAAGGGAATTAACCAGTGTTCCCAACCGCATAATAACATAATTTACTTGGACATCTGGAAGACCTCAGTAGACCTCAATGCATGAAATAATCATTTTGCACCTAGCAATGGAGATATAACCATACATTTCTCTGATTTCTAATTATGCATGGGTTGGCCTGCTTTACAGTACGGCCTTACAAGTTCTATAGTAAGTCTGTGGGTCAGTTAATGGACAATTGTTGCATTGTTCTGCGTATTTAACTACTATATTACACTTATGCTGGATACTGGCCATAATGATCTCTGCTTAGGAAGGCCACAATGTTGTGAGCTGCTTTGTGTCTCATTCACAGAGATAAAAGAGGGATATCATAAACAAATAAGCGTAGTGATGTCGACAGACTTTACCTGCCCAGAAAATCAGGAGGCAGAGGGCTTCACCTGGGATAGCAACACGGCTGATTTTTTACATTTAGAAGTAATGATGTTCTAGCTAAACTGAAAGAAATGTTCAAGAGTAGCTGTCTTTGGAGGTGGTTCCCCTTTGGTGGACCCTCCTTTGGAAAATTTTAAGCAGAGATTGGATTGCTATCTCTATAGAGCACTCTAGTTATGTCGTCCTGTATGCCCAAGTGTTGGACTGGATGGCTTGTGTAGTCTCTTCCAACTCTGTGACTTCCTTGTATGCCTCAAAGTTACATGTAGTTGTTAACGTATTTCCTGAAAGATTCATTTTTAGTGCTGGCCAGATTCCCAGACATCACGTCAGTTGAGTAAACATTTGCTACATGCTCTGTTCTACAAGCTTCAAATTAACGAGCTTCAATATTAGCAAATATTAGCAAAATTCATATCACTGCTCTAGTCTGCAACATTGCGTTCCCTAGCAACTGATATGTAGAGAGGTACATGGCCTTTGAATTGGAAGATGATGTATAGCCTCTGTGAAATTTTCTAATCCTCTTAGAAAGCCAAGTTGGCAGCCATCAGGAGATTTGGTGGCAGTAAATGTGCTGTCTGAAACATGGCTTCCTTTTTATCATTCTTGAATCTCTCATCATGTGGTTCAGTGAATTCTCTCTTTCTACTGTTTTCAAAGCATGGCTAATTTTATAGACTTCTATCATGCCTCCAGAGAGCCAGGGTAATGGTTTGAGAGATGAATGAGGGATCCAAGAAATCTGTGTTGAAATCCTCACTCACAGACACATGAAATCCCACAGGAAAATCTTGGGTAAATCATACTTTCTCTGTGTTGACGAAGGCTTTCATGGCTGAAATTGCTGGATTGCTGTGTATTTTCTGGGCTGTATGGCCATGTTCCAGAAGCATTCTCTTCTGACATTTCACCAGCATCTATGGCAGGCATTCTCATAGGTTGTGAGATCTGTTGGAAACCAGGCAAGTGGGGTTTATATATTTGTGGAATCTCTGTTTGAGGCAAGTGTGAATGTTGCAACTGGCCTCCTTGATGAGCATTGAATGGCCTTGAATTTTACCTGGCTCTGATTGAATGAATCAGGGCCAGCGAACACCTCCCAACAAGGGATTCCCCCAGGCAGGAAGCAGTCAGGCTTTGAAGCTGCAAGGTCATTAAATGCTAATCAAGGTGGCCAATTGCAACATTCACCCTTGCCTC
Organism: Anolis sagrei ordinatus; assembly: GCF_025583915.1. Classification (NCBI taxonomy): domain Eukaryota; kingdom Metazoa; phylum Chordata; class Lepidosauria; order Squamata; family Anolidae; genus Anolis; species Anolis sagrei. The sequence continues at coordinate 334,532,932 of NW_026844366.1, forward strand.
AAACAGGCAAGAGTTCTTTCTCCCACCCTGGAATATACAGATATATAAACCCCACTAGCCTAGTTTCCAACAGACCTCTGAGGATGCCTGGCATAGATGTGAGTGAAATCTCAGGAGAGAATGCTTCTGGAACATGGTCATACAGCCCGGAAAGCTAGGCAAGTGGGCTTCCCAATTCTTGGAGTTTATATCACATTTTTAAGGTTAGCTTTCAGCCTATCGTTAAATATCTTTTGTTGTTCACCGACATTCCATTTTCTGTTCTTGAACTGAAATTAAAGCAATTGGTTTGGAGACAGTGATCAGAAATTTGGGCAATGTGGCCAGTCCACTGAAGTTGCTGGTTGAGAATCATCGCTTCAATGCTGGTGGTCTTTGTTTCTTCCATAACTTCTCAAGAGTCTTAGCCCAGCGCCCAAACCATTACACCATGGTGGCATCTCAGTAGGGCGTACCATAAATCTCCCAATGAATCCATGTTTAGTCCGAAGGCTCACAAATTGCATGAAAAAGTCAGAAGGAATCCAACAAGTACTTTATGAGCAAAGCTTTACACTATTCCAAATCTTGCAAGTACAAATACCTGTTCTGTACCCCACCATACCTCTACTATTTTTTAAAAAAATAATCCACTCTGTTTTCACGAGCTGTGGAATTAACTTTATTCTGACCTTGCAATGGGTGTGAACTGCAGAGCTTTCACTTTGTTCCGTTCTGCTTGAAATCATTTTCTTGCTGTCCAAGTCTCCCATTACTGCTGGGCTAATCTGATGGATGTCCTGCATAATTCCACATAGCATGTGCTTTCGGTCTTCATTCCCTTTCCCCTTTGAAATCCAAGGCATTTTAGTGAATATGAAAATGCTGCTATCTGTAGGGCAAAGCAGTGCCGGCTCTAAGTTCTGTCAGTGGAAGTGTGGTTTCCTCCCAAAGTCTTTGCAAGAGGAGAAAGGCATTACACTAATTCTCTACCATGGTTCCAGAGAGGAACATACTGTCTTTGACTTTCATTTAGCAACTAATTTTTACAGGATTAGCAAGGAACTGGAGTAATTTTAAATTATAGGTTTAATGGTTATATCATTGGGCACTGGAAAAAATGAAAGGAGGGGGACTTTTCAGGTAGAATCATAGAGGTGGAAGGAATCCAAGAATTCTAGTCTAATCCAATCTAATTGTCATTAAACTAAAGGACTCCTGAGAGGTGACGATCACTTACTCAAGCTTCAAATATATTTCCTCTAGGAAGTGCTTACAGACCTTTCTAGGACCTCTAGTGCTATTCTATGGTTTGCTTTAAGTCAAAGTATAGTCAACTATAGGGTCTTCTATTAGCTATGGTTTCTGGTATTCATGGAAATGGTTGAAATGTATTCCAGCAGACATTTGACTTATATTGTAGAATCAAGGCTTGCTGAATTTGCATCTCCTCATGTTTTATTCTCCCAAATGGGATATTTGATTTCTGGGTTGTAGGTTTTTTCGGGCTATATGGCCATGGTCTAGAGGCATTCTCTCCTGACGTTTTGCCTGGCAAGCATCCTCAGAGCGAAACGTCAGGAGAGAATGCCTCTAGACCAGGGGTAGGGAACCTTTGGCCCTCCAGCTGTGGTGGACTTCAACTCCCACAATTCCTTGAGGCTCGGCATTGGGCCCAGGTAAGCCTTTGGGGCGAATGGCGAGTCAAGGAATTGTGGGAGTTGAAGTCCACCACAGCTGGAGGGCAAAGGTTCCCTACCCCTGACCTACAATCAAAGAGCATTCCCGAAAAAACCTACAACAACCCAGTGATTCCGGCCATGAAAGCCTTCGGCAATATTTGATTTCTGTCCAAATATTGTATGCTCACCACTGACTAGAGGCCATATATTGAAGGTTGAAATCCTGCTGAGTTAGAATACGTTAAGAGCAGGGCTTCTTAAAGTTTTCCACTCATGACTTCTCCAGGTGATTTGGCTTACAATTTCCAGAAATCCCAGTCAGTTTACCAGCTGCTACGATTTCTGGGAGTTGAGGGCCAAAACATCTGGGAATCCACAGCTTGAGAACCACTGTCCTAAATAAACCTAGTACTTTCCAAAATCAAATGTATCTTTACTTACCTCTGTGTTTGTACTGCAGTAGAGTCTCGCTTATCCAACATCGAGGGGTCGGCAGAACTTTGGATAAGTTAAAATGTTGGATAATAAGGAGGGATAATGGAAAAGCCTATTAAATGTCAAATTATGCTATGATTTTACAAATTAAGCACCAAAACATCATGTTTTACAAAAAAATCATCAGAAAAAGCAGTTCAATCCTCTGGAATGTGTCCAGAGGAGGGCAACTAAAATGATCAAGGGTCTGGAGAACAAGCCCTATGAGGAGCAGCTTAAGGAGCTGGGCATGTTTAGCCTGAAGAAGAGAAGACTGAGAGGAGATATGATAGCCATGTATAAATATGTGAGAGGAAGCCACAGGGAGGAGGGAGCAAGCTTGTTTTCTGCTTCCCTGGAGACTAGGATGCGGAACAATGGCTTCAAACTACAAGAGAGGAGATTCCATCTGAACATGAGGAAGAACTTCCTGACTGTGAGAGCTGTTCAGCAGTGGAACTCTCTGCCCCGAGTGTGGTGGAGGCTCCTTCTTTGGAAGCTTTTAAACAGAGGCTGGATGGCCATCTGTCAGGGGTGATTTGATTGCAATATTCCTGCTTCTTGGCAGGGGGTTGGACTGGATGGCCCATGAGGTCTCTTCCAACTCTTTGATTCTATGAATTCCTAACATTTACGAATTTAACACCAAAATATCGCAATGTATTGAAACAGCTGTGGATCCGGGCAGGAAACAGACTGTGTTGGATAATACTGCACATTGGATGAATGAAGGTTGGATAAATGAGACTCTACTGTATTTCAATGTTTTGAACGCAATTTGCCTGCTTCTTGGCAGGGGGTTGGACTGGATGGCCCACGAGATCTCTTCCAACTCTATGATTCTATGAAAAGTAGGAGAAGTGGATCCTGCCAGTAAACACAGCTATTGGTTCCAGTGCACAGATTTAGTGGAGATCAAGTAAGGAAAAAAGGAATGCTTGTGCTAGGGGAAAAAAAAAAGATCCTGATGCATAACTTCTTGGGTGATATTGCTAAAGCACTCTAGCACTTTGACTATAACTCCTAAATAACAATGTTAAAAGTCTTAGTGGAAATGGGTGAAAATCAGTTTCTGAAATGCTGCATAAGACTGGATGTGATTCATGATCAGTGGAAGTGGGAAGGAAATGAGGAAAGAAGAAAGGATGGAAAATAGCATGCTGAATGCAAAAAAGACTGGATGCGAACATGTGAATATGTAGGCACAGTGAAAATGAAAAAGATGAGAACCTTTCTGTACTTCCAGATACTTTCCATTTCATTATAGACACACCATACACATTGTTTCAGTTCTCTTCTCCTGCAAAGAGCATAAATAAGGAGGGTGCATGGGAAGTCTTTAGGGATTAGAGCAGTGGTTCTCAACCTTCCTAATAGCACAACCCCTTAATACAGTTCCTCATGTTGTGGTGACCCCCAACCATAAAATTATTTTTGTTGCTACTTCATAGCTGCAGTTTTACTACTATTATAAATCGTAATGGAAATATCTGATGTGCAGGATATATTTTCATTCACTGGACCAAATTTGGCAGAAATACCTGACACGCCCAAATTTGAATACTGGTGGGGTTGGAGGGGGATTGATTTCGTCATTTGAGAGTTGTAGTTACTGGGATTTATAGTTAACCTACAATCAAAGAGCACTCCATCAATGATGGAATTTAACCCAACTTTGTGCACAGAACTTCCACGGCCAACAGAAAATATTGGAAGGTTTTGGTGGACACTGTAGTTTGGTGGACATTGTAGTTTTGGAGTTGTAGTTCACCTATATCCAGAGAGCACTGTGGACTCAAACAATGATAGATCTGGACCATACTTGGCACAAATACTCAATATGTCCAAATGTGAACACTGATGGAGATTGGAGAAAATAGTCCTTGACATTTGGGAGTTGTAGTTGCTGGGATTTATAGTTCACCTACAATCAAAGAGCATTCTGAACTCCACCACTGATGGAATTGAACCAAACTTGGCACACAGAACTTCCACGGCCAACAGAAAATATTGGAAGGTTTTGGTGGACATTGTAGTTTGGTGGACATTGTAGTTTTGGAGTTGTAGTTCACCTACATCCAGAGAGCACTGTGGACTCAAACAATAATAGATCTGGACCAAACTTGGCACAAATACTCAATATGCTCAAATGTGAACACTGATGGAGATTGGAGAAAATAGTCCTTGACATTTGGGAATTGTAGTTGCTGGGATTTATAGTTCACCTACAACCAAAGAGCATTCTGAACCCCACCAATGACAGAATTGGGTTAAACTTTCCACACAGAACCCCCATGCCTTGAAGGGACTCGCTGGCGCAAGCCTCCCTCCAGCCTCCCACGCTCTACCTCACCCGCACATGCGCACAATGCTGCCATGTGCAGAGCATGCCTGCTCTCCCCTCCCCGCTTAGAGTCTCAGAAACAGCCTTCCCCTTGGCTGAGAGGCCGGCTGAGAGGTTGGCCAATCACAGTGGAGGAGGGCTTTTGGTGGGAAGATTCGCTGTCTGTTTCCAAACAGGAAGAGAAGGACAGGCAGAGAGATCTTCAGGCTCTTCTGCCAAAGGGGTTCCTAAGACCATCAGAAATATACGTTTTCTGATGGTCTTTGGCGACCCCTCTGAAACCCCCTTTTGACCCCCAGGGATCCTGACCCCCAGGTTGAGAAATGCTGGTTTAGACTGAAAGTCAAAACTTCCAGTTGCCCTTGCCACCAATATACTCAAGAATTAGCTTGGCCTTCCAAAAACATCTCATCCTCTTTCAAGGATCTGGAGAACAAGCCCTATGAGGAGTGGTTTAAGGAGCTGGGCATGTTTAGCCTGAAGAAGAGAAGGCTGAGAGGAGATATGATAGCCATATATAAATATGTGAGAGGAAGCCACAGGGAGGAGGGAGCAAGCTCGTTTTCTGCTTCCTTGGAGACTAGGACGCGGAACAATGGCTTCAAACTACAAGAGAGGAGATTCCATCTGAACACGAGGAAGAACTTCCTGACTGTGAGAGCCGTTCAGCAGTGGAACTCTCTGCCCCAGAGTGTGGTGGAGGCTCCTTCTTTGGAAGCTTTTAAACAGAGGCTGGATGGCCATCTGTCAGGGGTGATTTGAATGCAACATTCCTGCTTCTTGGCAGGGGGTTGGACTGGATGGCCCATGAGGTCTCTTCCAACTCTTTGATTCTATGATTCTAGACAGCGCAGTTTGCATTTGTTTTTAACAGGGAATTGCTCTGTGCCTGATTGCCAAGTGAGTTGTAAGTCTCTCGTATTTTTGCTGGCCTGCTCATTTGCTTAGCGAAAAGCAAAAGTAGGCTTCCAGTTTCCAATATGCATAGCGAGGCATTAAGATGATTGACATTCACTGGCCTGGAATTTGCAGGGAGATTCTGCAGCCACGGGCCAAATATGCCTTGAGCTGGTTTCAGCCGCATTCCTCAGCACACTTCATTCAGAAACCAATTTGAAGGAAGTCAATGGGGCTTACTTCCAAGGGTTCTGGATTTAATTCCACCGGCAGTCAAAGATGAATTACTTCAGCCACTCAAGAACTAGGACGAGCCCCTGGAAACGCAGTGCCTGTTGCCACAAGGAGATGCAAGTTATTTTTCTAAATATCCTACCCGCTCCCATTGTTGCTGTTTCTGTCATGTGCACTCATTTTATTCATAATTCAGACAAAGAGGGAAACGAAACACCCTTCAGAGAGCTTTATCTGGATGTGTTCCATTCATTATACATTTGAAGCATTTACTTAAGATACTTGAACACACAGCCACTGAATATATTGGGTTTGTGAAGAAATGTAACGGGGAGCTGATTAAATGAATTATTTCTCTCCAGCACCGTAGCAATTCCTGAAACAGATCCAGCGCTTCCAATCACTCCTTTCAAATAAGTTTTACATGATTCCGGGCTCAATAAACTCGTCTGATTATTGTACAACTAAATGGAATCACAGGGTCATAGAAGTGGAAGGGATTCAAAGGCCCATCTTGTTCAATCGTCTGCCATGAAGGCATATACAATGAAATCAATCCTGAGAGATGGCCATCCAACCTTTGCTTAAACCAGTGCTTCTCAGCCTTCCTAGTGCCGCGAGCCCCTAATACAATTCCTCACGTTGTGTTGGCCACCAGGCATAAAACATATTTTAGTTGCTACTTCATAACTAATTTTGCTTTTGTTATGAATTGTAATGTAAATATCTGATATCATTCACTGGACCAAATTTGACACAAATACTCAATATGCCCAAATTTGAATACTGGTGGGGTGATTGATTTTGTCATTTGGGAGTTGTAGTTGGTCCTTCCATTACTGGCTGCTACTTCCCAATGGATGTCGGGTGGTGCAATACCGGCTAAACATTATATTTTCTCCATTGGTATAGGGTGTAGACATCCTATGATAATGTGGTATGTCTCAATAAGAGCTACATCCTAACAACTGACATTAGTATATTGGCACTGGCAGTGACTAAGTTCCTCCTCCTCCTCCTCTTCCACCACCACCTCCTCTCTGTATTGTTGTTGTTGTTCATTCGTTCAGTCGTCTCCGACTCTTCGTGACCTCATGGACCAGCCCACGCCAGAGCTCCCTGTCGGACGTCACCACCCCCAGCTCCTTCAAGGTCAGTCCAGTCACTTCAAGGATGCCATCCATCCATCTTGCCCTTGGTCGGCCCCTCTTCCTTTTGCCTTCCACTTTCCCCAGCATAATTGTCTTCTCTATGCTTTGCTGTCTCCTCATGATGTGGCCAAAGTACTTCAACTTTGTCTCTAGTATCCTTCCCTCCAATGAGCAGTCGGGCTTTATTTCCTGGAGGATGGACTGGTTGGATCTTCTCGCAGTCCAAGGCACTCTCAGAACTTTCCTCCAACACCACAGTTCAAAAGCATCTATCATCCTTCGCTCAGCCTTCCCTAAGGTCCAGCTCTCACATCCGTAGGTTACTACAGGGAATACCATGGCTTTGACTAGGCGGATCTTTGTTGTCAGTCTGATGTCTCTACTCTTTACTATTTTATTCAGACTGGACATTGCTCTCCTCCCAAGAAGTAAGGGTCTTCTGATCTCCTGGCCACAGTCTGTATCTCTGTATCCTCTCTGTATACATACTTGATAGGTCCTTTAAAGATTAAGACTAAATCTTAGGGTGGATTTTGTGATGAAATTAAAATCATGCGTAATTCACGTTTGACCAGTCCACACACTGCCTTGCCAGAGAAAGAAAGAAAAACGCAGCGCCCAAACACAAATCAAGGAACATGAAAGGCACTGCAGACTACTTCAACCAGAGAAATCAGCCGTAGCAGAGCATCTGATGAACCAACCTGGACACAGCATTTTATTTGAGAACACAGAAATGCTGAACCACTCTCACAACCACCATGTCAGACTACACAGAGAAGCCATTGAAATACACAAGCATGTGGACAATTTCAACAGAAAGGAGGAAACCATTAAAATGAACAAAATCTGGCTACCAGTATTTAAAAACTCTAAAATTACAACAGGACAACAACAGAGAGGAAACAAACAAGGACATCTAATCACCTCTCAACAAAAGTTTGCTCGAGGCACTGTCAGGCCATTATATGCTAATCAAGGTGGTCAGTTGAAACATTCACACCTACCTCCAGCAGACAAGAGTCCTTTGTCCCTGGTCATTCCACAGATATATAAACCCATTTTTCCTAGTTCCAACAGACCTCGCTACCTCAGAGGATGCTTGCCATAGATGCAGGCAAAACGTCAGGAGAGAATGCCTCTAGACCATGGCCATATAGCACGAAAAACCTACAACAACCCAGTGATTCCAGCCATGAAAGCCTTCGACAATACAAAGAAAAATATGCCATGCAGATGAACAATCAATATTAAATAGTTTACTTTTCGTAGTTCAGAACAACATATTTATAATCATGTGATCAGTTACATCGACTCACATAATGTCCTTCTATGAGAGATTTAAAATGGTTTTTCTTTGTCCATGTGGAGAAACTCCATGTGGAACCTGAAAATGAAACAGTATCCAAAAGTCCCAGGCTCAGCCATCTCCCTGGGTGTAGCCCGACCAATCCGCTTCGTGCATCTTATTTTACAGTTGACACACACACATCAAATAATTTCTCAAATGATTACTCCAGCAGATTTTCCATGAGATGTTCATATATTCAAATAGGTGGGGTCAAAGTGCATGGTAACAGGGAGGAACAAGTTACATTAGCTACCAATTTAACAGAGAAAAAAAATAATTTAAGCTGACTACAAGTTTATTGATCAAGTTAACAGATTAAAAGAGGTTTGAAAGCAATAAAAACAATCAAGGTTAATGTGAAATCGCTTAGACGCTTTCCAGATTGTTGCCAGATTGATGTCGGTGTTGGTGACAATTAGTCCCTTCCACAATTGGAGTCTACAGCCAGATAAGGCCCTCTCTCACCTGCACTGCATTGCCTTTGATGGTGGGTGAGAGATGAGAGTCTCTCGGGTAGATATGAGTTAGCAGAAAGGTATATATATTAATTTTTTCTAATGTCTTCCTTCTCTCTCTCTCTCACGATACAAAACCTGTTTTCCCACACAATGAATTTTCCAACTCTTACCCCATCCTTCTGCATATCTCTAAGCCGGTTGGATTCATGGTGACCTAATTCTATCCATCAAGTCCTTGTCTTGTCTTGAGTTTTGAGAACTCTGCAGCTTGTGATCCTATCTGCAGTGTGACTGGCAAGAGCCAGTGACAGCCTCATAGGGGGTGATGGGGCATCTCTTTCTGTCTGTCTCTTGCTGTGTAAATTTAATTCTGTTTCCTTACTGTGATGCACTGCCATCCCCTAAAACACCCCTCCCAACCCCAGAATAACATCACCATTTATGCACAATTCTGTTCATTTCCATACAGCCTATAAGCTTGGCCACACAACCAATTGCTTGTCTTGATATGACAGTAATTTTATGCAATTCAGTCTTCAAAGTTTCCTCTAACAATCTCACAGATCCCTTCCCCATCACTTAGACATGTCCCCGCTTGCTGTATTATTCTCCAGTGGTGACACTGTTATCTTTCTAGCAGATGTTAATACCTACATGGGAAGCTTTAGGAATATCCTATTATTTACAGTAATTTTCTTCCTTCGCTTCTTCTTCCTTTAATGCAAACACACACACACACACACTTATATACACGAGCTGGAGAAAAATGAGGAAAATAAGGCCCTAGTTTGTATACTGTACTAAGTTGGGAAAGAAATGAGACAAAAGCGGGATGGTACTATGCATTTGAATCAGGAACAGTGACATCAAATGGCCATGAAACTCTCTGGGCAGTGTTTGAGAGGATGCACTGTAGGGTGAAAAATGTGAGAAAAGAGGTAAAAGCAGATTGCACTGGTTTTCTAAAAAAAAGGTAACCTCTCTCTCTCTCTCTCTCTCTCTATATATATATATATGCTCTGTTCATTTTGAGTGACACCATAACTCAAAATCCTCAGGACAAATAGCCACCAGATTTGGCCACAAGACACCTACTAACCCAAGGAGTGACCATCACTAAAAAAATTGATTTTACCATTTGGGAGTTCTAGTTGCTGGGATTTATAAACCTACAATCAAAGAGCATTCTGAACTCTACCAATTATGGAAATGAACCAAACTTGGCACACAGTTCTCCTATGACCAATAGAAAACACTAGAAGGGTTTGGTGGGCATTGACCTTGAGTTTGGGAGCTGTAGTTCACCTATATCCAGAGAGCACTGTGGACTCAAACAATGATGGATCTAGACCAAACTTGGCACAAATACTCCATATGCCCAAATATGAACATAGATGGAGTTTGGGGAAAATAGACTTTGACATTTGGGAGTTGTAGTTACTGCGATTTATAGTTCACATACAATCAAAGAGCATTCTGAACCCCACCATATGTTAGAAACCAATACTTTCTCATTATTTTGTTTTTCAGATCCCCAGACTGGACCATAGCAACACATGACAGGGGACAGCTAGTATTCTATAGAAATTCAAAGGTTAACAGTGCATGTGCATTAATTTTTGTGTAGGCTTCACATCGTTTCCCTATACATATCTGTGTTTTCCCGCTCACTTCCACCCATTAAGGGTGCCTTATTGAAAGCTGTCTAAGGCTCCTTCTACACTGCCATATAAAATCCAGATTATCTGCTTTGAACTGGATTATAGGGCAGTGCAGACTCGGTGCTCGGCTGCAAGCCCTGGCAGTCACGGGCATTTTGGGCTTGCAGGCCACACACACTCTTTCTTAAAGAGACTCTCTTTCCAAGTTACTGTGTGTTGGGTGCTTACCTACAAAGCCCTAAACAGTTTGGGACCCGTCTACCAGCGTGACCGCATCTCTGTGTATGAACCCACACAATCTCTTCATCTGGAGAGGCCCTACTCACGATCCCACCTCTATCACAAGCGCGATTGGTGGGGACGAGGGATAGGGCCTTCTCGGTGGTGGCCCCTCAACTCTGGAACTCACTCCCCAAGGACATTAGGCATGCCCCAACTTTGGCAGTCTTTAAGAGGAGTTTGGTTGTTCCAGTGTGCCTTCCCAGAATAAGGAAACCCTAAGCAACATGTCCCTAATCGCACTTTACTAATGATCTAGGATTGTCTGCTCGCTCCATCTCTCTCCAAATACCCATCCTAGTTATATGTCACCTTGTCATGCCCAGCATTTTTTTAAAATTTTAATTATTACAATTGGCCCGCTATAGGTTTTTAATGCGTCGTGGTGTTATTGTTACTGTTTATTGCTTTGTTTATGAGTTTATTTATTGTCTGTATTGTTGTTTTTTACTGATGTATTTCGGCTCGGCCTCTTGTAAGCCGCACTGAGTCTTTCGGGAGATGGTAGCGGGGTATATATAAAGGTTTATTATTATTATTTATTATTGTGGTGCATAGTGTAAGAGTTTTGCCTGTGGAGCTATGTTACAACTTCCCATCACTGCCCAGGATTCACTCTCTGATGAGACATTCCATCTCCAACTGTTCCATTATAGTGGAGAGCAGGGAGCACCAAAAAGGTTTCTATGTCTCCTCCCAATCAAGTTCTGCTAAAACTCTTCCCAGAAATTAATTACTTGGGGACATGACTGCTAGTCAACAAATCAGAAAAGTAGAGACAGACATTGCTTTATGCATTATTTATTTATTATAATATATAATAATAATAAATCTACCTGTCATTTGGACAGGTAGATTGGGTTGGGGCCATTTAGGACTTTATAGGCCAAAGTCGGTACTTTGAATTGTGCTCGATAGCAAACTGGCAACCAGTGGAATCGACGCAACATGGGAGTTGTGTGCTCCCTGTAGGCCGCCTCAGTTATTAACCTGGCTGCTTCTCGTTGGACTATTTGAAGCTTCTGAACAGTCTTCAAAGGCAACCCCATGTAGAGTGCATTGCACTAGTCTATCCTAGATGTAATGAGAGTGTGGACCACCATGGCCAAGTCTTGCTTCCCAAGGTATGGGCGCAACTGGAACACAAGTTTTAATTGTGCAAAAGCCACCCTAGCTACCTCCGAAACCTGAGGTTCCAGGCTCAGCTATGAATCCAGGAGGACTCCCAAGCTGCGAACCCGTGCCTTCAAGGGGAGTGTAATCCCATCCAGCACAGGTTATAACCTTATACCCTGTTCGGCCTTGCGACTGACCAAGAGTACCTCTGTTTTGTTTGGAATCAACTTCAAATTGTTTGCCTTCATCTAAACCATCACAATGGCTAGGCTCCAGTTCAAAACCTGGAAAGTTTCCTTAGCATCTGCATGGCCCATTAATTGGCACAGCCAAGGCATTACTTGTATTATTGTTTATAGGATCAATGAGCAGTCTTGAACCACCTTGGACAGAGTATAATAACTGAAAACAATGAGTTTATGTTGAGTGAAAAATTATGTTGCGGAAAAAAGTAGGCTCAAGATCATAACCAGCTGAGGAGGGGCATCTGGCTTCTTAAATCTTTTATAAGACAAAACTCTGCCTTGGTATGACATTGCCATTCTCTAGAATAAAACCAAAGGGCTGATAAATGTCCTAAGTTGCACCTTATATGGTTTTGCTTTTTATTTTTGCAATTTAGCAGAATTTTCATATCTATAATCTCATTTCCTTGGTCAGCATCTGCTTGTTTTTTTGCAGCATTTGTTCTTTACAGCCCCAAATCTTCAGTTCATAACAGGCAATTTATGATCCCATAGCCTGCATCGTAAGTGCTGGTAAACAGGTTCTGGGGGAAGATTTAAGCTGGGAGGACAGCTCCTATAAAGAGGAACAAGAATTCATTACAGTTTGCAGATGGAGCAGATAAAAATAATCCATATCTTTGGGTTGCTCAGAAATCCTTCACAATGCAATGCAGTTCTGCTGCAAAGGTTTATTCATGAGCTGTTTAAATCAACATTTTAATGGAATTGGGGGGGGGGGGAGCAAAGGAGGGTGCTTAATGGCACAGGTCTGGGCTACTTTAGCTTAGTGTCCTCCTGGTACTTGAGAACCTTTTGTATAGAGGATGTCTTTTCACATAGGACATTTTCACTTGTCTTTTGAATGGTCTAAGGTGCAAAATTGGAACCAAGCTCCCATAGTTCCTTGGAAGAATATAAATCTTCACCAGCATCATTATGTTGGACTTTCTTGTCTTGACCTCAGCACAGCACAACTTTATGATAAAGGTATGATCTCCAATGGCCAAATAGTAGAGAGGGAAGGTTAGCATCTGCAGCTGTGAAAACAGGATAAAAGAAGTGTCAAAGCCTTGGCCCCCAAATACCTGCAGAGCATACATTAACAGTCCAAGGTCAAGCTGATATTCCAACAGAGATGCAAGCATTAACAGAATAACACGAGAGAGAATCCAAATTTTTGTTCCAGGGTTGTGAGCCAATTATTACCAGAGTGTCCAGAATCCAAGGTTGAATCAGAGTTCATAAGTTGAGGTCCAAGGTAAGTCCAGAGTTCAGGAAACATGAGAGATCAAGACTCCAGAGTTGTAGCATCTAGAACGGATGTTGCAGCAGGCAACCAGGTACCAGTCTTCATTTTCTTAAATCCTAAGTGGCTCTCTTCTCAACTAATCTCAGTTAATGCACAGTTGAGACATCTTTTTACACAAGTTCATAAAAACTGAAACAGTTTACTCTTCTTCAGCCTGTTCAGAGGAATTTGCTTAGACTTGTTCAGCAGACTGAGTAGTAGCTCCTTTCATGGATGTTGCTTCAGAGATTGCTTGAGGGAGCTGCTGTTCACTGCTGTGCTCCAGCTCTACTGCTGAGCCTTCCACCAGCATCTTCCCAACCATGCTTTCCAACTGTCCATGACAAGAGCAGCCATTTTTTCTCCTGGTCAGGGTTGGATTATTAATAATTATGTTGGTATAATTTCTCCAGGCTTCTAACTGGCTGAGGGCTCAGGAGGATGCAGGAATATAAGAGATTACTGCCACACAACCAGATGAGACAGAATTAAATCTGAGAAATAACTGCTGGGACATTGATATTCAGCTCCTTCAATGCCACTTGTGTTTAATTAGGTCAGTGTCTAGGACTTAACTGGCACTGGGCTTGGGGTTTCTCTCTCTGTTGTTCTTTGAAGGATGGGGGTGGGGATATCATTTTGGCATTTACCACTTCTGCCAATTTCTGCTGCCTTGGCCTACTCTCCTCTGAAGCCATTTTTTCTCCTGGTCAGGGTTGGATTATTAATGATTATGTTGGTATAATTTCTCCAAGCTTCTTAACTGGCTGAGGGCTCAGGAGGAAGCAGGAATATAAGAGAGCACTGCCACACAACCCGATGAGACAGCATTAAATCTGAGAAATAACTGCTGGAACATTGATATTCAGCTCCTTCAAGGCCACCTGTGTTTAATTAGGTCAGTGTCTAGGACTTAACTGGCAATGGGCTTGGGGTTTCTCTTTCTGCTGTTCTTTGAAGGATGGGGGCGTATCATTGTGGCATTTACCACTTCTGCCAATTCCTGCTGCCTTGACCTACTCTTCTCAGCTGCAGAAAGAGTTCAGTTTTCAAGACCTGCAGCTTCTTAGGAATGTGTCTCCTCCTCCTTCTCATCTGAATCATCCAGTGGTTATGAAAGTCACAACTCTTCATTGTAGCATTCCTTGATGGTGACACATCATTGTGCAGTGCCTCAGTTTGGAAGAAGCAGGCATTTTTATCAGGTAGCTGATGGACTTTTAAGGTAGGTTTTGCAAGGACTGAATGGTGAATTAATGCATAGTTCTGACATCGTGGCTATGTGCATGCATCTATATGTGTTGGTACCATGGGCACCACCTGGGAGTGAGTGTGGACACCCTGTATCAGAGGAAAATGTCCAATTGCTCCCAGTGATACATGCTGAAGGCACCAACAAAATTTTGGCCTAAATGTGGACTTTTGCACACTTCCAGGGGTCCTTTTGTTGCTGTTTTGCTTTGGGGGCATTTTTGGTAATCCATGTGACCCCCCACTCAAGATTCTAAGTGGTGTAAATTGCTCTACCAGTCTCACTGCAGTTAGCCATTCATGGTTAGATGCTTCAAGGAAACTTTAATTTCCATCATTACAAGTAAAGGGCATTTATACAATGACCAAGCCATGTGCCTGTCCTTGGGACTTTGTGTGCACTGATGGAGAGTTGGTGAGGAATCCAAACTGCAAGTTTGATTCCGTCTAGCCTGATACTGAGGAGCATGCAGCAATTATTTAGTCTTAAATAAGTAATTACCTTTTCCTGCTTCCATTTTCAGAAAATAATTATATTACTTATGGTTCATTAACTGCTTCCAGCAGAATACCTGATTTTATTTAATTAAGTAGACAGTGCTCTTTAGTTACTTTCTTTCTTTACATTGTTGATTAAGCATTACTTTCAGAAGATTAGCAACTCCTTAAAAAGAGAACATTGTGAGCTTTGTTTTAATAAATCCTCATGCTTTCTTTTTACAAAGGTAGGAAAAAGGCAATATCAGATGAGCTATCAAAAGAACTATCCTTTACACTGACGCGGCCCATTGGTGGTAGATGACAGTGCCTTTATCAGGGTGGAGTGAAAACCGAGGGAGGTGAATCCACCCTGGGTTTACTCTCAACTTTAAAGGACCTATTCAAACAGCTGGGTGACATTCCCTCAGAAATAGTTTCAGAACCTTGGATCTCCCTGAAATTTCAGACTTGGGGCTAACTCTGCACTGCATTTGCAAAGAAGCCACCAGCCATAATGGTTGTTCTCTACTGTATACTTTAATGGGAAGCAGCTCTGTAGGGTTCAAAGCCAATGGTTTTTGTGTGTGTCAGGAACAACTTGAGAAATTGCAAGTTGCTTCCGATGTGAGAGAATTGGCCATCTGCAAGGATGTTGCCCAGGGGACGTCCGGATGTTTTGATGTTTTATCATCCTTGTGGGAGGCTTCTCTCAGAGAGAGATCAACCCACTCTCCCCGGATTTGAACCACTGACCTGTTGGTCAGGCGTCCTGCTGGCACAAGGGTTTAACCCATTGTGCCGCCAAGGGCTCAAGGCCAATGATGTTAATCAGTTGTTGCATGATTAAACTGTTTATTTTTATTTTGGAGAAAAAGATTGAGATAATGAGTGAGAAAGCATCTCACAGCAGAATTTCAATCTGCTTTTTGGAAGAAATTCCAGCTTTCCCCATCACCATTTAGTCCTTTCTGGGAATGATGTACAAACTTGCACATCTGCCAAACCATTCTACCATTTCCTTATTGGAACCAACAGATGAAGATGGTCCTGCTTACCTTGCTGTATGGAAAGGTACAATGTCCTGTTTGATCCTGGAAACTAAGTAGGATCGGCCCTGGTTGGTACATAAATAACTGAGCCCTTGGTGGCAAAATGGGCTAAACCCTTGTGTCAGCAGGACTGCTGATCGAAAGGTTGGCGGTTCAAATTCGAGTTAGCAGGGTGAGCTCCTGTCTGTCAGCTCCAGCTTCTCATGCAGGGACATGAGAGAAGCCTCTCACAGGATGGTAAAACATCAGTGCAGCCCCTGTGCAACATCCTTGCAGACGGCCAATTCTCTCACACCAGGATTGACTTGCAGTTTCTCGAGTTGCTCCTGACATAGAAAAAAAAAGCATGTAGCTGGAAAACTGCTACAAATATCAGGTGCTGTAGGCTACATGTATGAGTAATGAACTGGAAAACCACATCTGAGTATTCCTTGCCTAAGAAAACCCTATGAAATTCAAGAGGTCACCAAAGATTTACAAGTGGTTTGAAAAGCCATTATATCCCTTGGAAAGCCATCATACTTGGACAACGAGGGATCGCCTAAGTTGAAGTTGACAAGTGACTTGATGGCACATAGACATATCCACGAAGGGCTGTTTTCTGATATTATGCAGAACAGAACGTAGGAGGAGAAAGTGTAGTTCCTGCAACACAACACATGTCTGAATCAGACCACAAAGGACAAAGAGATACTGCTGGCTTCTCTAGGCTGAAGGTCTCCAGTTGTTTTGGACTACATGGAACATCAAACCTATCTAGCATAGCCAATGACCAGCCTGTCTCTCTCCTATTCAGTTTTCCCGTTCTTTCTCTTGTGTACCCCTCCTTGTTATTATTTATTGCTATGTGCCTTCACGTAGTTTCTGACATATGGTGACCCTAAAGCAAACCTATCACAGTGTTTTCTTGGCGGGTTTGCCTTTCCCTCCCTGTAAGCACAAGAGCATGAAAAGTGATGGATGATCAAGGATAATTATTGCCTATTTAACATGTATCATTGCATGCAAGCCAAATATATGTGACTGGTTTTGACTTCCATATTCAAATGTCACCCCATCTATGAACAAAGCCACTGTCGGAACCTAGATGCCTCAAAGAGCCAGACTCAAGAGTATTTCCAAAAGTAGAGTTTATTTAAATAAAGCAAAAGGGACTCAGAGACACTTAACTCAGTGCCCCTGGTAAAAACTCAAAAGTAGCAACCACTTCTAGTTCAAAAGGTAAACTGAAGCAATAATCCGGATTATCGGAAGAAAAGATCCGGATTAAAACAAAGCGCTCCAAAAGTCACACAAAATTGCACAGCAAGTAAAGGGTTAACAAACAAATAGCCGCAAGGAAGAAGACGTAGTCAAATGAAGTCCAAGGTCGTAGCAAGCCAAGTCCAAAGTTGCAAGGTTCCAAAATCCACGTAGGCAGCGTCGTAGTCTGAAGTCAAAGAAGGAGAAATCCACACTCACGAGAATTCAAGCCGAGTCGAAACACAATGAACAGAAGCAGCAACCTGTAGATCCAGGACCCAATACCGACACGAAATAGGCAGCGACAAAACCCAATGCACGAAACCAACATTTTGCCTTCTGCAAAGATTCTCTATTTCAGAGCCTACTTTTATCTTACACCTCATCATCCGAAGATGAGCTGACCTCCGCCCCGTCATCATCTCTTACAGCTGGTCTTGACTCCACACATGAACTCTGATGCCCATCCCTCCAACTCCTCCATCTTCTGTCAAGACTTAGATCTCCCCAAGACTCAGAAGTATTTCCTGACTGCCAATCCCCGTTACCAGAAAACCCCACAAACGTGTCACTAGACGTTGGCTCTGCACATGCATCTTGTACCTCTTGTACCTTAGTCCAGTCCAATGTGTCATCCTCACTTTCATCACTCTCTAACCCATCACTCCCAGAGAAACCTGCAAATGACTCTTCATCTGTGGGAGCAGTAAGTATATCCCGGATCTTCTTCCTTTGTCGCTCCTCATCCGATTCTTGCTCCTGAGTAACCCTCTTAGTTCCCCTATTCCCATCCACTGTATCTCCTTCCTCTCCCTCACTCATTGACCCTTCATTATCAGAGAACCCTTCGAATGAGTCTTCATCGGTAGGTGCCATAAGTATATCCCGGATCCTTTTCCTTTGTTGTTCCTCATCTAACTCCTGCTCACGAGCACTCCTTTCTCCCCTTCTGACACCCATACTACCACTTGCAATGTTACTTACAGGCTGTACTACAACAGCCACTGTTAGAAGCTTCAGTCCTCCATTTTCTCTCATCCCTCAATATATATGATATGGGAGTAATACTGGGCTATATGTTATCCCAATAGAATTTCTCAACACCTCCTAATTTGGCCACATTCTTCTTTTGAATGGCCTTGTGAATCGTGTGAATTTAACTGCGGCAAAGTAGAGGGCAGAAGGAAAGCAAAGGGACTTCTGCTTCCCACCGTCTAATAAATAGAGATAATAACTCAATTTTGTTTTTAATATCTCAAACGGAAAGGTCAAGAAAAGCGAATGCAGAAAGTCCCACGTAACATTATCCCCCAGCAAAAGCCATTTCCCAATGGCAGAAATGTAGCATTTTTAAAATCAGCACAAAATCAAATTAGTGAGCTTTTAGCTGGTATTAAACGTGGCGGAAAGAAAGCAATATTAATATCTGTATTTTTGGCTGGTTCCCGAGGCAGTGAATCCAGAACTTCGAGCCAAGGCAGGGAGGGAAATAGCACAACTCATAAAACGGCAAAAGACTCTTGTCTTAAACACTTAAAACAGCAATCTTCCTCGGCAAATAGTGTATTATAATGAAACTTTCCTGGATTCCTCTGATTAAGGTACATTTTCAGCAAATCACCAGAGAGCATGTTTAACGGTCTTAGCAGACTTTCTATTTAAGCTGATTTCTGGCCCAGTTATATGTTCCCGTTCGCTTAAATGACAGTTGTCTGTTGGAGCACCTGACGTAAGAAATGAAATAGCTTTGATCGTGTCTGTCTCAGAGCTTGGAAAAAATGAGGTTTTTTTGCACCATCTCTCTTCAAATCCCACTCAGTTTGCATAGGTCAGTGTCTCTCAACCTGGGGGTTGGGACCCCAACTGGGGGGGGGGTCTGGGGGCGGGGGGTCACCAAAAACCATCAGAAAACACAGTATTTTCTGTTGGTCATGGGGGTTTTGTGTGGGAAGTTTGGCCCAATTCTATCATTGGGGTTCAGAATGCTCTTTGTAGGTAAACTATAAATCCCAGCAACTACAACTCCCAAATGTCAAGATTCTATTTTCGCCAAACTCCACCAGTGTTCACATTTGGGCAGATTGAGTCTTTGTGTAGGTTTGGTCCAAATCCATCATTGTTTGAGTCCACAGTGATCTCTGGATGTAGGTGAACTACAACTCCAAAACCAAAGGACACTGCCCACCAAACCCTTCCAGTATTTTTGTTGGTCATGGGAGTTCTGTGTGCCAAGTTTGGTTCAATTCCATTGTTGGTGGAGTTCAGAATGCTCTTTGATTGTAGGTGAACTATAAATCCCAGCAACTACAACTCCCAAATGACAAAAATCAATCCCCCAACCCCACTAGTATTCAAATGCTCTTTGATTAAGGTAACTATAAATCCCAGCAACTACAACTCCCAAATGACAAAATCAACCCCCCCCCCAACTCCACCAGTATTCAAGTTTGGGTGTTATTGGGTATTTGTGCCAAATTTAGTCCAGTGAATGAAAATACATCCTGCATATTGGATATTTACATTACAATTCATAACAGTAGCAAAATTACAGTTATGAAGGCGCAATGAAAATAATTTTATGGTTGGGGGTCACCACAACATGAAGCAATGCATTAAGGGGTCACGGCATTAGGAAGATTGAGAAACACTGGCCTAGGTGGAAATTTTGGGAACTGACATCCCAAAATTAACATTGATAAGTTCTGGGTTGGTGCCAGTAGTACATGGCTGGGGGTGAATAGGGAGAAGTCAAGTAATGCCAAGATCCACGGGCCTGTTTGGACTCAGTGTTCTCTTTTATATAACATGATACTAATAAAATTATAGTCCAGAACTGTGCTGGTGGAAGCAGATGCAGCCAGAACTGTCTTTGTTATCACAAATGTCATTACTCCCAAATCATTCTCTGGACTTGGTTCAATGGAGCCAGGCCTTTCAGGGTTGAAAGCACGGGGACTTTTGGATAAGCAAGAACAATAATGCCATCTGTCACATATCTTTTCTATTCCCGCTTTATAGTCACTCCAGCCCTTGGCCGATAAATTAAATTATACATTGGTCAGCATCCTATTAGTAACACACACAAGTGTAATTCCACCTTACACTTGTGCATACCTTCCAACTGTCCCCATTTGGCAGGGACAGTCTCAATTAATCATCTGCTGTCCCATTATTCCAGTTGTATTAAAAATGTCCCACATCCCCAAACACCAGGTAGTTGACATGTTCTATGTGTAACAGAATAATTTTATTGGACTTTAGCCTTCATGCACAACTGCATAGACATTCATATAGGGTTGCTCTGAGTTTTCCGAACTGTATGGCTATGTTCCAGAAGCACTCTCTCCTGATGTTTCACTCACATCTATGGCAGGCATCCTCAGAGGTTGAGGGGTCTGTTGGAAACTAAGTAAGTGAGGTTTATATATCTGTGGAATAATGTCCAGGGTCAGGTAAAGAACTCTTATCTTCCCGAACGTATTCTCCCCTGTGCACCATCAAGGACTTTAAGATCTTCCGGAGAAGCCCTGCTCTCGGTCCCACCACCTTCGCAAGCGAGTTTGGTGGGAACAAGAGACAGGGCCTTCTCTGTGGTGGCCCCTCGGCTATGGAACTCTCTCCTGAGCGAGATTAGATCTGCCCCCTCCCTCTTGTCCTTCAGGAGGCTAGTGAAATCCTGATTATGGAATGAAGCATTCCCAGAATAATGGCTGAGACTGGTTACAGACCAAAGTGAGTGACCACATATGTGGACTGAGTTGAACATGATTTTGCCTTGGCGATTTGGTATATATGTATCTTATCTATTTGTATTTTAATCTTGTATTGTTGTATGATGTTTTAACTTGTATTAGTAGCATTGAATCCTTGCTGTAAGCCTGTCTGAGTCCCTCTATGAAGGTGAGACGATCGGGATATAAAAGTTTTAAATAAATAATACATAAATATCTTCTAGAAGTACATGTGAATGTTGCAATTTGCTGTCTTGATTAGCATTTAGTGCCCTGCAGTTTCAAGGCCTGGCTGGTTGCTGTCTAAGGGACTCCACTGGCTGCCAATTAGCTTCCGAGCACAATTCAAAGTGCTGGTGTTAACCTATAAAGCCCTAAACGACTCCGGCCCTGTTTACCTCTCCAAACGTATTCTCCCCTATGAACCATCAAGATTATTAAGATCGTCTGGAGAGGCCCTGCTCTCGGTCCCACCGGCCTCGCAAGCGCGTCTGGTGGGGATGAGGGACAGGGCCTTCTCAGTGGTGGCCCCTCGACTCTGGAACTCTCTCCCACTGGAGATCAGAACCGCCCCTTCTATCCTGACATTTAGGAAACAGGTGAAGACTTGGTTATGGAGACAGGCATTCGACGAGTGAGCCAACACCCTGAGATATGGATGGAGGATGATGAGCAACGATTTTAGTGTGACGACTGACCATTGCAGTTATTGAATGTAATTGCTGTTTTAATGTTTTACTGTAATATGTATTATGATGTTTTATTGATTGTATGTGATATTATGGTTGGAAACCGGTCTGAGTCCCTCAAGAGAGGTGAGAAGGCCGGTATACAAAACTTTTAAATAAATAAATAAATAAATAAATAAATCCTTTGTTGGGATCCTTTGTTGGGAGGTGTTAGCTGGCTTTATTGTTTCTTGTCTGGAATTCCCCTGGTTTTTGAGTGTTGTTCTTTATTTATTGTCTTGTTTTTAGAGATTTTTTAAATACTTGTAGCCAGATTTTGTTTGTCTTGCTGTCTGTGATAGAGTCTCCATTGGCCAGTTTAGATGGTTTAGATGGTTCACCTTGGAAGAGGTAGGGTTACATATTATTGTGGCCAATAGGATGTTAATCTGGGGCCTAAGTGTCCTGAAGGCTCCATCTTCCATCTGATCTTGGAAGCTAAGCAGGACCTATCCTGGTTGGTACTGGATGGAGGAGTGTCAATGAATCCTAAGTGCTTTAGGCTACATTTCAGAGGAAAGAACTGGCAACGCGACCTCTTGAATATTCCTTGCTTAAGAAAACCCTATGTAATTCACGGGGTCACCATAAGTCAACAGATGACTTAAAGGCACATAGACACACTCATGAATTTAAATTAACACCTCTGGTGGTTTCTCACCAAGCACTGATGTTGCAATATCTCTTCAGGTCTGCACAACATTTGTACAGAGACAGAAGCAATGATTCAGGCTGACACCCCAGAGTTGATGAATATCCTATAAAATTAAATGTATTTGGAGGTACTGTGACTCTTTTCATACTAATTCCTCATTGCTGGTTGGGAACAGAAAATAATGTGTCCTAAAATGTTAACAGCTGTTAACACTACCTGTTATGAATAAAAGGTATCCACATTCATTATTGTATTAAATACATTTGCTTTAAATGAATGCATTACATTCAATTGTGTCAAAGGCAATGATGTTGAGAGATTTTTCATTTTGTACAATAAATGTAATTTTAGCTTTACAATTTTTTTTAGTAATATTTTATTTTATTTTTTTGTTTTTTTGTTGTCATGTCAGGAGTGACTTGAGAAACTGCAAGTCACTTCTGGTGTGAGAGAATTTGCTGTCTGCAAGGACGTTGCCCAGGGGATGCCCAGATGATTTTTGATGTTTTATCATCCTTGTGGGAGGCTTCTCTCATGTCCCCGCATGAGGAGCTGGAGCTGATAGAGGGAGCTCATCCGCCTCTCCGGATTCGAACCTGCGACCTGTCGGTCTTCAGTCCTGCCAAGGGGTTTAACCCACTGCACACATAATGGTAATACCCCACGAGCTGCTAAACTTAATTGACTTAAATTGTTGCTGTATCAATGTGGGGCATACGTTTGGAGCTTCCTCTGATCAGCACACCAGACTTCAGACCACCTAGGCATTTTAGCAGCAAATGATGAATTCAATAGGTGGGAAGGTAATGGCGCTCCATGCAGTCATGCTGGCCACATGACCTAGGAGGTGTCTACGGACAACGCCGGTTCTTTGGCTTAGAAATGGAGATGAGCACCAACCCCCAGAGTCAGACATGACTGGACTTAATGTCAGGGGAAAACCTTTATCTTTAAGATACAAAGAAAACACACACACAAACCAAGCAAACATAACAGAATCCAATGAAACAATAAATAAATAGGTTGCTGTGAGTTTTTCGGACTATATGGCCATGCTTCAGAAGCATTTTCTCATGACTTTTCGCCTCGATATATGGCAGGCGTTTTCAGAGGTTGTGAGGTCTGTTGGAAACTAGCCAAGTGAGGTTTATATATCTGTGGAACATCCAAGGTGGAAGAAAGAACTGTTGTCTGCTTGAGGCAAGTGTGTATGTTGCAATTTGCCATCTTTATTATTA
The DNA here is from genome assembly GCF_025583915.1 of Anolis sagrei ordinatus. Lineage (NCBI taxonomy): Eukaryota > Metazoa > Chordata > Lepidosauria > Squamata > Anolidae > Anolis > Anolis sagrei. The sequence goes on from NW_026844366.1 coordinate 334,556,447, forward strand.
TTATTATTATTATTAGCCTTGTAGATTCAAAGCCTGGCTGGTTGCTGCCTGGGGATCCTTTGTTTGGAAGTGTTACCTGACCCTGATTGAGTCTTGTCTGGAATTCCCCTGCTTTTCGAGTCTTGTTCTTTATTTAAGGTCCTGATTTTAGAATTATTTTTTTAATACTGGTATCCAGATTTTGTTCATTTTCATGGTTTTCTCCTTGTTGTTGAAATTGCCCACATGTTTGTGGATTTCAGTGGCTTCTCTGTGTGGTCTGAACAGATATATAAACCTCACTTGCCTAGTTTCCAACAAACCTCACAACCTCTGAGTATGCCTGCTGTAGATGTGGGCAAAACGTCAGGAGAGAATGCTTCTGGAACATGGCCATACAGCCCAGAAAACTCACAGCAACCCAACGATTCCGGCCATGAAAGCCTTCGACAACACATCAAACAATAAATACAAATACACTACTTCCTTCCTCCCTTTGAGGTGGAGGTTCTTCCAAAGTCTTCTTACGTTCCATTTGGTAAAAAGAAAAGCTTGCTTTTTTTTGTTTACAGAGTCTACTTATGCCTTAACATCTTTTTCCACTTTCTCTCACTCTTAGAGAGCTTAGAGAGCTCCTTTTCATTATTCTAGTTAATTTGTCCATTTCCATGGCTTCTCTTAATTTCAGTTCCAATCATAGTGGGAAGGTACTTCAGCGATTTTCCATTTTTTGCCAATACTATCCTTGCTGTTGAAATCATATACATTGTTATTCTCCTTGTAGGTTTATTGATTTGGACTCCTATTGGGTCGAGAAGATACAGCGACGGCGTAAATTCTAATTGTAAAATACTATTGTTATGTATCTTCTTCCAAAAGTTCTGAACTCTTTTAAAGTTCTGTATCATACGATAGAGCGTTCCTTTCTCTTTCTTACATTTCTAGCTTTACAATTATATTGACAAAATCACAATACTGCTTTTGTACTGTGTAGTCTTCTAACATGGTATAGAACATGGAGAGTATATAATCCTAGCTTTCATTAAGTGACCCTTATTTTTTTAAAATGCAGCAAAGTTCTCCCTGATGACACCAGAGGTAGAAATAAAACTGTGTGGGCAGAACAGAGTAGGAGATCCAGGCAGCAAGATCTAACGGTAAAGGGAAAGCGGAACAGAATAAGGGAACCCCAAACAGCTGGTTAGCCTATCTCACATTGAGGTACAAGGGTTCTTTAGAGATGAAAAATTTAGAGAAGCTTTGCAGCCAATCAAAAGTCTAGCAGGAGAGCCAATTTGAGTTTTCGGAAAGCTGAAATAACGTTTCACCCTCTGTGTTTCATCACTTTTTTTTCATGTCAGGAGTGACTTGAGAAGCTGCAAGTCGCTTCTGGTGTGAGAGAATTGGCCCTCTGCAAGGACATTGCCCAGGAGATGCCCAGATGTTTGATTTCCCCCCCATCCTTGTGGGAGGCTTCTCTCATGTCCCTGTATGGGGAGCTGGAGCTGACGGAGGGAGCTCAACCCATTCTCCCTGAATTCGAACCACTGAAGTATTGATCAGCAGTCCTGCTGGTACAAGGGTTTAACCCATTGTGTGACCGGGGGCTCCTATTTTATCGCATAATGCCAATAAATTGCACTTAATGTGAATAGCCATGTATAGGTCTAGAAATATTAGTCAAATAGGTAAAGGTAAAGGTTTCCCCTGACGTTAGTTGTGTCTGACTCTGGGGAGTGGTGCTCATCTCCATTTTTAAGATGAACAGCTGGCATTGTCTGTAGACACCTCCTAGGTCATGTGACCAGCATAATTGCATGGAGCGCTGTTACCTTCCTGCCATGGAGGTACCTATTGATCTGCTCACATTTGCATGTTTTCGAACTGCTAGGTTGGTGGAAGCTGGGCCTAACAGCGGGAGCTCACCCTGCTCCCTGGATTAGAACTGCCAACCTTTAAGTCAACAAGTTCAGCTGTTCAGCGGCTTAACCCGCTGCACCACCAGGGGCCCCATATTAGTCAAATAATCGACTCCAAAAACCTGAATGGAATAATCCATGGGTTGATATAAGGTCTGCATCTGTAACAAAAAGGAAGCCATTTCCTTCTCGGAATGAGGAAAGGATACTGATCCTGCCGATACGAGGTTCATACTTCATAACACAATAAGCATTTAATCTTAGGCTGTTTCCACACATGGTATACTGTGACACCCCATTTTCAGACAAAAGTAACACTTCCCCCTTAACTCCCAAACACCTTTTAGATATTACACATTCCTTTCATCTTAAGACAGTTAATTCCTTACCTTATCACACTCAAAGCGGGAAATGGCTTTCTCGTAGGCAACCCATGTCTTTTGAGAACTAGATACATGCTGGATAAAGATGAACCAGACCACTGTGATGGCACGCCCAAGCCTTTGGGAAAACTATATTGTCTGGCTTTACTCGGTGGCTATCTGATACCTTCTGTGAAGATTAAGACCCTTAGCAAGCAGAGGCGCTTTAGTCAAGGTGAAAAGATAACCAAATGAGTTTACTGAAACAAGATGAATAAAGGGTTAACTCCACCTGGGACTATCATAAGGTAACTTAAAGCAATACATTACCATTGAGAAAAGAGGGAAGTGTTGCAATCCAGAGCAGGAAACGAGGCCCTAAGATAACTATCCACCACACTTGACTGTGAAAAAACAATCCTTTTTATTGAAGAAAAATGGTTACAAAATAAAGGAAAAATGCAAGTCAAAAGCCACAGCAAAATCAGCAAACATGAATTTAAATGAACAAAACAAAACCCAAAGCCACACTGTAAAATACTGGAACCTGTTAGCAATCCACTAACCGTACTTGATATCCTAGAAATCTTTCAAGACCATGGCCAGGGAAACCGGGAAAACTGCCAAGGTCTTCATCAATCTGAAACGATGCCTGAACTGAGAAAGTCAGCCCGGCGGAAGGCACTTAAAGCCGAAGAATTGGTTCCGTGAACCGCCTCTCTGCTTTGAAGCCGTTGTTTGTATTTCTTTTAATCGGGAAGACCTTCGCAAGCTGAGTGATTTACTTCTGTCTTGCCAGATCTGGCCCCTTCTATTCTCATTAAAGTTACCAGGTGCAGAAGGGAGTGAAAGGTCATGGCTTCCCTCTGAAACATTCTCATGAACACTGGTACTTTCATTTTCCAAATCTACAGAAGTTTCTTCCTCACTAATTTCAGGAGCATTGGCATTTTCCAAATCTACAGAAATTTCTTCCTCACTAATTTTAGGAGCATTGGCATCAAGAGGTACATTTTCATTAGCATCAGTAAATATATTTTCATTAGCATCAGGAGGAACAAACAGAGAATCAGGTTCAAGTTCAAACTCAGGCTGAACCCCAACAGAAAATCTCTTGCCTCTGGTGCAAAGTGATGGTTATAAACTGTCTCAATCTTTTTCCTTGTGAAGCTTAGACTGGCCAAAAGCTTCTGTTGTTCTTTGGACTGTGGTATAAAAATACTGCTAAATGCAGGTGCTAAGAATGCCTGTTTATGGATTGCTTGGCCTAGGATTACCAAACAATGCCCCAAGCCTCTAGGGATGGTAGAAAAAGGAGAGAGCTCTATACAGGGAAATGGAATAGACCAACTAAGGCTGGCCTCTGGGGGGTGTTATGTTCCACCCAAAAACTAATATAAGGAAGGTATTTACATTATTAGGAAAAATCTATGAATGGGGGAACTAAAGCAAAGGAGAGGAGATAGCAGAGCCAAGATTTCACAATTACATCCGTAGCTCTTTCCTTCCTGTATCTATTCAAATACGATGCTGATCTCACAGCGGATGAATGACTCTTCCTAATCCGTCTGATGTTTCCTTGTGTCACAGCTTCTGGGTTGAGACTACAAATGGATTAACTGTCCCCTGACCCCACACCTCCTTTTCCAGACACACACCTGTATCTCCTTGCCTTCCCATAAAGATCTTCCTTCCTTCCTTCCTTTCTATCTCACAAGTCAAGTAACCTTAAGAAGACCAGCCCAAAATTACATTTTTTTCTGGGGCAGATATTGTGCAACCTCCATCACAAAGGGAAAACAGAAAAACACCTTTCTATTCTTATGGAGCTGAGCAATTCCGACATTTGAACAATTTTTTTCCATGGGAAAGTGGAAAGGCTTTACTCGGGTGATATTATCACAAAGGGAGAGTCTTTCTCTGACTACCAGTGGAAGTATATTGCCAGCTAATTCAATAAAAGGGGAATCGATCTGTAGGAAAACATCACCCCTAAAATACACCCTGAGGGACACATCACTGGCACAGCTGACGGGGGTAAGATCATGCGCTTCTGATGTGCACTGAGAAAAACCAACAGGAGAAGGCAATATAAAATCATTATTTCAAAAGCTACTGGCTGCATACTCTTTGCACAGAAGTCCTTACAGGTTGCAGATAAAATGGGCAATGTGTCATGTAATCATGCCCATAGAGCAGTGGTTCTCAACCTGGGGTCCCCAAATGTTTTTGGCCTACAACTCCCAAAAATCCCAATCAGTTAACCAGATGTTAGGATTTCTGGGAGTTGAAGGCCAAAAACATCTGGGGACCCCAGGTTGAGAACCACTGCCATAGAGACTTGTAAGCAAAGGTGTTGGAAATGGGTTATTTCTCTTTGTGTTAAGGTTCTCTATATAGGACCGGCTCCAACTAACACTTTTCCTAACCAGCCTCTAAGAGTGCATCTTATACTGTAGAATTAATACAGGTTGACTCCACTTTAACCACCGTGACTCAATGCTGTGGAATCTTGAGAGTTGTAGTTTTACAATGTCTTTAAAAGGAGCCCCCAGGTGCGCAATGGGTTGCGCCACCCTTGTGCCGACAGGACTGAAGACTGACAGGTCGAAGGTTCAAATCCGGGGAGAGTGCAGATGAGCTCCCTCTGTCAGCTCCAGCTCCCCACGTGTGGATATGAGAGAAGCCTCTCACAAGGATGGTAAAACATCAAAACATCCGGGCATCCCTGGGCAGCAGCCTTGCAGACGGCCAATTCTCTCACACCAGAAGCGACTTGCAGTTTTTCTAGTCACTCCTGACACGACAAAAAATGTCTTTAAACTTCACTGTCAAAGAGTGCTGGCGCCTAACAAAACTACACCCCCCACAAGATTCCATAGCATTGAGCCATCAAAGTTAAAATGGTGTCAAACTGCATTAACCGTTCAATGTAGCTGCACCCTCTGTTATCCCCTTTCACCAATAGCTCCATCTGCCACAACATTTCATGGGTTGTGGTTGGCTGGTTCTACCAAAGTTTACCCAGCTTCTCTCTTCGGGGATGTTTATTGGGAAACAGATGAAATGGCACTTTGGAAAAAGAACAAAGATGGAACAGGACTTGGAAGTACAGCAGACAGAAATGGAGAAATGAAATAGATTATGTTGTTTTAGAACTTTAGTTTCATTTGCTGTGTGCTCAGCTCGTGATGACTCAGAAAAGACTTAATGCCCACATTGGAGGGAAACAAGTTTGTAAAGCTGATTAGCTTCGAAGGAACAGCAAATGACACTCCGATGACAGTGTTTCAGAGAAATGAAGAAGGGGAGAGGAGGAATTTGGTGGGTAGGAGAGAATGAACTGTCGCTTGTTTTTATTTCATATCAAAAGAAGACAAGTCAATTTCGATCTAATGAAATAGGATTGTGAATGGCTGAAGGTTACTGATTAGGACGTGTGATTATTTGGAACTCAAGATGTGATTATTACAGAGCCCTATTTTCTTAGTATTCAAGATGAAAGTGGAGCATACCTATAATTATTGCAGCCTAACCGGAGGGAATGAGCCGAGTAGTGTGAGGTCAATTTGACCTACAAGAGAAAAGTTGTTTAGCACTTTCTAAAGGAACTCAATAAGAGAGCTTCCTTCCCCTTCTTTTTGGGTTTTTCTTGTTAGGATGAAACAATTTAACTAGACCTCTGGCAGTCAGGGTCATTCTGTAATTTTACTATATCCCCCCTCTTTTTCTCTCTGTCTTGTTGGTGTTACAATCTATTTACATGTGATTTATTCTCATTGGAAAGGTGTCTTAATTACCTAAAACAGACAATACCTCCTTGTACGATGTCCATTCCCTTAGCAGCAGGACATACTGTGTGGCTTAATGCAAAGTAAACCACGTGTATAACATCCGTAGGGATACCAAGGTGCTTGTCTATAAAGCTATTGTCCTCCCAACCCTGCTATATGCCTGTGAAACGTGGACTTTCTACAGACGTCCATGCAACTCCTGGAACGATTCCATCAGCGCTGCCTCGGAAAATCCTGCAAATCTCTTGAGAAGACAAGTGGGGAAATGTCAGCGTGCTGGAAGAAGATGCAAAGACCACCAGCATTGAAGCGATGGTCCTCCGCTATCAACTCCGCTGGACCGGCCACTTTGTCCGGATGCCCGACCACCGTCTCCCAAAGCAGTTGCTCTACTCCGAACTCAAGAATGGAAAACGGAATGTTGGTGGACAGGAAAAGAGATTTAAAGATGGGCTCAAAGCCAACCTTAAAAACTCTGGCATAGACACTGAGAACTGGGAAGCCCTGGCTCTTGACCGCTCCAGCTGGAGGTCAGCTGTGACCAGCAGTGCTGCAGAATTTGAGGGGGCACGAATGGAGGGCGAAAGGGCGAAGCGTGCCAAGAGGAAGGCGCGTCAAGCCAACCCCGACTGAGACCGCCTTCCACCTGGAAACCAATGCCCTCACTGTAGAAGAAGATGCAGAGCAAGAATAGGGCTCCATAGCCACATACAGACCCACAAGAATGTTGGAAGACAATCATCCTCGGAAAACGAGGGATTGCCTAAGTAAGTAAGTAAACCACGTGTATTTCATGTTTGATCAGCCCACACACTGCCTTGCCAGAGAAAGAAAATATGTCATGCAGATGTACAGTAAAGAACAAGTAGTTTATTCTTCATAGTTCAGAACAACATATGTACAATATGATCAGTTGCATCAACTCACTAAATGTCCTTTCATGAGAGATTTAAAATGGTCCTTTCTGTGTCCACATGAGAGACCTTCTTTCAGCAGCTAAGAAGCAAATCAGTCAGTCTCTTTCTGCTTCTCTCTTGATCTCTTAATATCTTGATCTTTTCATATCCGTATAGCTCAAGCCTGAACAAAAATGTAACAGTAACCAAAAGTCCCAGGCTCAGCCATCACCCCATGGATTGCCCGACCAATCAGCTTCATGCATCTTATTTTGCAGTTGACACACAGACACTCACTGATTCCTTGCATGCTCCAACACACTGTGGTGCATCTACACCTTAAAATTAATGTAGTCTGACACTACTTTAACTGCCATGGTTCAATGGTATGGAATCATAGGAGTTGTTTTATGGTGAGGCACTAGCCCTATTTGTCAGTTAAGGCTAAAAACCTGGTAAAACTTTAGTTCATGTGATTCCATAGCATTAAGCCATGGCAGTTAAAGTGCTGACAAAATTCATTAGTTCTACAATTTAGATGCATCCTGTGACAGCTATCTATTGTCTAGGGAGGCATAGGAAAAGGTGCCTAGGATTGCAGTTCTGCAGCTAGGAGAAGCATGCATCTCCAACCACTCACTGGAGAGCTGGAAAGGTAACATTAAGTGATAAATAGGCATCACAATTTGTTCTGATGCATAGAAATTGCCTGAAGTGGTGGAGGAAAGGTTTAGAAATGAACAGATGGAACATTACAGTCCACTGACATGACACAAGATTTTAGCCATTTCGCTATGATGGGGATTCATCTATATAAATAAAAATGTAATGTTCGTTTGTGGGATTAACGTAAGTCAAAAACCACTGGACGAATTGACACCAAGTTTGGACACAAGACACCTATCAGGCCAGCAAGTGACCATCACTCATAAAAACACTGAAAAACACAGCAGAAGGTACTTAAAAAGCAAAAAACAAAAAGTACATGACTACGCATGTGCAAAACCAGATATATACACAAACACACATATATAGGCATATACACAAATATATATACACACATATACACACACAACATATATACACAGTCTGGGCCACAGCAACGCATGGCAGGGGATGGCTAGTAGAATTACATAATCCTAGAGATGGAAGAGACATCAAGGATCATCCAGTCCAACCCTTTCCATGCAGGAGCACAGAATCAAAACACTCCTGACAGATGGCCATCTAGCCTCAGCTTAAAAAACCCCAGAGAAGGAGACTCCACCATGCTCTGAGGCAGCATATTCCACTGCCGAGGCGAGCAGCTTCTACAATCAGGATATTCTTCTTAATGTTTAGGTGGAATCCCGTTCCTTTCAGTTTGATCTATTGCTCTGCATCCTATTTTCTGGAGCAGCAGACAACTAGCTGCCCCTATCTTCAATATTTTTTCAAATATTTCAACATGGCTGTCATGACACTTCTTTACCATGTGGCATGTCCTGAACATGTCCTGGAAACGAGAAAACTTGAGATTTATTCATAGACTCATGTGGACAAAAGCCATTGTGGCGACACTTTTCAATCACAAATTGCTTTGAGTCCTCCATTGTCTAGTCATTATATCAGTTGAGCAGGTGGAACAGCTCTTCACTCCCACCCTAAGGACTCATTATTTTGTTCTGATAACTTCCTGAGCTGTCATCTTGTGTTTGATGGAGAATGGAGAATGGGGACTGGAGAAGCTCTGACTATGGTCCATATCCAAATGCAGACCAATGGTATCTTCTGCTAAGGTCCCAGAAAATGAAACCATCAGTATGTGTCAGACTATGGGGCACAGTCAGATGCTTCTTGGATTGTCTGTGCTCTCAATGCCATTCAAAGGAGCTATTGCAGCAAGATTAAGCAAGAGTTGGGTTGTTATGGTGAGGGATCGGAAGAGAATATGAACCTATGCAAGACAAAAAAGACATATGGATGCTTAAGTTGCATTTACAATTATGCATCCAGTAGGTCATCAGTATCTGCATGAGTTTGGCTACTGGATCCCACATGAATATCAAACTCCATGGATATTAAAATTCAATTATATACAATGGTTTCATATAATGATGTCATATATAAAATGGTGAACAACTCAAATGAGTGATAGAGAGAGACAGATGTTATGTGAAATGATGGGGGGCTATAGAAGGGGTATGCCTACACATTATTGTAGTAGCACAATCCAAAATTAAGGTTTTTATTATTCACTAGAAAATGGAGAAAGGCAGGGAGTTTCAGAAAAACATCTATTCCTGCTTTATTGACTATTCTAAAGCCTTTGACTATGTGGTTCATAATAAATTGTGACAAGTTCTTAGTGGTATGGGCATACCAAATCACCTTGTCTCTCTCCTGAGGAATCTGTATGACAACCAAGTAGCAACAGTAAGAATTGACCATGGAACAACAGACTGGTTCAAGATTGGGAAAGGATTATGGCAGGGCTGTATACTCTCACCTGACCTATTCAACTTGTATGCAAAACACATAATGCGACATGCAGGGCTTGACGAATCCAAGGCTGGAGTGAAAATTGCTGGATAAAACATTAACAACCCTAGATATGCAGATGATACCACTTTTATGGCTGAAAGCGAGGAGGAGCTGAGGAGCCTTATAACCAAGGTGAAAGAAGAAAGTGAAAAAGCTGGGTTGGAGTTAAACTTAAAAAAACCAAGATTATAGCAACCAGACTGATTGATAATTGGCAAATAGAGGGAGAAAACGTGGAGGCCATGACAGACTTTGTATTTCTAGGTGCAAAGATTACTGCAGATGCAGACTGCAGCCAGGAAATCAGAAGGCTTCTACTTCTTGGGAGGAGAGCAATGACCAATCTCATTAAACAGTGAAGAGTAGAGACATCACAGTGGCAATGAAGATCCACATAGTTAAAGAATTGGTATTCCCTATAGTAACCTATGGGTGCAAGAGCTGGACTGTAAGGAAGGCTTAGCGAAGGAAGATAGATGATTTTGAACTGTGGTGCTGGAGGAAAATTTGGAGAGTGCCTTGGATCACGAGAAGATCCAACCAGTCCATACTCCAGGTAATAAAGCCCAACTGCTCATTGGAGGGAAGGATATTAGAGGAAAAGATGAAGTACTTTGGCCACCTAATGAGAAGACAGGAAAACTTGGAGAAGACAATGATACTGGGGAAAATAGAAGGACAAAGGAAGAGTGGCCAAACAAGGGCAAGATGGATGGATGATATCCTTGAAGTGACTGGCTTGACCTTGAAGGAGCTGGAGGTGGCCATGGCTGACAGGGAGCTCTGGTGTGGACTGGTCCAGAAGGTCACAAAGAGTCGGAAGTGATGGAAACAACAGCAAAAGTTTAGATTTGTTCTTCAATTATTTTCAAGCCATGTTTGGTTAGATTTGTAATTGCAGACAAAAAAACCCAACTGTATTGCTTACAAAATATCTGCATTGAGGTAAAGATCAGAGAAGGAGAACTGTGGATGTATTGTGGATAGTAGACTTAATATGCCCATAATGAAATTGACTCCACAATTTTTGGATCATATTTTTAGTCGATACATTCCTTGAGATTGGGAAATGAGAGCCTGCAAAACCTCTTGAACAAAGATGACAACAACAATGATGGTAACAATAACACATAAACTTACAGGAAGATCTTCATGTCAAGGGAGGCTGTTGTGATTTTTACAGGTCCTAGAAACACAGACAAACATGCAGCTCCTATAAATACAGAAGAGACAGGATACACAAATAAATCAGGAGACAACACATAACATCTTCCATATGGAAACCATGTGCTGGGTTTCTTTCTTTGGCCTCGCCAGGTGCTGAATACACTATGCTTAACTCCCGAAGTGCTCTGAGTGACAGCACACCTAGAATAGATGAAAAAACGTGTAACCATAACAACCTGCAATGGAAATGACCAAGTAAAAGAGAGAAACAATTAGCATTCTTCAAAAAATAAAGTTTGTGGCATAGGCAGAAAAGATGAAACAAAATTGTAAAGCATAACTGCATCACAGGAGTAATTTGCCATTTGTATATTAAAAATGTGAAATTGTCATCAGTTTCATCATGACCTATATCTTTTTTTATAATCTTCATAGGGTACTTGACAATACATTCTGATTGATGCTTGGGTGTCATGGTGGCATATGAAGATCAAGGCATCTGTTGATCTGCTCTTCGATTTGTACCATCACATTGTACTGCTTAATTATTACATGGGTTTGTGTATTACCCTACCAAAGACTGCTGGTACATCACAAAAGTACAACTAGATTTCAGTAACATTGAGCATGGCATTTAAAGGGGTGTTAATCTGTGTTAATTCTACAGTGTAGATGCACCCTTAAAATCAGATCCATTCCACAAAGATAAAAAAATAACCCATTACAAAAACCAGAATCTTACATACATGATTGATTGAAAGCCCCGGAGTCATTGTCTTGTGGGGGTCCCACAGGACTCACTATTGTCTCCCATGTTGTTTTACATCTACATGAAGCCACTGGGAGAGATTATCCGGAGTTTTGGAGTTCAGAGTCATCTGTATACAGATGACGTACAACTCTATCACTCCTTTCCATCTGCTACTAAGGAGGCTGTTCAGGTCCTGAACCAGTGCTTGGCAACTCTGAAGTCTGGATGAGGGCAAACAAATTGAAACTGAATCCAGAAAAGACAAAGGTACTCCTAGCCAGTTGAAAGGCCGAACAGGGGATAGGGTTACAGCCTGTGTTAGATGGGGTTACGCTCGCCCTGAAGACACAGGTTCCCAGCTTCGGAGTTCTCCTAGACCCATTGCTGAGCCTAGAACCCCGGGTTTTGGCGGTGGCCAGGGGAGCCTTTGCACAAGCTGTGCCTATACCTTGGGAAGCAAGACTTCGCCACATTGGTCCACGCTCTTGTTACATCTTATATAGACTATTACAACACAATCTGTCTTTGAAGACTGTTTGGAAGCTTCAAATGGTCCAATGGGCAGCGGCTATATTCCTTACTAGAGTGGCCTACAGGGAGCTCCAATGACTGCCAGTCTGCTACCGAGCACTCCAATGACTGCCAGTCTGCTACCGAGCACAATTCAAAGTGCTGGCTTTTGCCTATAAAGCCCTAAATGGTTCCGGCTCAGCTTACCTGTCAAAACACATCTCCCTCTATGAACCATCTTGGAAGTTAAGATCTTCTGGGGAAGCTTTACTCTTAGTCCCACCTCCTTCGCAGGTGCTGCTGGTGAGGACGAGAGACAGGGCCTTCTCAGTAGTGGTCCCTTGGCTCTGGAACTCCTTATCCAGTGAAATTAAATCAGCCCCCTCCCACCTGGCCTTCAGAAAGAACATAAAGATGTGATTATGGGACTAAACCTTTGGGCAGTAAAGAAATGCAGTACAAGTAATGAATAGTAATTACGTACAATTGACAGTTGGAATGGCTTCCGATTATGATTTTGAATTATGTGTTTTAATTCTATGTTTTAATTGTCTACACGTTTGCTTATGTTTTATGTTAGATATGATATTAATGTTTTAATTTGTAGTCATATGACATCTTTTTAGATATTATGCTTTGGTTTGTATGTATGTTGGCATTAAATCTTGCCATTATTTGATGTACACTGCTTTGGGTCCCTCCAGGGGAGAGAAAAACGGTATATAAATGCAGTAAATAAATATGAATATTCTTTCCATCCCAAGTACATACTCTGGTTTACTGCTGTCTGTTGACCATACTAAGAATTAATTTTGCTTGATGTCTGGAGAAGCAGAAAAAAAGATAGTTCCCTTTCAATTTAAATCCATTAATTTTTTTTAAAAGATCACAAATAATCCTCATCCAGGAATGGAGAAAAATAAACAAAGTTTCCTATATCCATTGCAATTATTAAAAAGGAAGCCTGGCGTTGAAATTAATAATTAGGCACACACTCACACGGATGTATGAGATCTTAACTGGATCTATAATATTTTTAATCTTCATTTGAGTGCATTGGGTTTCATTTAGTATAATTAATACTGCTCTGAAATCCCTCTTAATGCTGCACTTCCCTCACAACTTAATTTAATAAGAGTCAAAGTAAATCTTCTTCTTAGAAAAGAGAGAGAGAGAAAACCAAACCACCCTACGCACAGATTTTTATCTAAGTTGAGAATATCATCTTGTGACTACAAAACCAAACAAATCAAAACACAGCAATGTTCCATGCAGTATTAATCTATTTCTGGGCAAGAAAAATCAAAGCAGTTCCATTTTTAATGGTGAAATAAGAAAAATAATGTTTTTTAAAACTTCAAGTTGAACATCTCATTACTGTAAAAAAAGCCCAAGCATATTGCATTCTGGGTTGCTGTGATCCAGGCTGTATGACCATGTTCCAGAAGCATTCTCTCCTGATGTTTCTCCCACATCTATGGCAGGCATCCTCAGAGGTTGTGAGGTCTGTTGGAAACTAGGCAAGTGGGGTTTATATATCTGTGGAATGTCAAGAATGGGAGAAAGAACTCTTGTCTGTTGACTGCAAGTGTAAATGTTGCCATTGGCCACCTTGATTAGCATTGAATGGCCTTGCAGCTTCAAAGCTTGGCTGCTTCCTGCCTTGAGACATCCTTTGTAGGGTGGTGTTAGTTGACCTTGATTGTTTCTTGTCTGGAATTCCCCTGTTTTTTGAGTGTTGCTATTTATTTACTGTTCTGATTTTGGAGTTCTTTTAATGCTGGTAGCCAGATTTTGTTCATTTTCATGGTTTCTTCCTTTCTTTTGAAATTGTCCATGCTTGTGGATTTCAATGGCTTCTCTGTGTAGTCTGACATGGTGGTTGTGAGAGTGGTCCAGCATTTCTGTGTTCTCAAATAATATGCTGTGTCCAGGTTGGTTCATCAGGTGCTCTGCTATGGCTGACTTCTCTGGTTGAAATAGTCTGCAGTGCCTTTCATGTTCCTTGATTCGTGTTTGGGCAATGCTGTGTTTGGTGGTCCCTATGTAGACTTATCCACAGTTGCATGGTATACGGTAGATTACAGCAGCTCAAGATTCCAGCCATGAAAGCCTTTGACAACATATTGCATTTTCTTTTTCTGGACCAAAATACACTTACTAAAATATTTAAAATCAATGATGTTATGTAAAAATGATTCCAGGTTTGATGAACCATAGACTGGCATCTTGTTGGTGAATAACAATAATGATGATAATGATAATTTTATTTCTTACCCGCCTCTCCTTGTGGCTCGAGGCAGATTAAAGAATAATTAATACACATACAGTAAACATTGTAAAAATACCACAAGTACAAATATTAAAATGTATTTCTATAAAATACTTATTAAAATACACAAAACGTAGATTAACCAAATAATGTTAGTCAGATGTTGTCGTCGTCTCCGTTTGGTTATTGTTGTGTTCCTTCAAAACAGTTTCTGGTTTATGGCAACCCTATTACAGGGTTTTCTTAGCAAAATTTGTTCAGAGGGGGTTTTCTGAGAGCCTGAGAAAATTTGACTTGCCCAAGGTCACCCAGTGTGTTTTCTTGGTTGAACAGAGATTCAAAATTTTGGTCTCCGTTTTCCAACACTCAAACCATTCTGCCAGAACTTATGCTATGGCAATTAATTTCTTTGGTCATTATGGAGGTCAGAATTTTTTGTTGATGGTATAATGATCATCCCTCTCCCCAAGTCCTCCTTTTTCAATCTGCAGTTCCCTGACACTGGTCATTTCATGGTCAATGGGCCAGAGAAGCAAGTAATATTTTTCCTACAGCTGGACACACAGCTATAGGGATCTGCAAGGACTTCCATGGTGGTCCCTGCAGATTATGGCAGTGTGCTGTGTCTAGCTACAGCATTGGTTCTCAAACTGTGTGCCGTGGCCCAGCAGTGAAAATCTGGTCCGTGAACCCCCTTCTCCTTTATTTTATTTAATTTATTTCTGCTCCTTTCCACAGAGCTGACCAGCCCAGTCCCTTTTGGTATTAATGCTGGAGAGTGGTGCCTGGTCAAAGTGGTCCCTGGTCAAGTAATTCCTGGTCAAAGTGGGCCCTGGTTAAAGTGGGCCCTGGTCAAAAAAAGGTTGGAACCACTGAGCTACAGGAAAATAGCTGAATGCTGATCTGCTTCTCCTCTGCTCTCCACTGCTCAAAAGATATATATCTATATTTATATATGTGTGTGTGTATGGGGGTGGGGGGAAGTTGCACCTTACAAAAATGAATTTGGGTATTTGAATGGGAAATTGTCATAACTATTTTCCCTGATATAAATGAAGGCCACTGGGTATATTGTTGTTGCCATGCCATGCCAGAACACTCACCCGTTTCCCATGTCCTTTTCTATTTGTTCTTTACTTCAGTCATAGAATTGCTATGTGATTTCAGCTTCTATAAGAACTGTGGGTTCAGAGCCTGGTGCATCAGGCTTCCTGGAAGGCTAGATGAGATATAGGCGCATTGAAGGCAAAATCAGAGACTTTATTCTCAATGGTCAAAGAGGATGTAATGGAAATGTAACAGAAAGTTATAATGGCTTGAAATGGGTCTTAATACTCCAGCTCCAGTTAATGCAGTGGGTGGCAGTCCAGAAGAACAAAAGGGTGCTTAGGATGCTGGTCTTATCAGTGGAAATCCTGGGGAGAAGTCTTGTTTGGTGACAAGACCAAGGAAATATTTCCAGGAAAGAATCAGATCATATTTGGGAGGAACAGGAGGAAGACTCCTAGGCTCTTGTGTAAACCCATGGTTGTTTCCCCCTGAGTCTCCAGGTGTGTTGTGAAAAGATTATGGTAATTTGGGGAATCATTTCCTGGGGTCCAAGGTGACACAACATTCCAAGGAAATTCATGGGAGGTTATTACAGGGTAAAATAAAAAAAGGTAATGTGGTTTGCTATATGTCCCAATGGAGCCATGTTTCATAATTCATAATTTTGCAGTCTAATTTTTGATACCACAAATAATATAATCAAAAAGTGTGAAGAGACAACAAGGGCCATGCAGTCCAACCTCCTGCCATGTAACCTCCCTGACCTAGAAACAACATCATACGAAAGCTGACTGGCACAACCTGGGGATCACAACCAGACACAGTGAAGACATCTGCCCTTGCGTTATGCTACTCTGCTGCTGAGTATGCATGCCCAGTGTGGAACACATCTCACCACACTAAAACAGTGGATGTGGCTCTTAATGAGACATGCCTCATTATCACGGGGTGTCTGCGCCCTACACCACTGGAGGAATTACACTGCTTAGCCGGTATTGCACCACCTGACATCCGCCGGGAAGTAGCAGCCAATAGTG
This sequence comes from Anolis sagrei ordinatus, assembly GCF_025583915.1. NCBI lineage: Eukaryota > Metazoa > Chordata > Lepidosauria > Squamata > Anolidae > Anolis > Anolis sagrei. The sequence goes on from NW_026844366.1 coordinate 334,572,707, forward strand.
AAAGGACCAAGGCAGAGACATCTCCAGCTCATCCCCTGTTTGGGTATCAGCCAGCACGTCAACGACTTAAATCAAGACATAGTTTTCTTAGATCTACAGAGACACTCGCTGGAACACCCCAGCAAGCGAGAGCCAAAAGTGGCAGGCCCAAACCCAGCACCTCAATCCATGGGTGATACCAGATGAGAGACTCCCCCCTGGGCACACAGAAGACTGGGCGACTTGGAAGGCGCTGAACAGACTGCGCTCTGGCACCACGAGATGCAGAGCCAATCTTAAGAAATGGGGCTACAGGGTGGAATCCTCGGCATGCGAGTGCGGAGAAGAACAAACCACTGACCACCTGCTGCAATGCACCCTGAGCCCTGCCACATGCACATGGAGGACCTTCTTGCGGCAACCCCAGAGGCACTCCAAGTGGCCAGATACTGGTCAAAGGACATTTAACCAAATACCAAATTTACAAAATCTGTGTGGTTTTTTTTTCTTTCTTTTTCTTTTTAATCTCTGTGTTTGTTTTGCTCTGTTAGAATTGTAATACAATGGTTGCTGATGACACGATAAATAAATACCTCCCTGACCGAACGTATCTCTCCCTATGAACCATCTTGGAGATTAAGATTGTCTGGGGAGGTCCTGCTCTTGGCCCCACCTTCTTCGCAAGCGTGGTTGGTGGGAATGAGAGACAGGGCCTTCTCAGTGGTGACCCCTCAGTTGTGGAACTCCCTCCCTAGTGATATCAGGGCAGCCCACTCCCTCATAGTGTTTAGAAAGAGAGTCAAAACCTGGTTCTGGGAGCAGGCGTTTGAAAAATAGTGCAGTGCAGGAAACGTTAGTATGGAATATGTGTAATTTGACTAAGGATTGGCCTTTAGACTATGACTCTGGATGATGTGATTCACTGAAATGTATAAATACATAGTCAAAGCACTCCTTAGAGATGGCTGGCCAGTCTCTGTTGGAAAACCTCCAAAGGAGAAGACTCCACCACACTTCTAGGCAGCATATTCCACTGTCAGATATTCTGAAGTTTGAATTCTTTCACCTCAACTCTTCTTTGAAAGGCTGCTTTTGCTCCTATATTGCCAGCAGTGTCTATTATCAGTCTCTAGAATTCTATTTTATCCATCCTACTCTTGTATCTCTTCTTAGGAGCTATTTATGTCCCAGACACCTGCTCCCTTCTGATAACGTCACTATACATCCTGAGGCCAGAAGCTGTACTTTTTTGGCTGTTGTACAAGAGATATTCAGTTTATGGTTGTGTAAGAGCAAATCCACACTTGCAGCCTTTTCACATGGTCCTAAATCCTATCCTATTAGATACCGTTACAGTAGAGGCAATGAATATATATTGCATTTGCCAAATTGGTTCACCATTCAACGGCTGATTCAGTGGATTACTCTAGCTGTGACTAGCAGATAGGATTTCAGCTATGCAGTTGTGCATTGCTGAATGGGTTGTACAGTAGAGTCTCACTTATGCAACATAAATGGACTGGCATTACGTTGGATAAGCGAAAATGTTGGACAATAAGGAGGGATTAAGGAAAAGCCCAATAAATGTCAAATTATGTTATGATTTTACAAATTAAGCACCAAAACATCATATTTTACAACAAATCAACAGAAAAAGCAGTTCAATACATGGTAACGTTATGTAGTAATTACTGTATTTACGAATTTAGCACCAAAACATCACAATGTATTGAAACAGCAGTGGATCTGGGCAAGAGGCAGATTGCGTTGGATAATACAGAACATTGGATGAGCAAAGGTTGGATAAGTGAGACTCTACTGTACCTATTTTTACTATTTCAATGTCCTACCTTACTCAGTGGGATTATAGACATTACACTGCGGGACAAATAAACATGTGGCAGATATACAGTTGGCTGTACAATCTTCTTATTCTACAAAAGAGTAGTACATCAGTATGCAATAACATGTGTAGGTTTATAAGCGTGATGTACCATCTCAGATATTGTCTTTCCTCTCTTCCACTCTCCTCTTCATTTATTCATACAGTGGGGCCTTGATATTTTGCTGGGATTTGGTTACAGGAGCCCCTGTGGATATCAAAATCTTTTTATGTTCAAGTCTCATGATATATAATTGCATAGTTAAATAATAATAATAATAATAATAATAATAATAATAATAATAATTTATTGATATTCCGCTGTATCTCCCCAAAGGGACTCAGGGTGGATTAAAGGGTATCAAGGGTTGCTATTGGGATTAAAAATATTTTCAAAATATGGATGGTTCAATTTGAGGATACAGAATACATGGACATGGGAGGGTGGGGTGCTGTCCTCAAACATCTCATCCACTCAGTCTCTTCTCTGTTTCTTATCATCTTTCCATCTACTAATCTCCATTACAATGTACAGCTTCCTTCCTCAGAACCTCTTGTGGAAGTGACACTATCTACTTAGTACCTCCATCATTCATCCCATTGAAAATATTAGGGTTTGCTACCATCTGTAGTTTCATGTATCCATGCAAAGTCCAGGAATGTACTTGATGTTGTGGTTTAAGTGTTTTTAATTGGATTATACATACTTAATATAATCAAACTTGTTCTGTGCCCGAGCGCGGCAGGGAGCCCTGCCTTCACATTGGTGCGGAGAGTTCCGCAGTTCCTGGATCAAGTTTTGGGGACCAACAGATGAAATGTGCCCCAGCAGCCAGCTCAAAACCAGGAATGCCTGCAACTTTCCTTTGCTTTCCCCTTCTCCCTACTTTGTATCATTTCCCTAATAAAGGTACTTGAAACTTGCAACTTTTAATCTCTCCGCATGATACTTTTGTATCCTTCCTTGACTCAAACTAAAATAACATGGCAATAAACCTCTTTCCGGGCTCCGGAGAGCCGTGAGCCCGCGGGAGGCGCCTCCGGGCGCCCCCCGGACCCCGAATCTGCGTTCACCTAGACCGCGGATACGGAAACCGCCATTTCAGACCCCCTTATCCGCGAGAAATCATAAAATGGCGGATCGCCGCCATTCCAATTTTATATTTTTCTGTTACTAATCCTAAGCCTATCTGCCATCTCCCTTTTCTCATTTTGGGCTCCTTCACCCGGGAATAAATTGTTTTTGTTTCAAGTATTTTACTTTGACAGAAATCAGCTGTTTGTCAATTTGGCCGGTTTCTTCCAAGACAGCCCGTTTCTCCTCAGCGCTGCTCGCTCCTGCCTGGATACAACCGGGGACCCACTGCGGCCACCCACAGGGGACCTCGGGAAGGCAGCCAGGCGTGGGTCCCGGCCTCTGGCCAGGGAGACATAGCTCTCCAAAGGACATTGTCCCATCATTGCAACCCGGAAATCCTCTTCGGACTCTTTTGCCCTCTCCTATTGACTTTCTGCCCCACGTCCTATTGACTTTCTGCTGCATCTTTGGACATGAACTTTCACACCAGGTTTGCCTTGAAGGACAAGCAGCCTCAGCTTCCGCGCACCTTCATCAAGGGACTATGAATTTCTTCGTATAATAAAATAAACCAACTGTTTTTTAATAAACTTTGCTGGGGATGGGGATGGGATTTGCTTATGAAATACATGAAATGTATGAAATGTATATAATGAAATATCATATGGAATGTACTCTGATTCCCCTTCCCGCCTTTCCCTTTGACCCTTGCACCAAAAAGATGTGACCTGGGGATTACTGTCATGAGGAGGAACTCCTTTGTCCTCCCGAAACTATTCTTAATTACATTTGCATGGGCCGTGCTGTTGTCTTCCCCCGATCCTGGCTTTCAGAGCAGACAGCAAGGAAAGGGGGGTCACCAGAAACTCAGGAAGAAAAGACTGATTAAATCATTTAGATATTGTTGATCCCCCTTTGAGGTCCGATATTGCAAAAAGCCCTTTTCATACTTCCCCCCAAATCCCATCACAGACCAGGAAGTTCATTGTTCCCCTATCTGACACCCCGCCATGTGAAGACAAAGCCTCACATTCCAGCTGGCGGATGCCCTTAAGGCTGTCATTTCCCCAGCCATTATCAGGCTTCATCCCGCCTCCTAGCTGCCGATTGGTCCATCTTCAGAGGCGCTAGGAAGGCGCTGATTGGCCTCCTAGAGGCGGCGGAGCCCGCTGATTGGACAGGAGGCGAGGCGTGCCGCCAAGCCTCCTCCCAGCTGTTCCGTGGCCAGCCAATCAGGACGAAGCCGGCCGGCAGAGGGCGGGCGGGAATTTTGAAACTGTTTCCCTTTGTCTGAACCTTATAAAATGCTTGGAAAATTCTGTAAAATCATGCTTGTATGTGAATCATCACTACAATCGCATCCTTTTCAGCTGAATCGCAGAATAAACGCCTCGGTCACTGAACCACTTCCGCCTCCGGTGAGATTGATTTTTAATATTTTTTTCGTTCTTTGGATTGGCTTTCGCTGGCTGCTCACCGAGGTTCGAGGACCCCTTTAGCGGTCTTTAGGGATCTCTCCCGCCGGGAGACCCCCACAAAAGAGCTCGATATCATTACCACATTAAAACAGTGGATGTGCTCAGAATGAGAAATGCCAAACTATCACAGGATATCTATGCCCTACACCACTGAAGAAATTATACTTTTTAGCTCCACCTGACATCTGTCGGGAGGTAGCAGCCTGCAATGAAAGGACCAAGGCATTGACATCTCCGGCCCATTCCATGTTCGGATATCAGCCAGCATGCCAACTCTTAAATCGACAGAGATACCCACAGGAACACCTCAGCAAGCAAGAGTCCAAAAGTGGCAGGCTCAAACCCGGAACCTCAATCAATGGCTGATACAGGATGAGAGACTCCCCCCTGGGCACACAGAAGACTGGGTGACTTGGAAGGCGCTGAACAGACTGCGCTCCGGCACCATGAGATGCAGAGCCAACCAAACCTCCGAAATTAAAGCCCTTTCCATTTGCTCCCGAAAGCCTTGTGTCCCCGTGAATATGGAATGGAGATGGAAACGTCAAATAACCTTTTAATTGGGCCTGTTTCTTTTAATAGCTGCCGTTAGACAGCAGTGAAAGCCAACCCTTGCGGCTTGCCCTTGTGATATAACTCAAGAGCAGGTTTGCCAGGTGCCGTTATTGCCCAGCTTGAAATATCACACTTCGCTCCAACTGAATGGATGCAGGACACACAGATCTATTTTCACTCTGATTGTGGGTCCGTGACATTTCGTGGACAAGCAGTGAGGAAGACTTCAGTTAAGAGGTTGATTATTTCCTCAATTTTTGTATATATTTTTATTGAGCTATATGAGAACATAGAGTAGACTTTTCGAGATCCAGCATTCCAAATGCAAGTATTATTTCCCCATCCTCCACCAGTGACTTTTGACACTACACCATATCGAACTTGTATCTAACAAAGATCTGTTGTTATCATTGCACTAATAAATCCTCAATTTGGCTCTTTGGAATCTATTTTGGTCTCCTTTTTTAAAAATACCCAAAAGCCAGTCTCCATTTTCTCATGAACTCTTCTTTGTTTCTTTCCCGTATAAAATCATAGAATCCTAGAAGAGTTGGAAGAGACCTCCTGGGCCATCATCCAGTCCAACCCCATTCTGCCAAG
>NW_026844366.1:334579152-334644787 GCF_025583915.1 Anolis sagrei ordinatus
TGGCCGTAGCCAGGATTTCGTTTCGGGGGGGCGGCTGAATTTTTTTCAGGGGGGGTTTCGGGGGGGGGGCTGAGTTTTGGGGGGGCTGAGTCTGAGTGAAAGAGGGTCTAGCCTAGCAAAACTTTTGTATCATTACCCCAATACCCCCATGCATATGGGATATATTGAGTATGGTGATCAGATCATGATATGAATAAACATAACAGTTTAAATAATGCACCAGTAAGGCCTTTTCGCGAACCATCATGAGAATTTCGGGGGGGGGGGGGGTGGGCTGAACCCCCCCAACCCGGCTGTATGGCCATGTTCTAGAAGCATTATCTCCTGATGTTTCACCTGCATCTGTGGCAAGCATCCTCAGAGGTTGTGATTATACATGATTTCCATGGGAGTAGAGATCTTGGAATGTATTTTGTAGGTTTGTGCAATCCGGGTAAACTTTGACCTGTTTCGTGCCTCAGCTTTGGATGGGAGCCTCAATCTCTTTTTTGGGAGCCTCCCGAAATCAGGAGGGCAGATATCCTTTTTCACTGTGGGATGCCAAAATATATGTTTTCTATCAGCCCATTGTGGGGGAGGGCTTCCCCAGGTGCCCCTTCCCATCATTTTAGGCAGTTAGACTCTACTCTAGAGGAGAATCACTCAGCTGCAGGCAAGTGCATGATTTAAGGTGGCTTCTTACCTGTTTCTTACTCTAGAGGAGGTGCTTGGCTTCAGGCAGGTGAGTGCTTTCTGGACCTGCATGCCACACACACTTTCTAAGGCAAGGAGGCAAGTTTACTCCAGAGGAAGCGCTCGGCTGTAAACCAGTATTTATTTATCGTGTCATCCGCAACCAAGGAGGCAAGTTCTCTTACTAGAGGAGATGCTTGACTGCAAGCAGGCATGCACGCTTTCTGAGTCTGAACACCACACATGCACTCTTTCCAAGGCAAGGAGGTTGCTCACGAAAAGCAGCTGAGAAGCTGGGATTGGTTCCCGCTTGCTTTCATGTCGAGTTAATTTTCATACCAGGAGGGGTCTTCCTGTTACGTGTTCCTGAAGGTAACCAAAGTAACAAAAAAACGGATGTAATGAAGGAAAACAGATCTGTGCACAACTCTAGTATTTTACGTGGATACGGAGTAGTACTGTACTCACTACCCCTTTATACAAACAGTTTACTGCTTCTGCACAAAACAAAAGGTTGAAAGGGTGCATCTGTATAGGCCTGGGCAAACTTGGGCTGTTAGAAATTGTGGGACTCTAAGTCCAAAACACCTGGAGGGCCAAAGTTTGCCCATGCCTGATCTATAATGTAGAAGTAATGCAGTTTGACACTGTTTTTACTGCAATGACTCTCACCAAAGCTCTTGCTGTAATTGGAGATGTGCATTACAGCAGGTAGTGCAACCAGAGCCCAAAGTGGGCAGATTACAAAACGTGTGGCATTTGAAATTTGTCTGAGACCCACAAAAAACTAGACTAAGGTCCTTGCACTGTTTTCTGTCACATGTTTCTTACCAAACCTAAGGGTTTCAAGCTGTACTAAGCAAGTAGTTCTGGTACTGAGCAATGTCTGCCTCCTCTTCAGCAAAATCCTTTGGATTGTGCCTCGAATATGTATGTTTGCAGTGGACCAATTCATGAATATTCTTTTTCTACTTTTTCCTCTTTTTTGAACACAGAAAAGTTCAATTTTCCCGAAGACCTTAGAAACCATTATGCTTCGTTATTTGCATAGCCTCATAGAAATGGCTCTGCGCATATATTTGTAGCTTGCAATAAGATTATATATTTGTTAGACAAATGATAACGTGCAGGTAGAAGCAGCACGTAATGTCAGAAGAGCCACCGGGCTTAATTTTCCTGCTTTCATTGCCTCTCAATGCATTTAGCGACTATTAACTTTAAAACTGGGTTTTGTGTCCTCGCTCTCTTATTTTGCGCGAGGGAGATTATGCATGGCACTGATACCTTATTACTTCATTCAGTTCACTGGCTGGATAAAGCTTGCAATCTTTACCCGTTAGGTTAGAGCATTAAAAAAATGTCTCATGATAAATGGGCTAAAAGGGAAATCAAGCAGATGGGATTCTTAGCCTAAGATGACTCCAAGGCTCAGCAAAAGAATAAGAGTTTTGGGAACATATTATATAGTTTTATTTATTTCCATATGTGGTTGCTTTGTCTCGGAAAAAATGAGCAGCTTCCAGAGTTTGGGGGTCCACACTCTCCATTTGTCTGATGAGTGCTGATTTTCAAAAAAGAAATGCTTCAGGTCTAATGCAGAAAATGGGTTTGGCCCCAAAGACTGCTTGAACCATGAATGGACAATTGTTTGGAAGGGGAGAGTTAGAGCGATATGGTGGCTTGGGGACCTCAAAGATGTCAACAACTCCCTTAAACTGCGGTGCCCAGAATTGGACACAGTATTCTGCCTTGATCAGACCACACTTGGAATACTGTGCCTAATTCTGGGCACCGCAGTTGAAGGGAGAGGTTGACAAGCTGGAATGTGTTCAGAGGAGGGTGACTAAAATGATCAAGGGTCTGGAGAATAAGCCCTGTGAGGAGTGGCTTAAAGAGCTGGGCATGTTTAGCCTGCAGAAGAGAAGGCTGAGAGGAGACATGATGAGGACCAGGGATAAATATGTGAGGGAAGTCATAGGGAGGAGGGAGCAGGCTTGTTTTCTGCTGCCCTGGAGACTAGGATGTGGAACAATGGCTTCATATTACAGGAAAGTAGATTCCACCTGAACATGAGGAAGAACTTCCTGACTGTGAGAGCTGTTCAGCAGTGGAACTCTCTGCCCTGGAGTGTGGTGGAGGCTCCTTCTTTGGCAGCTTTTAAACAGAGGCTGGTGGTCATCTGTCGGGGTACTTGAATGTGATTTTCCTGCTTCTTGGCAGGGGGTTGGACTGGATGGCGCACAAGTTCTCTCCCAACTCTATGATTCTATGATTGTATGGTGCTGGCCACTTGTGGACCATGGGTCTCATGTTGCCCATCTAGAAGAAGTATGTCACCCAACCCTTCATGAAAAGGCAAACAAATCCCAACCTTTAAAAGAAAGGAGCATGTTCACATGGCATCATTTTCATATGGCTGTGTTCAGGTATGGTCTACGCCCAAAACAAAACAAGGTATGGTAGAAGCAAGCTTGTCCCTACTATAGTAGCCTCTCAATTAATTGGCACCCATGGGAAATGGTAGTTGCTGGATAAATGTAATTTCTGGTTGCTTAAGAGTTACTATTAAAAATTAACCTAAAACCCATACTATATCTTAACCTCAACTCTGGCTTGATATTAATATTGAAAAAACGGTAATGAAAAGCAAATCAAGACAAATAAAAACAAACTTGACACATTGTAACACAGTTTTGTTGCTTTACCATATGATAAAACAGCTTATTTTATTTAGTATCATTTCTTACTTTGTTTTATTTTTATTGTTTCAGAGCATATACAGTATTAGGCAGACAAGGGTATCCACCTCTGGCTGCTAATTGATTTGGATATCATGAAAGGACAGCAATTTGTTAGGTAAAGTAAGAGACATTAATTCATAGGGGATGGATGCTTGAAACATGGATAGTACCAAACTCCTATGTATTCACTTCCTATGGCTGGTAGGAGTCCCCCTCTCAACTGGTGGCCCATGGAGGGCAGAGAAACAGACCCACTCTCGCCTTTCTTTCATGGCTTCCTCAATAGACAAGAGGAAGGAAAAAGGGGAAGGTGGGAGGTCAACATTCAATTGAGCTTACCATAGAATTACACTAGAAGATCCAAGGATACAGCAAACACTTCTAGTAGCAGGGATTGTGGATAACTGTAATTGTGGAAAATGAACTCATAGATGAAAGGGTTGTTTGTTGTCACGGTGTTTGCACTCTTGGGAAAGGAGAGAGGTGATTGTGGAATATGGAGTCTCCATCTACATTGACAGTACAGTCAACCCTCCACATTTGCAGGCTTGATTTTTGTAGATTTGATTATTCATGGGTAGAAATCTCTAGGACTTTCACTATAATTCTATAATCATCAGCTTCCAGTGAAAGTTGAGAATGTTGTGCTGGAGGTGGTGCAATACTGGCTAAACAGTGTAATTTCTCCAGTGGTGTAGGCCGCAGACACCCCGTGATAATGCAGCATGTCTCATTAAGAGCCACATCTACTGTTTTAGTGTGGTGAGATGTGTTCCACACTGGGCATGCATACTCAGCAGCAGAGTAGCAAAGCGCAAGGGCAGATGTCATCACTGTGTCTGGTTGTGATCCCCAGGTTGTGCCAGTCAGCAAAAAGTGGGTGCTAGAAACAATATCATACAAAAAGCCGATTGACACAACTTGGGGATCACGACCAGATACAGTGAAGATATTTGCTCTTGCGCTTTGCTACTCTGCTGCTGAGTATGCATGCCCAGTGTGGGGCACATCCTATGCTAAAACAGTGGATGTGGCTCTTAATGAGACATTCCACACCATCACAGGATGTCTGCGCTCTAAACCACTGGAGAAATTACACTGTTTAGCTGGTATTGCATCACCTGACATCTGCCAGTAAGTAGCAGCCAATAATGAAGGGACCAAGGTAGTGACCCCCTGTTCGGATATCAGCCAGCACACCAATGTCTTAAATCAAGAAATTGTTTTCTGAGATCCACAGAGATACCCAGAAGAACACCTCAGCAAGCAAGAGCCTAAAACCAGAAACCTCAACCCATTGCTGATACCAAATGAGAGACTCTCTTGGGCACAAAGAACACTGGGTGACTTGGAAGGCTCTGAACAGACTGCGCTTTGGCACCATGAGATGCAGAGCCAACCTTAAGAAATGGGGCCACAAGTGGAGTCCACAACATGCGAGTGTGGAGAAGAGCAAACCACAGACCACTTATTAGAATGCAGTCTGAGCCCTGCCACAAGCACAATGGAGGATCTCCTTATAGCAACATAAGAGGCACTCCAAGTGACCAGCTACTGGTCAAAGGACATTTAATAGACTTTGTGTTTTTTTAAAATACATTACCACTGTACCCTTGGTTCACTCCTGATCCAATAAACAAACAAACAAACAAATAAGCAGTGGAGGCGCAAAGCCTCATGGTGAGGAGAGATGATGTTGCTACTACACTGAATCTGATAAAAGGTTCCTATGTGCATTTTTTCTGAGTCTTACAAAAATACTCCCTTTTTGGACTCTATCTCCCAGAAACCCCCACCCAGCATGGCCATCTGGGATAGCAAAAGCTATTACTTCAAGTGCTCTTCTGTTCCTCTGCAGACTTCATCTGCAAGATGAGTATTATATATAAATGCCTTTGTTATTTTCCTTTCCTTGTAGCAATTTTGGGAGTGCTGGAATTGCAATCTGTGCTGCTCCCCATGAGTGCTCAAATGTGGGTGTAATGTGGGTCCTTCCTTCTTTTCGTCTCTTGCCCTGTTGTTGCTACCTTCTTTTTTCTCTTCTTATTTTTGTGTGTATGGGGGAACGTTTCCATCCTCCAAAACGAAGAAAAATGGTGATGCAAGGACTTTCGGCTCAAGGCTGAGATTTTTAAATAACTACCCGAGAATGCAGTCTCTCTGACTCTGCCCCTCCTTGCTTGCCCCCACAAAACGAGCAAAGAAAGGAAGCAAATGTTTTTAATGGACAGCTAGAGGAGAGCAAGCAGGATATAATGGAAGAATAGAAATGGGATATTAATGGCAGGTCTTTCCAAAGGGCTTCGGGGAGACAAATGGCCAAGTTGGTTTACTTGTTAGCAACCCCTCTCCCCAATTTTTGTTTTCCCCAGCAAGGTGAGCAAGGGAATTTCATAGCCGTCCTAAAAAGTAATGACAGTGGTGGCTTTAGGGTCAGTAACCTTATTAACTCAGCTGACTTGACAGCCCATAAAATAAGGTCTGGAGATCTGGCAGCTCGTCTCAGAGTTACCCACACTTGCTATAGATGCCACAATATTGCTTTAGAGGTGATGAGAAAGAGCTATTTTCCCTCCAACTTAAATGGAAGTTCTCATGATATGAACATCTATTTATCAGATGGTGATAGAGCTACCCAGCCTCAGAAGAAAGCAAAGGCAAGCTTTTGAATAAATCATGCTGAGAACACTTGGAGACAGGTTCGCCTCATGGTAACCATAAGTTGGAGACGACTTGAAGGCACACAGTAACAATGTTAGAAATCTGGAAACTAAAGGAAAATTTCATTTGAGCAGACATATTTTTTATTTTGGAGAAGCAATGCCCCCATTTTGACCTCACTGTAGCTACACCCCTCCCTCTGCAGCAATTTGCCTGAATGAGTAGCATACATATACATATACACACACATATAAAATCTAAGCAAATTTTGATTTTGTAATTTTATTTAATTTGATATGCCATTGTATGTAATGGGACTTGAGTATCCATGGATTTTGGTATCCACGCGGGCTTCTGGCTCAGGGGCAGCTCAACCCATTATGCAAAGTAAGCATTTGCAGTATAGTTGATTTTGCCCAGGGGCGCTCTTGACATATGCGAGTTGTAGTTTTTGGAATGTATAGTTCACCTACAATCAAAGAGCATTCTGAACTCCACCAATGATGGAATTGAACCAAATATGGCACACAGAACTCCCACGACGAACATAAAATATATATCAGTGATTGGTTGGGAGTGGGGGGTGGGGACAAAATATTGTTTGCTTACCATTGAAAATTACCTAGGGCCGCCTCTGTCTGGAACCAAACCCCAATCGATACCAAGGGCTGATAATATTACTGTTGTTATGTACCTTCAGGCTAACTTATGGCAATCTTAAGGCATTTATTCATATCATTGCTTTCCTTGATGACTGAGAGGGTTTTGCCTGAAGACATCCAGTGAATTTCCATGACCAAGCTGAGATTCTTTGAGCCTTGGTCTAACACTCAAACCACAAAACCACACTGGACCTTAAGTAATATAATATCATTGATTTATTCATAATTACATTTTCTTCCCACACTTCCTTCTTAGGCACAACATCCCTCCCCCCCATCTTAACCAGCCCATATGGTATTGTAGTGGTTTGAAAACTGCAATAGGGTTCTAGAAACCAGGGTTCAAATCTCTGCTTGGTTGTGGAGACTCACTGGATGACCTTTGGCAAGTCAGCTTCTCTCAGCTGCAGAAGGAGGCAATGGCAAACCTTTTCTGGGCAAATGTGATTTCTTTTTGATGTCAGAAGCAACTTGAAGGTGCATTAATAATAATAATAACAATAATAATAATAATAATAAACTTTATTTGTACCCCACCACCATCTCCCCAAAGGGGACTCGGAGCGGCTTACATGGGGCCAAGCCCGAACAAGAATTACAATATAACAATACAAATTGCAATCAAATAAACAACATAACATTAAAATATAAAACATCAAAGCATATAAAACAATATACACAAAACATAGAAACTAAGCATAATGACAGAAAGACAAAGGGCGGGCCGTATGTACATAAAATGATTTAAAAACTCCGGGTGAGATAAGCGGGGAGAACTAATTGTAAGGGTGAACTCATAGAGAGATTAAGCCAACCTTCGTATGGGGGTGGGGGGGGGGGGACTCCTGGGACAAGAACATTGGAGGAGCACTAGCATAAAATTATGTGGCTACTCTTCGAAAGCGCGACAGCAGAGCCAGGTCTTAAGACTCTTTTTAAAAGTTTCCAGGGTAGGGGCTTTCCTAATCTCTCCGGGCAGTGAATTCCAGAGTCGGGGGGGGCACAGAGGAGAAGGCTCTCTCCCTTGTACCCACAAGGTGAGTCTGAGAGACTGGCAAGGGCGAAAGGAGGGCCTCGCCCGAAGATCGAAGGGTACAGGCTGGTTCATGGAGGGAGAGAGACGGTCGCAAAGGTAGGCGGGTCCCAAACCATTTAGGGATTAATAGGTAAGAACCTGTACCTTGAATAGGGACCAGAAGATGAACGGCAGCCAATGGAGCTCCTTAAACAGGGGGGTTGACCTCTCCCTGTAAAAACAGCAATAATAACAAGCCACACTAAAATTTGAATTTCTGCTGAGCTCAAGAAGATAATGTTTTTCGTCTCTTCCCATGGGCGAGTGAATCTGCAATGATTAGAAGCAGGATTAGTCATAGAATCATGGAATCATAGAATTGGAAGAGACCTTGTGGGCCATCCAATCCAACCCCCTTCCAAGAAGCAGGAAAATCACGTTCAAAGCATCCCCGACTGATAGCTATCCAGCCTCTGCTTAAAGGCCTCCAAAGAAGGAGCCTCCACCACACTCTGGGGCAGAGAGTTCCACTGTTGAACAGCTCTCACAGTCAGGAAGTTCTTCCTAATGTTCAGGTGGAATTTTCTTTCTGTAGTTTGAAGCCATTGCTCTGCATCCTAGTTTCCAGGGCAACAGCAAAGAAGCTTGCTCCCTCCTCCCTATGACTTCCCCTCACATATTTTATACATGGCCATAATGTCTCCTCTCAGCCATCTCTTCTGCAGGCTAAACATGCCCAGTTCTTTAAGCTGCTCCACATAGAGCTTGTTGTATTACAATCCTGAGCCACAAACAAGTTTTATTTGTTTTAGGTTAAGGCTGGAAATGTCATCCTTTTGTTCCTTGATCACTAGCAGAAGATCTGTGGAAAATGACCATTCGTGTGAATCATGAATATATACCGTGAATAGATCATCTTACAGAATACAGAACTAGGTTCTGAATCTATAATTGCAATATAAAATGATGGCCAGTATTTTGCATTTTTCCTGATTTCGACAATATATTCTAGAGATTGCAAAACATCAGCAGGGCTTTTAATGACAAAGGCTAATTGGAAGTCCCTCATTCATAGGGTCACCTAAGCTAAAGCTAATAGGATAGCAGATAACAACAAATCTGCCTTTTATTTTTTATTAGGTATTTCTTATATTTGGAGAGAACAGGGAGTGAGAGCATTTTTTCCACTTTGTGGGCTGTCTCATTGATTTCTTTCAATTCCTGCTCACTGTTCCTTAGTTGTCAATATCATATTAAATCAACCTTTTGGTGAGAACTAGGTGAACGTCCTAGTTTCTCTCTCCGTGCAGAGTTCTTGGAAGGCCAGTAAGACCTTGGTTAAAGGATAAACCAAGGGCAATTCTGGATATTTTTTGTATACAAAATCTCTGGGAAAATTCTTCTATAGAGGAGTGGAGTAAGGAAAAGAAGCTCAAACACACCATTTGGTGGTGCTGATGTTACAAAATAGAAAGCTCCCTTTCACTCTCTCTGTTGCTCTCTCTTTACAGTGCGTGGCCAGACAAGAGATGACAACAAGAAGTATAAATTATAGCACTGGCCAACTGGTAAACAAGAAAATCGGAGTAAATCAGTCATTTCAAATCTTCCTGCTAAACTCCACACTCTGCTCTGCAAAACAGCCTCCTCTCAGTGGGAAGCATTTCACATAAATCTTAAAGGAAGTTCTTGCTGATTGGAGTTAAGGTTCAGAAAGATTTGATGGGCAGAGGCATTTTGGTAGCTATTATGGATGATTTGCTAGCCTTAGCAAAACAAACAAGGCAGGGGCTGCCACACTCTCTCTTTCATTCGCTCTCTGTATAGATGCTCCAGTGTGATGAGGTCCTCAGAACAGCTATTCACAGTTGGGAAAGGTTTCTTTTTAGGACTACAACTCCCCAAGTCATAGGCCATGCTAGCTGGTGGATTTCTGGAAACTGCAGTCCAAATGATGGCCCAGTCATTCAAAGAGAGGTAGAACAAATCACAATCATAATAGTAACACTTTATTTATATTCTGCCCTATCTCCCCAAGGGGACTCAGAGAGGATCTCAGTGCACATACACGACAAACATTCAATGCCGTTTGGGATAGACAGGACAAAGACAGTCAGAACAGAAAGGAAGTATGTTGTGTTGACATCTAGCTTTTTGGCGTATTGGAGGTTGTGCTTGAATCCAGCCATGGGGGGGGGGGGTGCTGTTGCTCATCCTCTATGACACAGAGCCATCAGGGCTTCCTCCTTCCTTTTGGTCACCGGGCACTTACTGATCTTTTTTCTCTATGGTGTCATAAAATAAAATGCAAAGATAAAGAATGGGGGATGCCTGGCTCAACAGCAGTATGTGTGAAAGAGATCTTGGAGTTCTCGTGGATAACAAGTTAAACATGAGCCAACAATGTAGGGCTGGAAAAGCCAATGGTAGGGCTGGAAAAGCCAATGGGATTTTTGACTGCATAAATAGGAGTACTGTGTCTAGATTCAGGGAAGTTGTGCTGACATGCGCTGGGCCTATAGCAATTGTCTTTTAAAACAGGATGTGCTCTTTGTGCCCAGTGGGACACGGGGTGCCTCAGCTGAGAGGCCCTATGGATTTTCCTAAACAAAGTCTTTAGAAACTTGGAAAGTTTAGCAAAGTTCTTTATTATTGCTTAGATCTTCAACAAAACACACAAATTCTTCTTAACTTGCCCACAAAGGACAGGTAGCTTGCTTCATGAACTATTTCTTTCTTTTACAAGGAAAACCCTCCGTCCCCTCCCTGTCTTTAGGCTGGCTAGCATGGGGCCTTACTCCTGGTTCCAATTTGCTTTTTGGTTACCTGAGTAAACCTTACTGGCCTTACGGGTGGGAAAAGCTCTCACGTCCTGTAACTGAGCTTCTAAACTGTAAGACTGAACTAAAAACTTTCTTTTCCCTCCCAGAACCCTGGGGAAAGGGGCAGAACTAAAGAACTTAACGATGATAGGCAGGTGGCAGGCCCTATGGCTGCAGCCTGGAAGGAACCACCCAACTGCAAAATGCATGGCCAAAACAAACACATGCATAGAAAGGAAATTTAGGCTTCTGGTACAGCTGTACCAGCACAGAAGTCATGCTACTCCTCTATTCTGCCTTGGTCAGACAACACCTGGAATCACACTGTGTCCAATTCTGGGCACCACAATTGAAGGGAGATGTTGACAAACTGGAATGTGTCCAGAGGAGGACAACTTAAAGGGTCTGGAGCCTCTATAATGGCCTTTCCCCAAAAATGAACTTTTTTCTTCTTTAAAAAAAGGAACATAATCCCTGTAATTTTTTGTTTTGCTTTCCTTGCCAAAAGTGGTGTTTATGAAATCAGAAGCGGCCAGCTATAATTTAGCTTTTTCTGCATTACCCCTGCCCCCTTTTTTTTGCAGTGAGTCTCCCAGGTAAACAATTGGCCTCTGTACCCTTGCATCCCACTTAATTTTGTCTTAAAATATCAGAAGTCAGGCTTCTATCTTGAATCTCCCCTTGAGACTATGGGCTTTGGATATAAAACACAAATAGCATGGAATTTTATCCCTTGGTTTTCATTATTCAGCAGAACTCTATTAAAATATGTTCTGTGTGAGGCTGCTATTTTATTCCAAATAGGTTCCTTGGTCATCTCTTCTGATTTTCAGACACAACTCCTTCCCTTCGTCCCTTTTATTCAGACTGAGTGAATAAGACTAAAAAGCCTTATCAATGCTAGTTAAACCTCTCCATGCTTTAAGAGCAGCATCGTCGCCAACAACCACCAGAGAAAAAAACAACATCACAGTGCTTAGTATCAATGGGAGGAAAGATGCTCCATTTTCATTTGGAATGAGCTGGGAGAGAGAAAGGGTGATCCTGAAATACAAATGACAAACAATGCCCAAGAAATAGGTACAAAAAACACAGTTTAATGAAAGTGAGCATCAAAAGAGAAAAGCATGAAGCGGGCTCACAGAACCAACATATTTTTCGAACCATGGAATCAGACTATATAGATTTTACTGCTCCCCTGATAAACAAGAGATATGCCTGCAGAATTCTTTCTTTTATAATAACCTGCTTAAGATGTTTTTTCAAAGTATGTCTTGACCATCTGCTTTCATTTTATTGCCACGGTCTTCTTGGTGCTGCCAATGAAGCTTCTGGATTAGGGCTAAGAACTTGTCCAACCGCTGAAAATAAGGCGGATCCTACCATTAAATAGAGGAAGGTAGATGCAGACAGATGGCAGCAAGATTGTCAGAAGAGATTGCTGTGTGTTGAGCAACTGACTTGGCTTGAAAGGGAGGCATGGAGTAAATCCAGGGACTGAAGATGCTCTATGAAGAGCCAATTTTAGGACTTTATCATATGAAGCTCACATAGTGAAATTGCAGCAAGGTAAAATGCCTTTGGATGGTGCTTACTGCTATGGCGCAGTTAGTTGACAGCTAGCTGCATTAAATCACTACTGACCAAGAGGTCATGAGATCGAAGCCAGCTGGGTTGGAGTGAGCTTCTGGCCATTCATCTAGCTTGCTGTCGACCTATGCAGCCTGAAAGACAGTTGCATCCGTCAAGTAGGAAATTTAGGTACCGCTTATGCGGGGAGGCTAATTTAACGAATTTACAATGCCATAAAAAACCTTCCAGCAGCGTGCAGAAGAATGAGGAAGTACTCCATCAAAGGACTCAATGTCATAATGGACAGTGAAGTGGCAGCTCCCCCTGTGGCCAGAATCGAGCCAGAATCCAGCATACCCTCATGAAGCCGGAAAAAGCTTGGGCACAGCTGGAATGTAAAAATTGCCTCTGCATCTGTCTATATATGTTGTATGTCTAACTGGCACTGAATGTTTACCATGTATATGTACATTGTAATCTGCCCTGAGTCCCCTCTGAGGTGAGAAGGGAGGAATATAAATACTGTAAATAAACAAACAAATAAATATTGTGTTTGAATCATGATTGGATCCTCTCTTTTCATTGAATCCAGTATCACTGTTTTTTTGTCACTCTTCCTCATAAGATAATTTCCTTCTACTGCAGTCCCGACATTGTGAAGTGGAGAAAGGTCTCACAGTTGTCATCCAAAATAGGAACATCTCCAACAGGATCCTCAATAGTGGCATCTTCTATATAAATAAAAATGTAATGCTCGTTTGTGTGATTAACAGAACTAAAAAACCATTGGACGAATTGACACCAAATTTGGACACAAGACACCTAACAACCCAATGTATGTCCTTCACTCAAAAAATTGATTTTGTCATTTGGGAGTTGTAGTTGCTGGGATTTATAGTACACCAACAATCAAAGAACATTCTGAACTCCACCAATGATGGAATTGAACCAATCTTGGGACACAGAACTCCCATGACCAACAGAAAATACTTCAAGGGTTTGGTGGGCATTGACCTTGAGTTTGGGAGTTGTAGTTCGCCTACATCCAGAGAGCACTGTGGACTCAAACAATGATGGATCTGAACCAAACTTAGCACGAATACTCAGTTTGCCCAAATGTGAATACTGGTGGAGTTTGGGGGAAATAAACCCTGACATTTGGGAGTTGTAGTTTCTCGGATTTATAGTTCACCTACAATTAAAGAGCATGCTGAGCCCCACCAACGACAGAATTGGGGCAAACTTCCCACCCAGAACCACCATACTTAAGGCCATCCAGTCCACCTCCCTTCAACAGGGCAAGAAACCATAATCAAAGCCCTCCTGACAAAGAGCCATCCAGCCATAGATATAGATAGATATATATGATTCACACACAGAGAGATATATATCATAGATTTGAAAGGGACCCCCTACAGAATCTCTACATCAACACTGACATAGAAACAATAAGGAATACTGTTTACCCACAAGCATAAAGACATTACATATATTAGAAACCATTACTTTATTTTCCAGATCACCAGACTGGGCCACAGCAATGCATGGCAGGGGACGGCTAGTATCTATATAACTAAAAATGTAATGTTCATTTGTGGGATTTACATAACTCAAAAACCACTGGACGAATTGACACCAAATTTGGACACAAGACACCTATCAGGCCAACGTGTGACCATCTCTCATAAAAACACTGAAAAACACAGTGGAAGGGACTTAAAAAGCCAAAAAATTAAAAAATTATAACGCATGCACAAAACTCTCTCTCTCTCTCTCTCTCTCTATATATATATATATATGCAAACACACACATATACACAAATATATACACACCCACATACACACAGACTGTGCCACAGCAACGCATGGCAGGGGACAGCTAGTTTGAAATGTTTCTTTAAAATGTTTCTCCCCTCTGCCTCATGAGATTTCAGGGTGGTGTACAATATAAACAATCATTTCCTTAAAATGCAATGCTGAATAGCATCAGCCACCTTTGCATGGATGATGCCCCCCTCTCCTGAATGTATTTCTGCTTTTTTCATTTACAACCAATATCTGTCACTGCCTGTTTTTTCTGTGTTCAGCCATGTTCACATTTCCCTGATGCTTTTCTGTTCTTTCAGAAAATAAATCCTCCCCATGCCTTTTCTGTCTAGCTGCTGTTTTCCTCTTCCCTTGATTATTCCCCCGCATTAATTTCCTTGAGCACATGTCCCTGACTTACTGTCTTTACTGCATGTCCTCTAACTCACAATCTAGATTCCACATCAAGGTGACCCAATTCTGTATCAAGAGAAAAAAATCTGGTTTGAAAAAAAGAAAGAGAAGAAATAATTCAACAAATGTGCCTATTTATGCCATATTTATATCGTTTGCAGCATAATTTCTTTCTGTTAGTTGTTCGTAAAAGAAAAAAGGCATGCATTACCGCAAAGGGCCTGAGTTTCAGAATATATATTATATATATACTGCAGACATAAACTGCAGCCAGGAAATCAGAAGACGTTTCCTTCTTGGGATGAGAGCAATGACCAATCTCGATAAAATAGTGAAGAATAGAGGCAGCACACTGGCAACGAAGATCTGCATAGTTAAAGCAATGGTATTCCCCGCAGTAGCCTACGGATACGAGAGCTGGATCATAGGGAAGGCTGAGCGAAGGAAGATAGACACTTTTGAACGGTGATGTTGGAGGAAATTTCTGAGTGCCTTGGATCATAAGAAGATCCAACCAGTCCATACTCCAGGAAATAAAGCCCGAGTGCCCACTGGAGGGAAGGATATTAGAGGCAAAGATGAAGTACTTTGGCCACATAATGAGAAGACAGGAAAGCTTGGAGAAGACAATGATGCTGGGGAAAATGGAAGGAAAAAGGAAGAGGGGCCGACCAAGGGCAAGATGGATGGATGTTATCCTTGAAGTGACTGGGTTGACTCTGAAGAAAGTGGGGGTGGTGACGGCTGACAGGGAGCTCTGGCATGGGCTGGTCCATGAGGTCACGAATAATTAAAAAAACGCACACACACACACAAACACACACACATTTATTTATTTATTTACTTACAGTAATTATATTCCCACCTTCTCACCGCGCAGTGGACTCATGATGGATTACAATACACATATAGATGGCAAACATTCAATGCTACACATATAAACAGACAAAGAGGCAATTTAACATTCCAGCTTTCTGGCTTCATGAGGGTATGTTCGATTCAGGGGGAGCTGCGGCTTCACTGTCCACTTGTCATACTGAGTCCTTGATGGAGTACTTCCTCATTCTTATGCATACTGCTGGAAGGTTTTATGGTATCCTAAATTAGTTAAATTAGCTTCCCCACGTAAAGCAGTACCTAAATTTCCTACTTGACAGATGCAACTGTATTTCGTGTTGCATAGGTCAAAAGCAAGTCAAACTATTAATGATTGGGAGTTCACTCTGACCCGGGCTGGCTTTGAACTCATGATCTCTCGGTCAATAGTGATTTAATGCAGCTGGCTACTAACTAGCTGCACCACAGCCCGGTACATGTGTGTGGATATCTATACGTGTGTGTGTGTATATACACACACATATATTTATCACAACTCCTACTCGAGGCTATGGAAGTTGTAGTCTCAAGATATAAAATTTTCAGACTTTGTGAAGAGTGATTCTTGATACTGGTAGTCAGCCCAGCCTAGCCTTTTTTTTTGGCCTCCATTTATTTACCAAACTTGTGTTTTGTAAGACATTTTTAAAGAAAAGAAAATATTGAATTTCACTATTAAAGTCTGTTTTATTATTTTAAATTCTGTCCTTCCACAACATGATGTCAAAATCAGGATTGTCATAAATCTAGACCTTTCCCAAAAGGAGTCTTTCTCAGAGGGCCACCCTAGAAGTTGCTATGCTTGAGGTCCAGAACCAGAATAGGAAGTGTATAGCTCCCCAGAAGTTGGTTCACTACAACTCCCATCAACAAATTTATCTTATTTACAGTCAAATCTTAATCCTCCCTTGCCTAATCAAGGATTGTGGCATCCAACATTTCACAGATGAAAACCAATATCACTTCTGTCCTTCCTCTCTCAGGTGTGATGGCTTCTCTTGCAGTAGTCACTATTGCTGTTGCTGTTTCCTTCATGGATGAATATCTGCCGCCATCTTCTCACCCTTTTCCCTGTGAGCCCTTTCCAAGGCTGGCAACCACAACACCAGCTCCCCCTCAACGCAGTGCTAGTTCTGTACTATGAAAGAGCACCATGGGATTAATGATGAGCCAAGGGGTTTGTATGGTGGTTCTGGTGGCAGTAGTCCTGCTAGTCAGTAGCTTCACTAGGAGGGTGAAATGTGGTGGTGGACTACTGTAGGTGACACTAATTGTGGAGGTGACACCAAAATGACAGTCTACAATATTTTTTGTTATGCATTTCAATGGAAATGCATTGCTTTCTAATAAAAATATCATTATAGTTAAATGTTACCACAAAATATGTTTTGTAAGTCCAGCTTTATCCAGTCACAATGCTTCGAATCACAGGGTTTCTCCTTATCTTCATTGTCACTGCCTCAACCTGGCTTAGTGAGATGTTATTTGCAATGCCCCATCTCTGCCTCCTCAGGAGGACCTGACTGGTTTGGTGGTTCTGCTTCATGTTTTGTAAGTATGGTCCTTGCTTTTTTTAAAAAAAATAAAGCTTGCAATTGGAAGGGGGAAATCAGGACATTATAAATCCAGGTGGAAAAGTGAGAGAGCAAATAGCCAAGTGTGGCTGTCACATTTGAACATCCCACAACGATGCTGGAGTTCAAAATGTTTTCCTATGAAGTGGAGTATTATTTAAAGGAGCATTTATGATATGTTATAACCTTGGGGTTGGGATCCTTAGGAGGTCGTGAGGGGGTGTCAGAGGGGGTCGCCAGAGACCATTAGAAAACACAGTATTTCCTGTTGGTCATGGGGGTTGTGTGTGGGAAGTTTGGCCCAATTCAATCGTCAGTGGGATTCAGAATGCTCTTTGATTGTAGGTGAACTATAAATCCCAGCAACTATAACTCCCAATTGACATAATCAATCCTCCTAACCCCACCAGAGTTCACATTTCGGCATATTGAGTAGTCATACGAAGTTTGGTCCATATCCATCATTGTTTGAGTCCACAGTGCTCTCTGGAGGTAGGTGAACTACAAAACTCAAGATCAATGCCCTCCAAACCCTTCCAGTATATTCTGCTGGTCATGGGAGTTCTGTGTGCCAAGTTTGGTTCAATTCCATCATTTTTGAAGTTCAGAATGCTCTTTGGTTGTAGCAAACTATAAATCCCAGCAACAACTCCCAAATTACAAAATCAACCCCCCTCCCCAACCCACCAGTATTAAAATGTGGACATATTGGGTATTTGTGCCAGATTTGGTCCAGTGAATGAAAATGCATCCTACATATCAGGTATTTACATGACGATTCATAACAGTAGCAAAATTACAGTTGTGAAGTAGCAATCAAAATAATGTTATGGTTTGGGGTCACCACAACACGAGGAACTGTATTAAAGGGTTGGGGCATTAGGAAGGACGAGAAACACTGTTATAAGGGACCCTCTTGCCTCCAGAAAATTATTAAATTTGGTTGAAATCATGGAACATGTGGAGCCCAGGAGTCTTATGAAATAGGGAGCCATATTGTTGCAACATGAACACTTCAACAACTTCTGCCACTAACTTTCAATGACTGATGGCTTCATCTCAATTTTTAACTAGGTCAGTCCTCTACTCAATACAGGATCTCCAGTGGAAGCATCTCCAGCAGGGAGCTGCCCGGCCTCTGTTTGAAGACATCTAGAGAAGGAGACCTCACCATCTCTCTAAGGAATTTGTTCAGTTGGTGGAGCACTCTCATTGTCAAGATGTTTCTTTAGATGTTCAGTTGAAATCTACCCTCTTGTAACTTCAAACCATTAGATCTGGACCTACCTTCTGAGGCAGCAAAGAACAAGCATACAATTTTATGGAAGCCTTTGAGGTGTTTGATCATGTCACCCCACCAATCTTTTCTTCATCAAACTGAACATGCCCATACCTTTTATTTCATGGCTGCACTTTGTCATACTAATCATCAGCACAGTCTTCACACTTCATGGAGGGTGGAACAAAGCGTTATGAAAGACCGGGGACTATTGTGTGTTGAGTTCTTCTCTCCCTCTATTTCCCATGCGGTAGCCTTAGACCCCTTGCTTTGACATCATTGTGCTGTGCGTGATTTCCTGGCCCACTGACACATCTTTGATGGGTACCGTCTGGGACAGAGAAAACTCATCAGCCATTTTCTTTTGGTATCCTCTCATCTTTCAAATATTTTAATTCCATGTTGAAAGAACACCCAAAAAGTATTATCACACATTCTTCTCAGAAGCTCTTCACTCTTCTGGCTATGGCGTGTTAGCCTGTTGTAAATTAAATCAGAATTCAATCCTTTCATATCCCCTTCTGTTGACCTCATTTCTTTGGATTTCCTTTGATTAAAAAATGCTTTAAACTCACAGTTAATTAGAGCAGGACTGCTTGAAAATAAATTTTGCTATGCTCCTCCCACACTATTAATTCTATAGGAGGTTTAATTAGGGCTGTCGACATTTCTTTGTTACAGATACACATTCCTGAAGTTGTGTTTAGAGATACAGCCAACCAATCAACACCCCCTTGCCAACCCAAGACCTTGGGAGAAGAAACATTTCCAAAATATCTCTACAGGTTTTGGAATCCATAATCCGGAATTCCAGAACCTGAAATATTCCAAAATCCAGACTTGTCTACGTGGGTGGGTGAGATAATGATCCCTTTGTTTTCTGAATGTTCAATGTACACAAACTTTGAAGCATAAAATTATTAAAAATATTGGGTAGAAAATAACCTCTGGCTATGTGTATGAAGTGTAAATGAAACATACATGCATTTTTTGTTTCGACATGGATCTTATTATGTACATATAGGGAAATAACGGTGTTCCAAAATCTGAAAACACCTGAAATCCGAAACATTTCTGATCCCGTTACACTATGAAACAAAATTTGGAAAAAAAAATCTTTTCCCGGGTTGTTGTACATTTTTGGGCTGTATGGCCATGTTCCAGAAACATTCTCTCCTGATGTTTCACCTGCATCTATCTATTTATTTATTTATTTTGGACATTTGCATCCTGTCCTATCTCGACCTCCACAGAGGGACTCAGGGGGGCTAACAACCGGCACACCGTGGTGCCCACAACCAAAAGCATAAATATACAATTTAAATAAAAGCACAGGCAAGAGTTTCTGAATATCCATCTGATGTGCATTGTGCCTTTCTGACGTGCATTGTGCTCTACTGATTGTCATTGGGTACTTGCAATGCACTTTGGACACTTCAAATGTGCATCAGACATTTTGATGTACATTGGGCCCTGCTGATATTCATAGAATACTTCTGACACTTCCAAGCCTGTGTACAGGTACACACTGGGAGTGCCACACTGGAAGTCTGTGATGACATGTCCGAGCCTTTGGGAAAATTATAGTGTCTGGCTTTACTCAAGGGCTATCTGTATACCTTCCTTTAAGATTAAGACTCTTTAACACGGGGAGGCACTTTAGGCAAGGTGAAAAGATAACCAAATTATTTACTGCAAACAAGATGAATAAAAGGTTAACTCCACCTGGGACTATCATAAGGTAACTTAAAACAATACATTACAAAAGGAGCCTTTTCTGGCTGCAGTAATCTCTCTGGAGTCTTCTGCCTCTGGTCCAAAGCGATAGTTATAAACTGTCTCAATCTTCTTTCTGGTGAAGCATAAGCTGGGCATAAGCTTCTGTTGTCCTTTGGACTGCTGGTATGAAATACTTCTGAATGCAGGTGCTAAGGATGCCTGTCTTTGGATTGCTATGCCTAGAGTTACCAGACAATCCCAAGCCTAGGTCACAGTAGCTCTGCTGTAGAAAGAGGAGGAGTCCAGCAAGAGAGCTCTATACAGGGAAATGGCATAGACCAACTAAGGCTGGCACCTGGGGGGTGTTATACTCCACTCAAAAACTAATACAAAGGGAGGTATCTACACTATTGGGAAAATTTATGAACGGGGGAACTAAAGCAGAGGAGAGGAAAAGGCAGAACTAAGACATCACAAAGGCACTACTGTGTATTGCACATTTGAGCCTATGTTTTAACATCATTGAAGCCCTTAGATCAGTGGTTCTCAGCCTGTGGGTCCCCAGGTGTTTTGGTCTACAACTCCCAGAAATCCAAGTCAGTTTACCAGCTGTTAGCATTTCTGGGAGTTGAAGGCCAAAACATCTGAGGACCCACAGGTTGAGAACCACTGCCTTAGGTGAAGATGACACTACATGACTACTCAGTTCTATTTCCTGCACACACAAGTTCACTTACAAATACATTAGGTTCTATGATGTATTCCAACCTCGCTTTGATTTCATTTGAAACATTTGCCAGGTTAGTTGGGAATGAGGTCCTTTGTCTCTGACTTGCTTGAGAACTAATCTAATGATGAAAGTCATCTAGGAACTCACAATGGATGAAGTACTAAGAAATGACATTTAAATTACTTCCTCCCTGCTTCCCAGCATATGATTTATCTCTTAGCATCTTGGTTTTGGCTTCACAGCCCAGATCTGTTAATACAGATGCTGTTAAGGAAATGTTACACATTCGTTTTTATTTCATCTGTTTCACCCTATGAAAGTTTCATCGGCATCTTTTTCTAGAACAGAGGTGATTTTCTTAAAGAATCTTCATGTTCATAAAATGAATGAATAAACATTGCTCTCATAATCACTGTGCTCTCCATAGAATTGGCAGATTTTAAAGTATCATCTTGAGATTTAAAGCTTAGACCTTCTCCAGTTCTCAGAACATGGGTGACAAATCCCAACATGAAGACACAGTGGACAATATGTTCTTCTCGTTTGTGAGACTTGGTGTTTTTTATTTTATTGGTGCATATTTTGCAGTTGTGATTGCTCAATGCTCATGTATAAGTGACTTCTTCCTGTGATTTCTCTCACAAGGTCATCTTTAGGGGCTTATCTAACCAGCTGGTAAATTAGGCAAGTGTGGGAATGTCAAAGAAATAGCCAGGAGTCAACTCAAGATAGTCTAGGTTTTCATGCCCCTTATAGACTTGCCCTAAGTCTCAGGCAGCCAAAGACACTCTTACTGCAGAATGAAAATCACATGTAGTTCATGCTTTTACCAGTCCAGACACTGTCTTGCCAGAGAAAAGGTGTGCCATGCAGATGGTCAATAAAGAACAAAAATTTACTCTTTGAAATGCAGAGCAACATATATACAGTCATGTGAACAGTTGCATTGACTCACACAATGTCCTCTGAGAGAAATTCAAATGATCCTTAGGTGTCCATGTTGGAAGTCCTTCCAGCAGCTCAGAAGCAAAACCTGTCTATGTAAGCTCCTGCACAGCTAACAGCCTAAAATGTAACTGTTGCCAAAACTCCCAGGCTCAGCTAGCCTCTCAGGCATACCCTACCATTCAGCTCCGTGTTTTGAATTTTCAGTTAACACACTCACCAACTGATTCTTTACATGCTCTAACAACTCTCTTTCCAAAGACACTCTTCCATGTTTCCACTGGAAGTATCTGTGAAGGTGGTGAGACAGAGAGCAGATCTCAAAACATGGGTTGGCCTGCAAGGGAGTATATGGGCCTTGAAATAACATGGATCTGAGCTATATAGAGTTCAATAGGTCAAAATCATCACTCTGAATTGTGTCCATGGAGCAGTTGCAACAAGAGAGAAATATGCTCCCTAGTCTGCTCCAGTTAGCAATCTGTCTGCAGCTCCTTGGACTAGCCAAACCTTCCAAACACTCTTCAAAGACAGCTAATGGGGAATGAATTACATAATCCAACAGGGATGTAACTAAGGAGTGTGTCACAAATGAGCAGGTCTGATGTCTCAAGGAAGAGGTGCAACTGGCACACAAGCTTTTAACTGTGCAAATGCATTCTTAATTACAGCTGAACCCTGAGCTTCCAGGATTAGAGTTGAATCTAAGAGCATACTGAAGCTGCAGACTAACATCATCCGGAGGGGTCTAACCCCCAAATATGCTGTCATATCAACTCAGTGCTGGAAAGTGACAACTCTAATAAATTGTAGTTATGCTACTGATGAATCTAATTTATTGCAACTATTAAAAGAGCAGAATGGGGCAACAGTCTTCTTAGGACTGTTATTTGACCCACTTTCTCTCATATTTCTTGCCAGCATAGGCTGAATCCTAGCAAGTCTAAACCCCACGAGGAGGTAATCCATGACAATTGACCTGTAAATAGTTTCTCTATCTCCAGATCATATTCACCCCACTCATTACAGAAATCAAGATCCAGAGTGTGATTAGTAGCATGAGGAAGGCCAGATGCAACATGGGATGGACCTATAGTTGTCTTGGCAGACATGAAGCCCTGAGCTGCTACTGATAGGGCTGTCTCAGTATGGATATTGAAATCTTCTACCACTACAAGTTGGAGAGATGTCAGTATTATTGGTGAGACCATCCCAGATAGCTTAGGAAGGGGAAATTCCTAATATTTCCTGGCATCAGGGTGATGTGGTTATAGGCATTTTTCCTGGCAATCCAGATAAACCAGTGTTTTTTAACCGGTGGGCTGCAAGGTGAGCCTCCTTCCTCTTTATTTATTTTATTTTATTTATTTTATTTCAGTCACTGACCAGCTCTGACCCCTTGGATAGATCACACCAGTTCTAGATTATTTAAAATGATTTTCTGTGGGCGAGCAGATGGCGACTACTGGATGGCATTTGTTCTGTATCAGAAACTAGAGCTGATGTGGTCTATCCAATGCAGTTATCCGAATCAGCACCCCAAATAACCAAACCGGATTTAAAGTTGATCAAAAAGTGATTCATAACCTTTTGGTACTAATGTTGGAGAGTGGTCACTGGTCAAAGTGGTTCCTGGTTAACAAAAGGTTGGGAACCACTGATGTAAACACAATCAAACCCATGAAATTTTGGGATAGTGCACATGGTCAAACAGATGACATTCTGATAGACTACTGTAACTCCCCCTTCACTCAGCTGGTTTCCCTTGCTGCTGAAAAGATAATCTTGTGGACAAAGCTGAAAGAGATTAACTCCCTCAACTCATCCAACCATGTTTCTGTATTACATACCAGGTCGGCACGCTCATCCAAAATCAAGTCCTGAATGGCAGCTGTCTTGGCATTCACCAGCTTGGCATTCACCAGCAGCATTTTCAGCCCACTTCTATTGCCAAGATATTCCAGGCTGTTTAAGTTGGAGGACTGTTTAGGGAGACGTAGTACTCCTATTATTTTCAACCAGGAGCTAAACTGGGCTAGACACTGACTTCCCAATTACTTTTTAGTTAAAAAGACATTATCTGGTCAAGAAAAACCTTAGGGAGGGGGCAGGAAGAAAGGCGAAACTGTACCTCACCCCACTGGGATGCTGGTAATAATCCCCGAGAAGCACAAAAGAGCTCCAAAATGTTCACCTGTGACTGAAGGGTTACATGTTTCCCACTTTTGGGATATCAGAATGCATGCTTTGACTTCAGATTCGCTCTGCCGTCTAAAGGATCTCAGCAACCCTGGCAAATGGACCCAGCATGAGGTCATATCATTTCTGAATTGCATAGAGGCGTCGTCTCGTGCGTATTCTACTGTTGCGTTATTAGCGGTAATGGAACTTGAAACTGTGCACCCAGAGGCAGTAAAGCACACTCAAAGTCTCCGTTCATTTAACTCAGGATGACATTGCCTTTGAGCATGCAGCATTGTTTTATTAATGGCTGTTCTTTTTCATCCGGGAGGGGCAAAACCCGTTCAGAATGTAATATGTTTAATTGCGGTGATAAAAATGATAGGGATCTGCCTTCTGCCGTTTGTGTCTCTAATGCTCCATCAGTTATCTCCGGATTCTCCCGCTTTGGCGGCTTCTCCCACCATCCACCGTGTCCTGCCGCCACAGGAAGAAAATGTATATAAATATGTAAGAAGAGATTTAATTACCGAAAGTGCGCAAAAAAGCACTGGGTACTTTGGTGATTGAAGTCTTCCCTGGGGACATGATAAGTATCTGACAGAAAAATAGGTCACTAATTAGGAAAGAAGTTGAATTACATTTATGCATGACATTATCCATCTTTAATAGTCAGAAAAAGTATTGTTCACCAAGGAAACAAGTTGCCACCAGAGCCTAAGACTGGGAGATAAATGTAATCCAGCCATTGCAGCTGCAGCTGGGCAAAAGAAACCCAGCAGCACCTGCTAAGATGGCATTGGAAGAGACTGTCACATTTAAGCTCCTTTTCATCCAGTGCTTTTCCCTTTTCAAGATAGTTACCTAACTAAAACGATGGGCAATTTCTAGATTTAGAGCTCAGTTTGGAAGACCTTGTCAGGAACGTAAATAATTTTGGATCTTGCATGCCTTAATTGCAACAGACTAGCTACATACTATAATGGTCCCAATTTGGCAAAAACCATCTCAATTAATGTTCTGCCTTCCCACTTTCCAGCTGCTTTTAAATGTCCCAGTTTTTCTCTCTTCCTCCCGCTTTCTCCATTGGTCCTACTTCAATTGCTGCAAATGTAGTTTAAAGTGCAAAAGTTGTGGAGAGGAGAGAAAGGGATGAAATCTTGCCCTTTCCAATAGGCTCAGCTAAAAGTGAGTTGCTGCAATGTTTCCTAGATTATTTGTTGCTGTTGTTACTATTATATTTATATTTACAGCCCACCTTTCTCCCAATATGAAGACTCAGCATATTTAAAAGCAACACAGCTTAAAATGATATGAAAACTTCAATAAAAGCATAACTACACAAGATTGTAAAATCATTGCACAGTTTAGAAAGTTAAAAATATCAAGATTCATTAAGGGACTAAATACAAACAACAGCACTGTGGACACCATTAAAAGCACATCCCAGGCAGTTTCTAAAAATATGTTAATCTTCTGTCACAGTAATGGAAGTGCTGTGCCTTCCTTTTGAGCTGTTCAGAGCAGGGAGAGGGCAGCTTACACATAAGCAAATTAAGAACCAATTCCTGTGGTTTATTTATGTTACTCTCCTTTGGTTCCCAGGAGGCAGGAATGAAGATGAAGTGGTGATCCTCCACTTGCTTAAAAAACGTAAAGATTGCCCCCTGACATTAAGTCCAGTCATGTCTGACTCTGGGGTGTGGTGCTCATCTCCATTTCTAAGCCGAAGAGCCAGCGTTGTCCATAGACACCTCCAAGGTCATGTGGCCAGCATGACCGCATGGAGCGCCGTTACCTTCCCGCCGGAGCGGTACCTATTGATCTACTCACATTTGCATGTTTTCGAACTGCTCGGTTGGCAGAAGCTAGGGCTGACAGCAGAAGCTCACGCCACTCCCTGGAATCGAACCTGTGACCTTTTGGTCAACAAGCTCAGCAGCTCAGTGCTTTAACCCACTGTGCCACCGGAGGGCCCCACTTGTTTACTCATGAGAAATCTGCCCCTTTCCTGATCTGAGTAGTCCAGAAGGGAAGGTCTGCTGCAGGGATTGTGGTATGGGAGGAGGTCCATAGGGGTGAGACTACATGTCCCATGTGGGTGGGTGGGGGGACTCTGGAGGATGCAACAGAACCACAGTAGTCCATGCTCTGGTTACATCCCGAGTGGATTACTGTAACACACTCCAGATGGGGTTACCTTTGAAGACTGTTTGGAAGCTTCAGTTAGTCCAACGGGCAGCAGCCAGGCTGCTCACTGGAGTGGCATACAGAAAGAGGACATCTCTCCTGTTGCGTCAGTTCCCCTGACTGCCAGTCTGCTACCGAGCACAATTCAAAGTGCTGGCTTTAGCCCGTAAAGCCCTAAATCAATAGTTCTCAACCTGGGGTCCCCAGATGTTTTTGGCCTACAATTCCCAGAAATCCCAGCCAGTTTACCAACTTTTAGGATTTCTGGAAGTTGAAGGCCAAAAACTTCTGGAGACCCCAGGTTGAGAACCACTGCAATGGTTCCAGCCCAGTTTACCTGTCCAAACCTATCTCCCCCTATGAACCACTTCAGAGATTAAGATAATCTGGGGAGACCCTGCTTTCAGTCCAGCTTTCTTCGCAGGCACGACTGGTTGGGATGAGAGATGGGGCCTTCTCAGTGGTGGCCCCAGAAGGAAAGTGAAAACGTGGCTTTGGGATCAAGCCTTCGGAGAATAATTGTAGTGCAGTAATAGTTATGGAATATATGCAATGACTATTTGAATGTCCCTGAATGCAATGTTTTAAATGTTTTAATATGCATTAATTTTAATTTTTTAAATTTAAATGTTCATTTGAATTGTATGTTGTTTTAAGGCATTGAATAGTTGCTTATTTGTAAAGCCACCTTGTGTCCCCTTCGGGGTTGAGAAAGTGGGGGTATAAATAGGGTAAATAAATAAATTTAAAAAGTGTCCCAATTTATGGGGGACACATGTTGGTCTAACCTCCTTTAATGGTGCCACCTGGTGCCGTCTTCCCCTCTTGCACCCCCATAGTGACGAATGGCTTGACAATAAGGAATTAGTGAATTTGCCAATCCGCCATTAGAGTTAAACAGGAAGTCTTGTTCAAGGAAGTGAGAATGTATGAATTGATCACTGGCTAGAAAGAAGGGGCAGAACCCATATGGAAGCTTAACTTTATGAGGCAAATGCCTTTGGAAGACTACCAGGCCATGGGATGTCAAGCAGTATATAAGGTAATATGTCCCTTTGTTCATGAGGATTCACAGACTTTGTGGAAAAGATCACTCTGTGACTCTTCATTTGTGAAATTTTTAAATAATGTTTTTCCAACAAATCCTTCATTTTTAACCTTCCCAACCCATGTCTGTTTTTTTTTTTTTTTTTGCTACTGGAGAGGGTAAAAGCTGAGGAACACATGAAAAGGTGCAGGCCTGTAGCCAGGATTTTGATTTGGGGGGTGGGGGGTGTGAGTCTGAGTGAAAGAGGGTCTACCCTAGCAAACCTTTTGTATTGTTACCCCAATACCCCCATGCATATGGGATATATTGAGCATGGTGATCAGATCATGATATGAATAAACATAACAGTTTAAATAATGTACCAGTAAGGCCTTCTCTCAGACCACCATGAGAATTTGGGGGGGGGGGGGGGGAGCTGAACCCTCTCAAGCCCCCCCCCCCACCCCTGGCTACATGCCCGAAAAGGTGTAAATAATGCTATTGCTCCCAAAGCTTTCCAATTCCTGGGTGGTTGTAGGTTTTTTGGGCTATATGGCCATGTTCTAGAAGCATCTAGAACATGGCCATATAGCCCGAAAAACCTACAACAACCCAGTGATTCTGGCCATGAAAGATTTCGCCAATATATTTTCCAATCCCCACATTTTTAAAATCTGCACAAAAGTCTGCAAACATGTGAAAATAGGCATATCTACGTCCACAAGTGCCCCAACCCTTTTACTACACCAAAGTATCTTTGTGTTCCACTTTACACCCTCCCAAAATAGTGTCAGGACATCAAAGAGTGTCACTTTCCATTGCTGTTGGGATGGGCTACAGAAAAATCCAGGCATTTGGACTTGCTGTGGGGTTATGGTTGTGTATATGTGTGAGAGTTGGCTTCTACATAAGTAATGGCATAAGCAATGGGAAGGGTTCATCCTTCCCTAGCTTACAACATCCCTTCCTCCATTTCTTCCTTCCCAAGTTATAAACACTAGTAGAAGAACGACAGCAAGAGAAACATTCATTGGGAAATGGATGCCAAGGGGAAAATATTAAGCATATTTTTTTGCTTTATGCTTTCTCTCCAGGGAATTGGTCCCTTTCAAGGAAGAGCGCAAAAAGAAAATATTGGGTCCATGCTAAATCTGGTTGCATCATGAGAGAATTCCCCAGTGTTCCCAACAACCAGGATTCCAGGCTTCCTTAAAGGGAACTTGCGGTGGTGAAAGAAGCTCCATGTTTTAAAGTTTGCTGCAGAAAATACACCTGAGGGGAGGTTTTACCCAGAGCAGATGAGAGAGAAAAAAAGGAGAGAAAATAGTTCAGGAGGGCTTTGCTAACTAGAAGACAGCATGGAGGGAGAGAGATGAAAGCTAAGTAGGGAAAAAAGGCATTGGCTTGAATGTGGAAGGAATAAAAATGAGGCAGGAGGGCAAAGGGAGAAGGAATATAGAACAGAGGAAGGCAAGTGTTCTTCAAAGGTGGAATGCCCGATGAACAGGAACTTCTGGGCAAAGGAAGCTAAAGGCTAATATTTGAGCAGCAAAGGCAGCCAAGAATATTTCTCTGGCCAATAATCTACATTTCTCCCATTTACAATGGGTCAGATGAGGTTTGGGTCCAGGATCCCCTGTGGATATCAAAATCCATTATATATAACGCATAGTACAACTTTGTCCCTTATATTAAATGGCTTGATTTTTGGATTTTTTTTTGCAGTATTTCAAGCCTTTCAAAACCATTCTGTTGATGCAGAATCCAGAGGGCTGGATATATAGAGAGTTTTGCCAGTTTCTAGTCTGGTTAGCCTGTCAAAAGGATGGATACTACAGAGACCTATTCAAGGGAAAGCAGTTTGAAGATCTCCAGGTATTTTGGGTTACAGTGTTTCTCAACCTGGAGGTCAGGACCCCTGGGGGGTCACGAAGGGAGTGTCAGAGGGGCTGCCAAAGACCATCAGAAAACAGTATTTTCTGTTGGTAATGGGGGTTCTGTATAGGCAGTTTAGCTCAGTTCTGTCACTGGTGGGGTTCAGAATGCTCTTTGATTGTAGATGAACTATAAATCCCAGCAAGTACAACTCCCAAATGTTAAGGTCGATTTCCCCCAAACTCCACCAGTGTTCACATCTGGGCATATTGCATATCCGTGCCAAGTTTGATCCAGATCCATCATTGTCTGAGTCCACAATGCTCTCTGGACATAGGTGAACTACAACTTCAAAACTCAAGGTCAATGCCCACCAAACCCTTCCAGTATTTTCTGCTGGTCATGGGAGTTCTGTGTGCCAAGTTTGGTTCAGTTCCAACATAGGTGAAGTTCAGAATGCACTTTGATTGTAGGCGAACTATAAATCCCAGCAACTACAATTCCCAAATGATAAAATCAACCTTCCCCAACCCCACCAGTATCCAAATTTGGGCGTATTGGGTATTTCTGCCAAATTTGATCCAGTGAATGAAAATATATCCTGCATATCAGACATTTACGTTATGATTCATAACAGTAGCAAAATTACTATTATGAAGTAGCACTGAAAATAATTTTATGGTTGTCGGTCACCACAACATGAGGAACTGTATTAAGGCGTTGCAGCATTAGGAAGGTTGAAAAACACTGGGCTATAACCTTATTCAATCCAGAGAATATGAGAAATGGGCCAGGCTGATGGTGCCTGCAACCCAAAAGTGCCTGAAAGGTATTGTTGGGAAAAGAATAGATCTCCGTTCGATTTGAGACTGACAACAGAACAAGTCTTTGTGCACAACTGAAGAGTCATTCTGAGAAGAAGCACACACTTCACCTTGAGAATCTGTTCATCTCTGTGGCATCTGAGGCACTCTTTTATTACACATGATAGACTGAAACTGAATAATATGTAAACACATTAGGTTACAATACATAGAGAAATGAATCTATTAAGGAAAATGGAGCTGTCTAAGGCGTTGAATCAATTTCTGAGATTCGCTTCAGCATCTTAGGGTTTGGAGTTCCTCCTGAAGTTCAGACCAAACACAGAATGGACCCATCACTCCACTCATATAGGAGACCTTGGCATAACTGGATGAGAAGGAGGCTTAGGCAATTTTCAGAAAAGTCCAACCAAAGTGAAATACATAGATTCTGGTACTCTTTCGTTGCCTATTTGTGCTGGAGAACACAGTGCTCTAACCAAGTGCCAATCCTCGGTGCATCTACATCAGGCATAGGCAAACTTCAGCCCTCCAGGTGTTTTGGACTCCAACTTCCACAATTCCTCACAGCCTACCGGAATTGTGGAATTGTGGGAGTTGGAGTCCAAAACACCTGGAGGTCTGAAATTTGCCCATGCCTGTTCTACACTGCAGAATGAATGCAGTTTGACACCATTTCAACTACCATGGCTTAATGAAATGGAATCCTAGTTGTTGTAGTTTTATATAGTTTTTTTCCTTCACTGCTGAAGAGCTCCAATGCCTTGCCAACTACAATTCCCATGACTGCATAGCACTGAGCCTTGGCCCAGACTACATGTCCGAACGTATCTCCTACTACAAATCATCACGAAGTTTAAGATCATCTGGAGAGGCCCTGCTCTCGATCCCACCTCCATCTCAAACGCGATTGATGGAGACGAGAGACAGGGCCTTCTCAACAGTGGCTCCCGATCTGTGGAATTCCCTCCCCAAAGACATCAGACTGGCCACCTCCCTCCTGTCCTTTAGACGGAAACTCAAGACTTGGCTGTAGGACCTTGCTTTTGACCATTGAACAGCGCTTGTATTAAGAAGACATGAGCAATTTCAAAGTGACAATGAATTGACCCGGACCCGGATTTTAATTGGCGTGTTTTAACAACTGTTTATTTAATGTTTTGTTTTAATGAATTTGTTGATTGGGTTGTTGTAGGTTTTTTCGGGCTATATGGCCATGTTCTAGAGGCATTTTCTCCTGACGTTTCACCTGCATCTATGGCAAGCATCCTCAGAGGTAGTGAGGGCTGTTGGAACTAGGAAAATGGGTTTATATATCTGTGGAATGACCAGGGTGGGACAAAGGACTCTTGTCTGCTGGAGCTAGGTGTGAATGTTTCAACTGACCACCTTGATTAGCATTGCCTGGGGCAATCTTTTGTTGAGAGGTGATTAGATGTCCCTGATTGTTTTCCCTCTGCTGTTTTGCTGTTTTACTTTTAGAGTTTTTTTTTAATACGGGTAGCCAGATTTTGTTCATTTTCATGGTTTCCTCCTTTCCACTCTAACAACCACCATGTCAGACTACACAGAGAAGCAACTGAAATCCACAAGCATGTGAACAATTTCTACAGAAAGGAGAAAACCATGAAACTCCAGACAAGAAACAATCAGGGACAGCTAATCACCTCTCAACAAAGGATTCGCCAGGCAGCACCTAAACACTGTCAGGCCATCAAATGCTAATCAAGGTGGCCAATTGAAACATTCACACCTAGCTCCAACAAACAAGAGTTCTTTCTCCCACCCTGTCATTCCACAGATATATATAAACCCATTTCCTAGTTCCAACAGACCTCACAACCTCTGAGGATGCTTGCCATAGATGCAGGCGAAACGTCAGGAGAGAATGCCTCTAGAACATGGCCATACAGCCCGAAAAAATCTACAACAACCCAGTGATTCCGGCCATGAAAGCCTTCGACAATAATTAGTTGATTGTTCTTATTATTATGATGGCACCGAATGGTGTTTGCTGTTAGGGCGCCCTGAATCCCCCCTCGGGGGTGAGAAGGGCGGGGCACAAGTATATGAAATAAATAAATACATAAATAAATAAATGGCAGTTAAAGTGGTATCCAACTGCATTCACTCTACAGTGTAGATACACTCCCAAAACGTTCATCAACCTTTGTCTCTAGTCCTTTCCCCTTTGATATGACAATATCCAGTAAAAACAAGGAACATCCCTTTGTGAATCACTTCTCCGTGATCAAGGCTTTGCTCTGTATTTTTTTTTTTGTACACTCAGAATCAAGATTACTTTAATGAGGATTCATGTTTTTCAAAGCAAAGAGGTGTGTGTGAGGGCTCCTTAAATTAATTTGTTCAGAGCTTGGAAAAATGACGTTAAAAACAAACAATTTGCTGTATAATCAGAAGAAAACTGGGACACATGCGACCAAACAATATCAGATTGTGGTCAAGATGGCAGGAGTTATTGATGGGGAAGAAGATGCAAGCCAGAAGAAGTTGAGATCTTCAGAATGGTATTTTATGCAACTTTTTATATGCTATCAATTCTCCATTGTTCTTATTTTATGTAGAGATTATGTGTATTATTTATTTCTCTATGTTCATATTTGCTATAAATTTCATATTTATGAGTCGTTGGTATTTATTATACATATATTAATTTTGTTACTGTCTTATGTGTTTTTTTGGATATGTGGTTGAGGTCTTGCCTTTTGTTGTTAGTTGCCTTTTCAAACTGGGATAGTTTATGCTACAGTTTCCAAATTCTTCAGCTAGATATGACTCAAAGTGGCTAGAGTAGTGTTTCACAACCTGGGGGTCGGGACCCCTGGGGGCGGGGATCATGAGGAAGGTCCTTGGGGTTTTGTTTGGGAAGTTTGGCCCAATTCTATCGGTGGGGTTCACAATGCTCTTTAATTGTAGGTGAACTATAAATCCCAGCAACTACAACTCCCAAATGGCAAGGTCTATTTTCCCCAAACACCACCAGTGTTAACATCTGGGCATATTGAGGATTAGTGCCAAGTTGGTCCAGATGCATCATTGTTTGAGTCCACAATGCTCTCTGGATGTAGGTGAACTACAACTCCAAAACTCAATGTCAATGCCCACCAAACCCTTCCAGGATTTTATGTTTGTCATGGGAGTTATGTGTCCCAAGTTTGGTTCAATTCCATTGTTGGTGGAGTTCATAGAATCATAGAATCAAAGAGTCCAGTCCATCCAGTCCAACCCCCTGCCAAGAAGCAGGAATATTGCATTCAGATCACCCCTGACAGATGGCCATCCAGCCTCTGTTTAAAAGCTTCCAAAGAAGGAGCCTCCACCACAGAATGCTCTTTGTAGGTTACTATAAATCCCAGCAACTACAACTCCCAAATGACAAAATCAATCCCCCTCCAGTATTAAATTTGGGCGTATTGGGTATTTGTGCCAAATTTGGTACAGTGAATGAAAACACACCCTGCAAATTAGATATTTACATTACGATTCATAACAGTAGCAAAATTACAGTTATGAAGTAGCAACAAAAATAATTTTATAGTTGGGTGTCACCACAACATGAGGAACTCTATTAAGGGGTCGTAGCATTAGGAAGGTTGAGAACCACTTTGCTAGGGGATTCTGGAAGTTGTAGTCCATAGCCTCAATCAATGTTTAATCCTCGAGTAGGCCTACTGAATGAATGCACTGCACACAAAAAAGTTGGTTTATCAAACTCTTTTTCTTGATTGGATCTTTTCTAGATGAACAACCAATTGGATTTAGGTTTCCTGAAATAACTTTATGATGGTCTGATCTGATTTATTATAAACCTGGCTCCTTTGATGTGTTCTTTTCTATATTATTTTCAGGAGGAGGGGAGGCAGATCCATTTAGATTGAGGCATAATGAAATATAATGCAAATTTGGTGCAAATCTACCTAATCACACATTTACACCATAAATGCATAATTAGGTAATTACCACTTGTAATTAGCCATTACTAAATGACAATGGCGCCATAAAAGCCTAATTAAACTAAAAAAATGTCCACAGCTTAGAGACTAGGTAATGATTTCTAAAAGTTCGTTATCTCACCTGATGTGATTTTCCCCTCACAAATTATCAAAAGACCCATCTTCCTATTAGTGAAAATTAAGCTGAAAGAGTTGCGTTTGAAAAATCCTGGAGCAGCCAGGATGAGAAGGCCCCCTCATGAGCAGAGTCTGTTCTTCATTTGTGTAAAAGAGAGCAGTTCCAATTCTTTGTTTGTTAAATTTTACACCCAAAG
Organism: Anolis sagrei ordinatus; assembly: GCF_025583915.1. Classification (NCBI taxonomy): domain Eukaryota; kingdom Metazoa; phylum Chordata; class Lepidosauria; order Squamata; family Anolidae; genus Anolis; species Anolis sagrei. The sequence goes on from NW_026844366.1 coordinate 334,613,026, forward strand.
AAGCTAATTTACACAGAGCTGTGTGTGTGGTCCTAGGGCTGAATGTGCTCCCCAAAAATATAAACTACCTCTATATGTCTCCTACAAAGAGTAATTGGGTTTTGGGGGCTTCATTTTGGGGGGGGGGGGTTTGGGGTTCACTGTACAATGAATACAATGTGGAACCACTTTAACCCCCATGGCTCTATGCTGTTGAATCATGGGAGCTGTAGTTTTGCAGAGCCTTTAGTCTATTTTGCCAAAGAGTGCTGGTGCCTTACCAAACTACGTATTCCAGGATTCCATAATATTGAGTCATGGCAGTTAATGTGGTGTTGAACGTCATCAATTCTACATTAATTCTGGAGCCGCGGTGGCGCAATGGGTTAAACCCTTGTGTTGCTGAACTGCTGACCTGAAGGTTGGCAGTTCAAATTCGTCACTCAGCTCCAGCTCTTGCCAACCTAGCAGTTCAACAACATGCAAATGCTAGTAGATAAATAGGTACTGCTTTGGCAGGAAAAGGCAAAGAGACGCTCAAACAATCGTGCCTGCCACACAACCTGGAGGTGACAATGTAGGCTCCTCAGCTCGAAAATGGAGAAAGCACCTCCCCAGAGCCAGAGATGAGCACCACCTCCAGAAGCCAGAAATGAAAGGAGAAGCCTTTGTCTTTGTTTGTGTATGTGTGTCTCATTGTATGTGATTGTAAAGGTATTGAATGCTTGCCTATGTATGTAAATGCTGCTCTGAGTCTCCTAGGGGAGAAGGGGAGAAGATAAATAAAGTGTATTATTACAGTGTAGGTCCATCCTTGGAAATCTCTAGGTTATTGTTGTTGTTGTTATTATTATTATTATTATTAGGCATAATTCTGTATAGGATTTATTTATGCATAGGCACCATAATTATTAGGGATCTGGATTCAGCACGGACGCTTGATGCTCTGATGCCGGCGGTGGCCGGGAGGGCCTTTGCACAGTTAAAACTTGTGCACCAGCTGTGACCGTACCTTGAGAAGTCTGACCATGGTGGTCCACGCCTAAGTTACCTCAAGATTGGACTACTGTAATGCACTCTAGGTTGGACTGTCCTTGAAGATGGTTCGGAAACTACAGCTGGTGCAAAGGTCGGCAGCCAAATTGTTAACTGGAGCAAGTTACAGTGAGCGTTCAACCCCCCTGTTTAAACAGCTCCACTGGCTGCCGATAAGTTTCCGGTCCCAATTCAAGGTGCAGGTTATTACCTATAAAGCTCTAAATGGTGCAGGACCTGCCTATCTGCATGACCGCTTCCTCCCCTATGAATCCACACGGTAATTAAGATCTTCCAGGGATGCTCTTCTCTCACTCCCACCCCCGTCTCAGGCGCAGTTGATGGCGATGAGAGAAAGGGCATTCTCGTTGGTGGCCCCTCGTCTCTGGAACTCCCTCCCCAGGGAGATTAGGCTGGCACCCTCCCTACCCACATTCTGTAAGGAATTAAAGGCATGGATATTTTGTTCCGCATTCAACCGATGACCCCTATGACAAATGATCTATATCATGACCTAAATCGTAACTTGAACCTGCATTCCTACATTACATTACTATATATTTTTTTAAGTTAAGCTGAATTGATCCTGTTTAATTGCTGTTTCCATTTGGGTGGATCTGGTTATGTGGTAGGGTGGTTTATGTTTGCATTGTGTTTTATGTGGTTTCTATGGATTTGGTGTATTTTGGTGGTTTTTGTGTCTTTTTTGGTATGGCTTATTGGATGTGTTGGTTTCTACCTTCCGTAAGGAATTAAAGACGTGGATGTTTGGTTGTGCATTCGACTGACGACTCCTATGATAAATTTATTGTATTTATTGTGTCAGGAGCAACTAGACAGTAGTATTACATTTTTAACAGACTAAACAAACAAACAAACAGACAAAACACAAAGTTTGCAAGCTTGGTAGTCATGATAAATGACTTATATCATGACCTGAATCATGACTTGATTCTAAATTCCTATATATATATATAAATATATATATATACACTAGGCCTGGGCGGTTTCGTTCGTTATTACCTATACTATTATACGTTGCTATCCACCTTATTGAACTACCTTATCCTTACCCAGCCCGCATAGTGGTACTCGTCCCCCCCCCTCCAAAATTAGTCTGCTGTTGCTATTACTGTTATGCTGTTTTTATGCTGTTTTATGCTGTTTTAATTTGTTATTGTTTTGCTTTTAATTGTATTTTGCTTTGGGCATGGCCCCATGTAAGCCGCCCCAAGTCCCTCCCAGGAGATGGAGACGGGGTGGCTTCTTCTCCTTCTCCTTCAATCCATAAAAATGGGTCAAAGGTCATTACAAAACTTGGGGGGGGGGAGGGTGTTGCTGGCATTTCATTTCTAAAGTGTTTCTAAAGTGAGGGGGGCGGAGGGGGAGGGTGTGGGCGGGGGGGGGGGGCCGGGGGGGGGGGGGGGGGGGGGGGGGGGGGGTGGGGGGGGGGGGGGGGGGGGGGGGGGGGAGGGTGTTGCTGGCATTTCATTTCTAAAGTGTTTCTAAAGTATAGTTAGTGAAAAATGCATTACTATAACAAGAGTAACGAAATTTAGTTATTACTGTATTTCATTATAGTAAATGCACATAACTACTATAATTGGGGAAACCCCAGGGGCTCCTTTCTCCCTCATTTTTAAGCTATTGGCTACAATGGTAGAACACATTTACAATTCTTAGTCTACCAAATTTCAGAACATTTCACTTATCCATTGATTTTTGGGGAATTTTCAAAGTTTTTATAAAGAACATTTTTTTTAAAAACTACAAGAGCAATCTACTTGGGTTCTATATACATTGCACAAAATAACAATCAATCCCCAGGAGTTTCAGAAAGAATTCCTTGCTGGGAATGTCTTGTTCCTCCAGAATGCCTCTATTGACAATTTCTGGGGGAAGGTGACCATAGACTTGCACTTGATGACCTATTAGTGTCCAGAAAAGTGTTTTCTTTTGGAATATCTATGTCTTCTTGCGCAATTCTAAAGTCTACATCTGGTGAAAGTAGATTGTGCTGAAGGATGTAGAGATTCCTAGAGAAAACAGATCAATCACATCCACAAAAGCGAGACTTGCAAATGTAGAGGGCCAATTGCATTTTAGATTTTGGAATTCCACAGAAGGGAAACTCAACCTTTAGCATTTTATTTCCCCCAAATGAGTTTGCAGAATGACATATTTCTTTCCCTTCCTAGATTATAGCCCAAACTATCATAATTAAAAAAAACTTGCCTCGACTGGCTGATCATAACGTCTCTTGCATTGCCGAGAGAGAAAACATTTCCTTTGTATTGTATGTATTGATAAGAAGGACTACTTTTATGAAAAAGCAATCCCCTTTCCTACTTCAGGAATCAAATTGCAGGGAGAATGGATAACAGAAGCCGGGGACTAAAATGATAAGTTTTGGGATACATGTGCAAGAATCTCTTAAAGCATCAAAGAAAGGACAAGATTGTCCAAACAGTGTTACCATTAGGAGGCCCTGGTGATAGCCACATACTTGAAGGACTTTGTTCAGTCTGCATTAGAAAAAAGATAAATTTGCAGGAAATTGGCACAGAATTTATCCATGGTTGAGTTTGCAGTAATAAAATCAGTGAAGGAACCAGCTGGGGATGATTTACAGGCAGTAAGCTCCTCTAAAATTTACAAACGGCTAGTGTAAAATGTCACAGTTTATGATGCGTTTTGCCCAGGCTGCATATATAAAGAACGTGAAGATGAGAAAGTAAAGCAGCGAGCTGCCTTAGGGTTGTGATTTCCAAATGGAGGACATTACACCAGTGGGTTTGTTTGAAGGACCATGAGGCAGAGATTCTACTTTGGTTTGCATACAGGTTTCTTTAAAAAAAAACAACACAAAAAACAACAAGTGGGTGGGGATGATCATAAAATCATGATTGCTATTAGTAATTTTCCCCCCTGACATTAAGTCCAGTCGTGACCGACCCTGGGGGTTGGTGCTCATCTCCATGTCTAAGCCGAAGAGCCAGCGTTGTCCGTAGACACCTCCAAGGTCATGTGGCCAGCATGACTGCATGGAGCACAGTTACCTTTAAGCCGGAACGGTACCTATTGATCTACTCACATTTGCATCTTTTCAAATTGCTAGGTTGACAGAAGTTGGGACTGACAGCTGAAGCTCACACCACTCCCCAGATTCGAACCTTCGACCTGTTGGTCAACAAGTTTAGCAGCTCAGCGGTTTAACCCACTGTGCCACCGGGGGCTCCATACTATTAGTATAGTATATGGTAATGTATAGTATTACATTATTTAGATTCAAGTATGTATAGGTCATCTTTTCCTCAGTTTGGAACTCAAGGTAACTTAGAAAAGTCCAAACAAATGCAGTTAAGCACCCTTTATCTAGAATTCCAAAGTCCAAAACTGTCCACATAGGTGGCTGAGATTATGACTAGGGTTTTGCATTCGGGTCAACCTCTACCCATGTCATGCTCTAGCTTTCGATGGGGGCCCCCGATCTGTTTTTTGGGAGCTTCCTGAAATCGGAAGGGCAGGTATCTGTTTTAGCTCTGGGCCCCCGAAATATCATTTTTTTATCAGACTGTTATGGGGGGTCCCACCCAGATTACCCTTCCTGACATGCAGTTTAAGGAGGCTTCTTCTTACCTACTGTTTGTACTCTAGAGGACGTGCTTTCTGGGCCTGAATGCCACACACTCTCTCTATCTTTTCAAGTCAAGGAGGCATGTTCTGTTTTTACTCGAGAGAAAGAGGTGCCCAGCTGCAGGCACTGGCAGGCATACATGCTTTCTGGGCCTGCATGGCATGCTACACACACACTTTGGAAAGAGAGACTGTGTGTGGCGTGCAGGTCTGGAAAGCACACATGCCTGCCAGTGCCTGCAGCCGAGAGCTTATTGCTAGAGCAAGAGGCGCTCGGCTGCAGGCACTTGTGGCAGGGGTGTGAGCTTTATGAGCCTGCATGCCACACACACACTATCTTTCCAAGGCAAGGAGGCAAGTTTTAGGAGGGCGCTCAGCTGCAGGTGAAAGCTGGCTTAGAGCCGGGATAGGCTCCAGCTTGCTTTTATGTAGAGCTGATTTTCGTGCGGGGAGGGGTCTTCCCTTTTTGTGCTCCTGAAGTACCAAAAAACACAAAAGAAATGGGAGAAATGAATTCCGTGCACAACTGTAATAATGACATCTCTGCTTTCTGATGGTTCAACATACACAAAAGTATTAAAAATACTGTATAAAATTACTTAACCAATATGAAACACGAATGAATTTTGTGTTTAGAACTGGGTCTCATCTCCACTATATCTCAATATGTATATGCCAATCCGGGATCCACAACACTTCTCATCACAAGCATTTTTGGATAAGGGATACACACACTGTATTGTGGTATTAGCTGTGCCTGGCAATGGGGTTGGCAGGTGGAGTTGAACAATGTTTGAGGTGGCCTTGTTTTTCCAACTGTCTATCTTGGAACTGTCGTAAGATACTTAGATATTAAGGCACCATGTCTCACCCAACCTGAAAATCATCAGCACACAACAAAGTAAGTCCATGCTTTGGAGTTTAATAACAGGGGCTCATTCTAGGAACTTGGCAAAGTATGTCCATAACTCTGAAGTGATGATGTTGTGTCTTAACAACGGCAGTAAAAATAATACAACATGACACTTTTTCTAAAACCATTTTATTAACCTAGCCCAAGTCATAGTGTTTTCTTTTCCTGGATGGATTTACTGTTCTCTAAACCTAATAACCTTCCTTTTGTTTAGTGCAGTTATTGTTACAGTCATTCTCAAGAAATTCTCTGTAATCTTGTTATCTAAAAAACTAAAGATTTTGTGCTGAAAAAAAGGAGAGAGAAATCTCTTCGCAACATACTTAAGGCCATCTCCTAGGGAACCCAAACAACGAATGAAGACCATTTCAAGAGCAGCAGATGCTTTTAGGTACATTTATGAAGGATCTCTTGACTTTTATTTTAGTGCTTCAGCCTGAGCTCGAAAACTGAAAGAGGGAAGAACATCAAAATGAGTTGGTATTCTTCTCTTATATCACCTTGGCTTTTCCCCTTTCTCTGCAGCACTGGGGAATTCAGTATGCTAAAATCAGTGTCTGGAGTCCTATTAGTGCTTTACCATGATATAAGCCTGACTTATACCATTGTATCATATATTTGTTTGTTTTTTTGCTGTTGTATAGAACAGAATTCTCTTCTTACTATACAATGTATAGTTGGGAACTATACAACTATACAATGTATAGTTCCCAACTCACCTTGGAAACAACCCCAACACACAACATGGTACCCTGCCATTTTCCTTTAGGTGGATGTGCTGCAAGAAGGCAATCAGCATGGACATCCCAAGGAATCTTGGTGGCCCCACAGTTACCTATCATAACACAGCCATCTAAATAGGAATACATCCAGGAAAACAGCTGGATATATTGCCACTGATCCCCTATCTCCAACAATCTAGAAATGGACATTGGGTTCTGAAGCTTTTGAGGTTGATTTTTGGGACAGTAGCATTGGGAGACATAGCTACAGAAGTGTCGCTATTTGAGATACATATGCAATATAGCGATGTGTCTACTGATGCAGGATCTTGACTGAGGTGTTAGTTACACTACAGAATGTCATTGTCCACACTGGCCAAAACCACAAAGTGGTCTAGATGTTGCTCCTGGATGCCGACATGATGTCCACGTGCGAGGGTTGGGTGGGTGGGTGGGTGGGGTAGGTGAACCCAGTTGGTTTACCCCTGAGCTCAGGAAAGTCAGGGAATGCTCTGAAGTATCAGAAAAAATCTAGAGCAGCCCTGGACTTCAGATAGTTTGTAGATTGGCTCCTGTGTGCCCCATTGCCCTTATGGGCCAGTGTCACCAACCCCTTTTCATTGAATGGATGGTCCCATATAAGCGACAGGAAAGGTTAGGTCCAGGTTGGACTGTGCAGATCCTGTTTTGCCACCAGTGTAGTTTGGGTATGGAGTGTGTGTCCAGTTTTGGGGCTAATGTGAAGTATTACTGCTCTGGAGTAGGCAGCAAGTGTAGATAAAACTGAAGACATTGCTGTATAATTTGGTTTCAGCATAAAAAAGATATGAAGAAATTCTATAGCACCTTTCAAACAGAGGAAAGGAATTTAATAGATCTGCATTATTGTGAGTTTTCTGGGCTGTATGGCCATGTTTCTCTCCTGATATTTTATCTGCATCTATGACAGGCATCCTCAGAGGTTATGAGGTCTATTGGAAACTAGGAAAGTGAGGTTGATATATCTGTGCAATGTCCAGGGTGGGAGAAAGAATGCTTGTCTGTTTGAGGAAGGTATGAATGTTTCAATTGGCCACCTTGATTAGCATTTAATGACTCAGCAGTTTCAAGGTCTGGCTTCTTACTACCTCGGGATATCCTTTGTTGGGAGGTGCTAAGCTGGCCCTGATTGTTTTTTTGTCTGGAATTCCTCTGGTTTTGAGTGTTGTTCTTTATTTCCTGTAATGATTTTAGAGTTTTTTTAAAATACTGGTAGCCAGATTTTGTTCATTTTCATGGTTTCCTCCTTTCTATTGAAATTGTCCACTTGCTTGTAGAGTTCAATGGATTCTCTGTGTAGCCTGACATAGTAGTTGTTGGAGTGGTCCAGCATTTCTGCGTTCTCAAATAATGTGTCGTGTCCAGGTCATAGACCACTTCATACCAGATGAAATAGACTCAAGACATTTAAAGGAAGAATCATGTGTCCAAATGGATACCCAATCCTACCCATGCAAATGTGAAGACAAATATAAGTTCATCGTCAATAAATTAAGAGTACCACTTCAGAGTAGAAACATTGCTGACCAATGCTATGGTACAATTTATTTATTATTATTTATGGTATTTACATAATGCCCTTCTCACACTACAGGGGGCTCAGGGCGGATTACAATGCACATATACATGGCAAACATCCAATGACATTAGACATACAATATATATAGACAGACACAGAGGCAATTTAACATTCCAGTTTTCCGGCTACATGAGGGTATGCTCGATTCCAGCCACAGAGGGAGCTGCCGCTTCACCATCCACTTGTTACAACGAGTCCTTGATGGAGTACTTCCTCATTCTTATGCACACTGCTGGAAGATTTTTTGGTGTTGTAAATTAGTTAAATTAGCTTCCCCACATAAAGCGGCATCTAAATTTCCTACTTGATAAATGTAACTGTTTTTGGACTGCATTGGTCAACAGCAATCTAGACTATTAATGGTCGGGACCTCACTCCGACGTGGGCTGGCTTCGAACTCATGACCTCTCGGTAAATAGTGATTTAATCCAGCTGGCTACTAACTAGCAAGCTGGAACTCTGTGTTTAGCCTTTTAAAAAGAAATCACTTTCTCATCAATCTGAACATCAGGACCTAGTGACATGTGACCTAGGGAAGCTTCCACCTGTGAACCATTTGAATGAGAAAATGTTCTTTTTAGTTATGCTGTAGCTACTTTTACCCAATAATCCAGAGGAAATTGCTTGGGAGCCACCACAGTGCAGCACCGGAGCATCCCTGGAGTCCTCTATATGAACAACTGGGCCAAACGTGCACTAGGGTCACCATAACTGTCATTGCATGACTGTCCAGAAGTATGCATCTTGCCGCTTCCATGGCTGGGCTTGCTGTCGTGACATCATTAGAGGTCATGCCAGAATACTTCAGTGAGGTAGCTTCTTCTGGCTGGACTCAATCGTGGATCTCTTGGATGTGTGGACACTGGATTGGGCTGGACTGAGCTGATCCAGTTGTCCACACCTCAAAAACACCAGGATACAAAAAACTCCAGAGTAAATTCCACTTCCTCTTGTGTTGGATTAATAGCTGGAAGCAGTGCTTCTCCTGTAAGTCACCTGGATTCCCCTAAGCAGTTGCAAACTGAGTTCACTTTATTTGGGCAATGCATTCATAACCTTAGTCTCAAAGGTGTAAATGGAACCCAATTTTAATCACAAGATGGAATAATGCAATCCCTGGTCCTGCTACAGAGACTTAGTGGGCTGATGCTCCAACTCCTGTACTTGAAGAACATTTGAAGCTTTTATCTCCTTTGCTATTGAAATCAGGGAAGGCGGGCTAGGAAGACCCCTCCCTCCCATGATAAACTGATGTTCCTGAGAGATAGGAGAAGTTCCAAAATATCTTTATTCTGCTCTTCAGAGGCAGCACCAGTACTGCCCACATATTTAATCACTCTAATGTCTTTGATACATGAGATCCCAGGCTTATGCATTTGTGGAGAAGAAGACAGATCCTTCCTGGGTTTCCTTTGAAAACAACCAGGCAGACCTCAAAATGTTACTTTTAATGTGAAACATTAGCATTACTTTGAGTAAATGGGATTCATTGTCATTTCTCAAAGTAAGTGCTGAAATATAAGTCTGTTTCATAGAATCATAGAATTATAGAGTTGGAAGAGACCTCGTGGGCCATCCAGTCCAACCCCCTGCCAAGAAGAAGGACAATCGTGTTCAAAGCACCCCCAACAGATGGCCATCCAGCCTCTGTTTAAAAGCCTCCAAAGAAGGAGCCTTCACCACACTTCAGGGCAGAGAGTTCCACTGCTGAACAGCTCTCACAGTCAGGAAGTTCTTCCTAATGTTCAGGTGGCATCTCCTTTCCTGTAGTTTGAAGCCATTGCTCCGTGTCGTAGTCTCCAGGGCAGCAAAAACAAGTTTGCTCCCTCCTCACATATTTATACATGATTATAATGTCTCCTCTCAGTCTTCTCTTCTGCGGGCTAAACATGCCCAACTCTTTAAGCCACTCCTCACAGGGCTTGTTCGCTAGACCCTTGATCATTTTAGTCACCCTTCTCTGGACACATTCCAGCTTGTCATTATCTCTCTTCAATTGTGGTGCCTAGAATTGGACACAATATTCCAGGTGTGGTCTAACTAAGGCAGAATAGAGGGGTTTCAATGTACTTATGCCATTGTCCCAGTTGTGCCTTTCCCTCTGCTTCATAGATTGAAAGATTGGGAAGAGACCCTAAGGGTCATGATTTATTCAGATTTAGCACAGATTATAGGGCCCCTGGTTGTGCAGTGGGTTAAACTACCGAGCTGCTGAACTTGCTGACTGAAAGGTTGGCGGTTTGAATCCGGGAGGGGGGGTGAGCTCCCACTGTTAGGCCCAGCTCCTGCCAAACTAGCAGTTCAAAAACATTCAAATGTGAATAGATCAATAGGTACCACTTATGTGGGAAGGTAATGGCGCTCCATGCAGTCATGCTGGCCACATGACCTTGGAGGTGTCTATGGACAACATCGGCTCTTTGGCTTAGAAATGGAGATGAGCACCACCCCCCAGAGTCAGACATGACTAGACTTAATGTCATGGGAAATCATTTACTTTTTACTTTACCTTTTAGCACAGATTTATCAAAAGAATCAAATCTGGAAGGCCACGGAATGGTAAGTTCTTACAAACATAGTGGTCACAACTTAATCTCAGTCCTCTTTAGTTTGGAGTTTGTTTCTTAAAATGGAAAAATGGCAAGAAGTTATCCACTTCATTCACGAAAACATTAACACCGGACTCATGGCCCTGGGGAGATACAACTTATTACTTACTTGCCTTTCAGTCTGGTCCTCATGCTAATTTGCGTGGGATTTCTCATGAATCTAATCCAGCTGAGTTGTAAAACTTTATTTTGTTAATATCTTTCCTTCTGCTTTCCAATAACTGTGCATAACTACTTTTGAGTGGATGAGTCTGTAGCTGGAATGCATAAAAGAGGACTATATCATCGCTTTGTCAGGAAAAGAGAGCAGGGGGGTTGTGGTGAAGTAGCTGAGCTCATAAAATATTGTTGACGTTTGTTTGCACAGGGCTGACAGAAAGAGATAGGTGCTGGACACAATTTGAAAGTCAAATAGGACATCTGTGGAGAGACACTACGTTTTCGTTATCCATATTATTCTGGCAATATTCTTTAGAAATTCATATAACTACCATTATAAAAAGAAGAAGCTAGCTATAAATTTACCAGGCTCTGTATTTCACTGTCAGCCTGGGGATCAGAAGATAAAATTCACTGCAGTGACTGTATCAGTGGTGAAGAGTAGCTAGCTAACCCTCACACAGAGAAAAACAATACACTGGGTTGTTGTAGGTTTTTCGGGCTGTATGGACATGTTCCAGAAGCATTCTCTCCTGAAGTTTTGCCTGCATCTATGGCAAGCATCCTCAGAGGTTGTGAGGTCTGTTGGAAACTAGGAAAATTGGGTTTATATATCTGTAGAAAGTCCAGGGTGGGAGAAAGAACTCTTGTCTGTTGGAGCTAGGTGTGAAAGTTTGAATTGTCCACCTTGATTAGCATTTGATGGCCTGACAGTTTTTAGGTGTGCCTTGTTACTACCTGGGGGATTTCTTTGTTTAGAGGTGATTAGCTGTCCTTGATTGTTTCTTATCTGGAGTTTCCCTGTGTTTGAGTGTTGTTCTTTATTTACAGTAATAATTTTAGAGTTTTTTAAATACTGGTAGCCAGATTTTGTTCATTTTCATGGTTTCTTCCTTTCTGCTTGTGGATTTCAATGACTTCTCTGTGTAGTCTGACATGGTGGTTGTGAGAGTGGTCCAGCATTTCTGTGTTCTCAAATATTCCGTATCCAGGTTGGTTCATCAGGTGCTCTGCTATGGCTGATTTCTCTGGTTGAAGTAGTCTGCAGTGCCTTTCATGTTCCTTGATTCATGTTTGGGTGATGCTGTGTTTGATGGTCCCTATGTAGACTTGTCCACAGCTGCATGGTATACGGTAGACTCCTGCAGAGGTGAGAGGATCCCTCTTGTCCTTTGCTGAATGTAGCATTTGTCAGAGGGGTCTCCAAAGACCATAAAAGGACATTATTTTTTGTTGGTCATGGGGGTTCTGTGTGGGAAGTTTGACCAAATTCTATCATTGGTGGGGTTCAGAATGTTCTTTGATTGTAGGTGAACTATTAATCCCAGAAAGTTCAACACTCAAATGTCAAGGTCTATTTCTCCCAAACTCCACCAGTGTTCACATTTGAGCATACTGAGTATTCATGCCAAGTTTGGTCCAGATCCATAATTGTTTGAGTCCACAGTGCTCTCTGGATGTAGGTGAACTACAACTCCAAAACTCAAGGTCAATGCCCACCGAATCCTTCCAGTATTTTCTGTTGCTCATGGGAATTCTGTCTGTCAGGTTTGGTTCAATTCCATTATTGGTGAAGTTCAGAATGCTCTTTGATGGTAGGTTAACTATAAATCCTAGCAACTACAACTCCCAAATGACAAAATCAATAACCCCCCCCCCAAAAAAAATAAAATTCCATGACTATTCAAATTTGGGCTTATCAGGTATTTGTGCCAAACTTGGTCCAGTGAATGAAAATACATCCTGCATATCAGACATTTTCATTCCGATTAATAATAGTACCAAAATTACAGTAGTAGTAAGTGAAGTAGCTGCGAAAATAATGTTATGGTTGGCACAACATGAGGGACTGTATTAAGGGGCAGTGGCATTAGGAAGGTTGAGAATCACTGGCTTAGGTGGACAGTGAGCTGGGCTGAAGGTCAGGTGTTTACCCTGACCCGGGCTTTGAACTGCCAACCTTTCGATTGGTGTGCTGTATTGCTGCTGGTGATTAACAAGCTGTGCTAAAGCCTGGCAATGGTAAGGGATTATGGTGGTAGAAATCATAGAATCATAGAGTTGGAAGAAACCTCGTGGGCCATCCAGTCTGCCAAGAAGCAGGAAAATCGTGTTCAAAGCACCCCAACAGATGGCCATCCAGCCTCAGTTTAAAAGCCTCCAAAGAATGGGCCTCCACCACACTCTGGGGCAGAGAGTTCCACTGCTGAACAGCTCTCACGGTCAGGAAGTTCATCCTAATGTTCAGGTGGCATCTCCTTTCTTGTAGTTTGAAACTATTGTACCAGAACATCTAGAAGCTCATCCCTGTTTTCAATTATTTTTGCTTATTAGTCAGTATTATTGATACCCATCTCTGCTCAAGTGAGCTGAGGATGGCATCAATGGGCCACCTTTTCTCCATTTATTCTTCACAACAACCGAGTGTGGTGGAGCAGACAGATAGAAACACTGATCAGTTCATGGCTCAACAGGGAATGGAACCCGGATCCCCAAAATCCAAGTCGAGCAATCTCATGAATTATACGGCACTGAGACTTGGTAATACTGAAGTGTGACAGGAAGCCAGGAATCCTTTGCTATCTTAGATTTTGATCTGAGTTGGAGAAAAACTTTAGAAAAAAATGGTATGAAGAACTTGAACTTTTTTTTGTTTGAGATGAGTTTTTATAAGCCCCCTGAAGTTCATTCCTATCCAAATCGAGCTGGGGAGAACTTTGCAATCGTGCTATTTATTACACTAAAACATTTCGCTCTTCCTTGAGGAATGTTTGAGCAGCTTATATGAATCTCCAAGAACTGATGAAGGTGAAAATCTGCTTGGCTTTTAACAACTTAACAGCAACATCATGTGCCTTTAGAACTATTCTCTGGGCCCCCGTGTTGCTGGCAGCTTCAGAGAATCAGCACTTAATCTGTAAAATGAGAGACCTTGGGGCTCAGGCTTAAATCTGCCTTGTGGGAGCGAGAACCTTTATTTTTAGATGTCTGGGAAATGATGGAGGTAGTTCATTGCAGATTGCAAAGGCAGATGTACTCTGCAGATGCTCAGAGGTATTCTTTGGACAGAAAAGTTACAGATAAGGCTGAAGCAGGTCATAATTTACCCAGTGATTATCACATTAAGCCCTGTTTTGGGAGGGGAGGGCGGAAATTCAAGTCTGTGGCTCTCATCTTGAAATCTCCGGGCAGCATCTAAGCATTTTTAATGCTGTTCATCCAAGCAGTGACCTGTTCTGATCCTACTTAGTTTGTGAAATCTAACAGAATCATAGCACTATGTGGGATAGCTAGAGGCCAAATTCCACAGATGAAAAGCTGAGCAAAGACTCCAAGGTGACCTCATAGAAAGCTTTGAAAGTCTTAAAGGGCTTGGCAGGAGGTGGAGGAAGAGAATCTATGGAAGAATTCAGGGGGGAGGTATGAATGCTAACTCTTGCAAAATTTAGTTTGGGCATTTATGGAGCATCCAGGCTTTTTGGACAAGGAACACTATATGCTTCCTGTTATCCTGCTATGTCATCATGATGCGGGATAGTGTCAACTTACCATCATGATTATGGGTGGCACAGAAACTGCTGTTGCACAATTGTGATACAATGGCTGTGCAAAGCTGCACTTCTGGGTGGGTGGTGTAGCTTTGCCCTCCTGCTGGGCTGCTTCTTCTTTCTTTTTTTTACAGTTAGGAAGTATCAGGTGTCTAGATCTAGGGAAGTCATGCTACCCCTCTATTCTGCTTTGGTTAGACCACACCTGGAATATTGTGTCCAATTCTGGGCACCACAATTCAAGAGAGATATTGACAAGCTGGAATGTGTCCAGAGGAGGGCGACTAAAATGATCAAGGGTCTGGAGAACAAGCCCTATGAGGAGCGGCTTAAGGAGCTGGGCATGTTTAGCCTGAAGAAGAGAAGGCTGAGAGGAGACATGATAGCCATGTATAAATATGTGAGATGAAGCCACAGGGAGGAGGGAGCAAGCTTGTTTTCTGCTTCCCTGGAGACTAGGACACGAAACAATGGCTTCAAACTACAAGAAAGGAGATTCCACTGAACATTAGGAAGAACTTCCTGACTGTGAGAGCTGTTCAGCAGTGGAACTCTGGAGTGCGGTGGTGGCTCCTTCTTTGAATGCTTTTACAGAGAGGCTGGCCATTGTCAGGGGTGCCTTGAATGTGATTTTCCTGCTTCTTGGCAGGGCGTTGGACTGGATGGCCCATGAGATCTCTTTCAACTCTATGATTCTATGAATGGCAGATACTGCCATTGAGGTGCCAAGACTCTCTGCACAAGTTAAGTCCTAGGACTGTGGTGTGAACAGGGACTCGCAGGAACACCTCAGCAAGTGAGAGTCCAAAAGTGGCAGGCAAAAAACCAGAACTTCAATCAGTGGCTGATACCAGATGAGGAACCCCCTCCTGGGCACACAGAAGGCTGGACGACCTGGAAGGTGTTGAACAGGCTGTGCTCAGGCATCACAAGATGTAGAGCTAACCTTAAGAAATTGGGCTACAAAGAGGATTCCACGGCATGTAAGTGTGGAGGAGAGCAAACCACAGACCACCTACTACAATGCAGCCTGAGCCCTGCCACAATGCACAATGGAGGACTTTCTTACAGTGGCACCAGAGGTACTTCAAGTGGCCAGCTACTGGTCAAAGGACATTTAGCATAATGCCAAGTTTTTAACTTTGTTTGTGTTTAAAATACCTTATATCTGTACCCTCAATTTGCTTCTGACAAGATAAAGAAATAGAGGCTCTTGACAGGCATCTCTGCAGGGAGGTGGTAGACTGGCAGGGGATATTGCATGACATTGTGCAATAGGGAGCATCCCCATGGTTTCACCACTTTTGTATGGAACCTCCCATGCTTTTCTGCACCCTTTACAAAACAGATGGAGCCCCAAAATGCATGCTTGGAAAAGTTGCATTTTTGGCCTACAGCTCCCAGAGGCTGAGACCTTTTATTGGGCATTGGTGTATCACTGAATCTCAAATTAGGCCTCAGTTGTGTTACACAGTCCTTGTGCTGAATGGTAATGTTGTGCAACTGAACCAAGATGCCAAATGCGCAACTGAAAAATATCATAATGAACAAGATACAGCTATGTGTAAGGCACCTCTATATCCAAATTGATAATGCATAATTCTGTTTTCATAGCCTCAATGTGAACACAGACATTCTGTATGGGACATGAATTTCCACTTGTTCCACAAAGGAACTTGAGTAGTGGTGTAAACCCTGAAGTGGACCAGAATTTGGTTCAGAGACTTCTGGTCCTTAACATGGGGTAAGCCCATTGAGATCTGCATTCAGTAAAACTGTGGAATTCTTCGGAGTTTCGGTGAATTCCCAGAAAAGCTCTGTGGATAGTTGACTCGCTCCAAAAAAGAACTGATTTGCTGTCCACTTGGCCCAGTACTGCCATTCCTTTTTCTCTGTACTTGGCAAGTCGGGGAAAAGGGGAACAGATCAAGCCCTTTTTGCTCTGTACAACACGGGAACTTTCCCAAAGCCTTTGAAACATTTGGCACAATGAAGATTTCTTTCTTCCACCCGCTTCTCTCTTTTTAAAAAGAAACAGATTCAGAGAAATCTGGCCAAAAATATGCTGCTTATTTAGGAGATGTTAACAACTGTCCCTCTTGGCCAACACCACTGGCATTTCAAAAGTCTAGAAGTCTTCTTTTCAGGAACTAGTTGGAAGGGATTATGGATTTTTAGGAAACTGGCCATCTGCTTGCTTTAGGGATGTTATGAAAACATCTCTTTCCAGACAGAATCTAGTCAAGGGTGTCTTCAGTTTTTCTGATTTTGTTAAAGGTTTTGGTAGACACAGATAGTCAGCAGGAACAGAGGTCTCAATTACTGTGTTTGTACAGAGAGCAATTTTCTGCCTTTTTGGGGAAATGTGTTATGGATGACTTCCTAGGCAAACATAGAAGATGTGGATAATGAACTTGCTTCTCTAACTTTTCTTGGCATAAAAGTGGGAGGTATTGGGAACACGGCTACAGTTCTATGCATAGTTTTTGATCTAGAGTTTGCAGTGTTTCCTATTCCATAACAATTTATAATGATGCTCATTAAAGCATCCCCCAAATTAACTGGTTCACATGAACGGCTATTATTACTGGTAATACTTTTTATGTAGCACTCTTATTAAAAGTGGCATGGACACCTCTTGCTACTAATCACCTGCATATTAAGTGTTAAGGGGAATTTTTGAACTTAAAACATTAACAGAAGCAATACATTGTGGAAAGATAGGAAAGAGGGACTTTTCTGCTGTGACACCCCAGTTATGAAAGGCCCTCTCCCAATCCCACTGCCCAGACTGCACTGAAACCCTGGCATACTCTGAGATTTCCAGCAACATTGGGACAAATACAGTTTGGAGCTTAAAAAAAAACCCCTATGATACTCACCAGAAGCTGCTGTGGGCACAACCAGTTGTCCATTTGTGAGGTTTTTTTTGTCGTGCCAGGAGCACTTTGAGAAACTGCAAGTCACTTCTGGTGTGAGAGAACTGGCCATCTGCAAGGATGTTGCCCAGGGGATACCTGGATGTTTTGATGTTTTACCATCCTTGTGGGAGGCTTCTCTCATGTCCCCGCATGGGGAGCTGGAGCTGACAGTGGGAGCTCATCCATGCTCTCCTGGATTTGAACCTGCAACCTGTCGGTCTTCAATTTTCCACCATAAGGGTTTAACCCACTGCGCCACCGGGGGTACATACATTTGTGGTGAACTGAGGATTTTGGGCCAATGCAGACAAGCCCTCACTGTTGCACTCTAAGGCTGGGAACCACCTCTGTACTTAAAACACACTCCAGTCCAAGGGAAAATAGCAAAGCCTTCAGGCACAGACCACTCATTTTTAGGACTTAAAATCTCTTGCTGGCTTTCCTGTTGACTTGCAGACCCAGAAGCCCCAGTGTCATCAGAATGACTAACAGGCTCAGAATCCCAGAGAGATCAGGTGCAGACACAATCAAAGGCTCAACTACAACTCTCACTTACGTATGCATCACTAAGTAATATCTCCTGATCTACTTTTCCCCCTACCAGCCTACTTTATTAAACAGATGCTGCAACCAGAAACAAATGTCTATACAGCTGGCGATCACAATGCTAGAGGATGTCATTCCAGCCACCCTCCTATCAGACAAGTGGTTTCTAACCTTTGAGAGTCTAGGTGTTTTGAACTTCAACTTTCAGAAATCCCAGAAAGCTTACCATCTGTTAGGAATTGTGGGAGCTAAGGTCCAAAACACCTGAACGACTAAAGGTTAGGAATCACTGCATCAGAGGGTGAGGTCATGACAAGGAATTGTGACAGGAGTTCTGCTTCTGATTGTTGCAGCCTTGCTTGCTAGTGAAAGGAGGGTAGAAACAAAGAGTTATGGACGTTGCAGTCTAGAACATCTGAAGGGCCACAGATCTTCTCAACAACAACCAAAACTCTAACATAGAAGTCTCTGATTCGCATCCTCTTAAGTGAATTACAATGGCATAAATATTACAATGGCATAAACAGAAATCATTTTTGGTCACTGTGGATGTTGACATTCTGTTCTGACCATGCAACAACCAAAATGTTCTCCAAAGTCCATGTTGCAGACTGTTCAGCAGTAAGGTTGTTTCTGTGTTGTCAGAGAAAGGAGGGTCAGCAAGTATGTGTCCATCTGTTTTTTATATTCCAAGGATGTCAAGTGCAGGGATGTCCTGAGGGCCCCAGAGATTGAGGGCTCGTAAGAATGCCTATCAGAGAACCTCCACCTAAAGGGAAATAGCTGGCAAGTTCCCACCATGTTCCTGCTTTCCATCAACATGGAAATGGCATTATTGGGTAGGCTATGCTGCATACAATGTGCTTTTTTGGAGGAGCGAGGAGCATTAAGAGATGTGGCTACAGAGAGGTAGCTATCTGATACGCTTACGTTTCCTGATGCAAGATCTTGACCTCAGTTTCAAGCTTTCACAATAATAACTGCTGAGCTATATTCAGTCCAGTGTTCACTCTATTAAAAAATAAAAGTGTATGGGAGTAAGATCTCCTTCCTATGAGGTAGGACTGGAGAGAATCCATCCAGTTCTCAATTCTCAAACTAGGAGGTAACTAAAATAGAGACATACATCAAAACTGACAGTTTCTCACATTTTCTGCTACAGTTTACTAATAAAAACACCATAGAAAATGTCTGTATTATCAAAAAATGCCGACATAAAGTGTGTATACTAGTGAAAGCAGCATAAAGCATACATTATATTAGGGGAAATGGCTTAAAGGCATATCTTAGAGGAAACACTAAGCTCTAAAATGTTGATACGTCTTCATGAAAACTTTTTTAAAATGACAAACTCATGAAGAAATAAAAAGCAGACATCATTAGAAACTGAACAAAGTCAAAGTTGCTATACCCACTATT
This sequence comes from Anolis sagrei ordinatus, assembly GCF_025583915.1. Taxonomy (NCBI): domain Eukaryota; kingdom Metazoa; phylum Chordata; class Lepidosauria; order Squamata; family Anolidae; genus Anolis; species Anolis sagrei. The sequence continues at coordinate 334,632,131 of NW_026844366.1, forward strand.
AACCATTACACTGATGTTTTGACATGGTCTACACAACTATGCTCCCAAAATCAATGCTTCTTGGGTTGATCGAAAACCCAGATTTCTTTTCAGAATGACTAAACCAGTATGGAATCATGATTGTATATATATTTTGTAATATATTGTAACAGTTCATCAAATATTGCAGCTGTAACCTGTTGTGACTCAGCGTCTGTCTCATGTACCTACTAGTAGTAGTAGAAGGAAACGTGGTTTAGAAGAAGAAGACGCTCAGCAACAGCTGAAACGTATTAGAGACTTGTTCTTAGAGCCTACGGATGAGGAAGATTTTGAGGGTTTTACTCCCGAGGAAATGGAGCTGGAGGATTACCGCGGTGTAAAGCGAGTAGCAAGCAGCTCGGATAGTGATGTGGGATCTGTTTCTAAATGCCTTAGAGATGTAGCTGATTGTGAGGAGTTTGACAGCGAAGAGGAAGAGCTGGACTGGACCAAGGTTCAGGAAGTGTTAGATGTGATTAATGCTCCCACGTCTAGCGATGAATTCCAGGGTTTTACTGACACTTGGGTTTCAGATACTACTTTGCAGGATGCAGTCCGAAGTACAGACTGGCAGCAATGGCGAAGTCGGGATTCACCTGTGGAAATGGATGCACCTGAAAGTAACTCCAGCGACTCGGATGAGATTTAAGGAGCAGTTTGGGAACAGACTAGTTGCAGAGTTCAAAGTGTCGCGTTACCGTGTGCCTTGTGTTTAACTCTTGCCCTGAGCTCCTGCTTACAGCTTCGTGGATTCCTGATCGTGTGGACGACCTTGCCGGAACTGGATTCGTGAGTCTTCTCCTGCCCTGACCCTCGGACTGCCTGACTACTCTACGCCTCTGCTAATCCCTTGGTGACTTCGTTGGACCGCTCCTCATGCGGATTGCTGTTTGCTGTTTTGTTTGGACTTGAAATGAACTGAGTTTCTGCTGCTGAATTCAAGCTTCTGCCTGTGTTTTGGCTGCTTTCCTTTTTCCAGCGAGGACTGACTGGGACTTGGTTTGTTTACATTCTTGCTGACCGCAAGCCCTTTTGTGTTTACAGCTCTGCCTTTAAGAGCCCTTTTTGTTGTGTTAATAGACATTAAAGACCTTTGTTTAACTCCTTAACTGCCGTTTTGCCTTGCTGGTCCGCCTGGGTCTTGTCAGTAACCAGTATGCATTTTAAGTTTCTTGACATCACATTGATGCATCTTGAGTTATCTTACAAATATTTGGCGACTGACAGTTCTTCTTACTCACTTAAAGCCATATATTTGAGTAAGGCAGCCCTGGATGGGACAATTGAAAGCAGAAAAGTGAGAATAGGAAAAATGAATGCTTAATCTCGCCTCACACTTTGTTTTCTCACTCCAAATAACCACTAAAAGTTTCAGACTCATGATAAAGTACCTGAATATATGTACAACTGGGGACACTTTCGAAATCCCATGCTATTTTGGAATTGAGTTATTTCTAGTTGGCTTTGATCCTGTTTGGCTCAGCATAGGTCAGGATTTCTGCATTTGGATTTCTGAGGGGCTGAGCGGTACGCTATCACTTCCTGGAACTTACCATACAGCCTCTTAAGTCCCCAGCATGGGCATCCGATGCCTCATGGAGAGTGAACATGACAACAAAAGTGTCTGATTATGTCACAGTCGTCAATGTGAAATGGTTACAGGCATATGGAGAACCATTAGGGCAGTGGTTCTCAACCTGTGAGTCCCCAGATATTTTGGGCTTCAATTCCCAGAAATCTTAACAGCTGGTAAACTGGGAGTTGTAGGCCAAAACACAGGTTGAGAACCACTGCATTAGGGCTTCCAGAGGTCATATACTAATCTGGTTACCATGTCTTGAACACACTGGAGTTTTCAAATTTGGTACAGGCTGAGGTAGCCCAATGTTCAGCACATTGTAGAAGTCTAGCTTTGAAGTTACATACTGGTGTATGCACTAGGTCTTCTAGCTCTAGGAAGGGGAGTAAACCCCATATCTGATAGTAGAAGTTATGGATCAAGAAGGAAATCCAACTGTGAACACATGCAGGGTGCATCAGAGGCAATATGGTAAGTGTATTTGAGGTCTTCAGGTGCTGTGGATGACGGAAAGGAGTATCAAGCCCTTTGAAAGGACATATGCAGGCACAAGAGAAATTACATGTGAGTATGCCACTAACAGGATGCCACCTGGATGCAATAAAAATGAATACAAATAAAAATTATGAGTGCAACCTCCCACCCCAACTAACCCTAAATGTGAAAGTGTGCTGCTGGACTTAGGTACTGAAGATGGACAGCAACTAATGTTGTTACTGATTATCTGTTATGGGGAAGACTGCTGGTAGGAATGCCTTCACCTTTTTGTGGCACCAGGCCTCCTGGTGGCACAGCAGGTTAAACCGCTGAGCTGCTGAACTTGCTGACCAAAAGGTTGGCGGTTCAAATCCAGGGAGCAGGCTGAGCTCCTGCTTTTAGGCCCAGCTTCTGCCAACCTAGCAGTTGGAAAACATGCAAATGTAAGTAGATCAATAGGTACCACTTCTGCGGAAAGGTAACGGCATTCCATGCAGTCATGCTGGCCACATGACCTTGGAGGTGTCTACTGACAACGCTGGTTCCTTGGCATAGAAATGAAGGTGAGCACCACCCCCCAGAGTTGGACACGACTAGGCTTAATGTTGAGGAAACCTTTACCTTTACTAGTTGGCCAGTATTATGAAACCAAGCTGTGGTAGATGATATTGTAGGTGGTGATGTACTTTGAGGAGTGTGCAAACAGGCAATAATAATATACAAAATAAGGGCCTAATCCTCATGTGGAGAACACTGGATATTTTCAGAGAGAGGAAATCCACAGTGCTGTGCTCTGTCTGACAGGAAGAGCTCTAATCCTAGGGAAGTGGCCACATTTCTCAGATGTCCTCCTACCTGCTGCTTACTGACAGTATGATCAACCACAGATGTCAAAAGTATGCCCACCTCTTCATAACAGATTGGTAGGATCTCCTCATCTTTCCCCCCTTCTTGTCATCTCCCCTGAATTCCTGAGGCCATTATGAGTGCTCTTACATCATGACCTCTTGGGCTCAAGAATGATGGTTAGATTCTAGAATCCCATGCTGCCTAGAAATATTACTTGTCCAATCTAATTACAGCACTATATTGCTTTCTCTTCATTTCATGTGGGTTGTTTTCCTCACCCAAATCTGTTTATAATTGCAGTTTCAAAATAAATAAACACTTTCTTTGAACTGGACAGGATGTGTTGTGGACTGGGGAGTAGTATTGCTAAACCAAGAAATTTTTATTACCCAATTATATTAACTTATTTGCTTTATCCAACTGAGGCAAAGAAATAAGTGAAATCATTTTCAACCAGCAGAAACAAGAGGAGAGGGTAGTTCATGCAACATATTTCTGCACTTTTCTTACCAACCCAAGGAAGATGGAAATTCTTGTTTTCTTGTGAGTCTCTGTCCCTGAAATCATTGTTGTTGCTGTTGTGTGCCTTCCAGTTGTTTACAACTTACAGCAATCCTATTACTGAATTTTCTGGGGCGTGTGACTCACCCAAGGCCACACAGTGGGCTTCAATGGTTGAATGAGGAATTGAACCCTGGTCTCCAGAGTCATATATCTGGGTTTTGCCTCCTGTAGAATTATCGGGTTTGTAGTATAGGGAGTAGCCTTTAACAGCCTTGCTAAACTACAAACCCCAGAAACCGGATTTAAGGTGGATTCATTCTCTAGTATGATTAAGTAGATAGTCAAACACTCAAGCCATGATATCATGCTGGCTCTTTCCCTGTCCTCAAGGGAGTACAGATGTTAATACGGTTGTTCAACTTGGTGTTGGCAGTGGCAACCTATGATCTCTTTTAACTACACAATTGTACAACTTTGATGTGTCTTTGTAGTTCCATTCTGTGGAATCCCGTGGTTACTTGTTTTAATAAGGCACTATAACTCCCTGGCAGATATTTCTTTCTTTCTTGCTTTCTTTATTTATTTCGGACATTTGTATCCCATCCTATCTTGACCTCCGCAGAGGGACTCAGGGCGGTCAACATCCAGAGGCGGCCCTAGGTAATTTTCAATGGTAAGCAAACAGTATTTTGGTGCCCCCGCCCAAACCAATCACTGATATATATTTTCAACTCACATATGTCAAGTCTATTTTCCCCCAAGAGCACCCCAAGAATGCCTCTGGGCAAAATCAACTATACTGCAAATGCTTACTTTGCGTAATGGGTTGAGCCGCCCCTGCCAACATCCGACACACCATGGTGCCCACAACCAAAAGCATACATACACAATTTAAATAAAAAACAATATAAAACAGTATAAAAACATTCACACAGTCAAGCAGTCACTGATTTAAGTCATCGTCCTAAAAGCAGTCCATCAAGTCCATTAAAACCGTCGCTTTGCCAGCAGGTCAGCCTAGTCTGCAAAGGCCTGATCCCATAGCCAGGATTTCACTTGTTTCCGAAAGGTCAGGAGGGATGGAGCAGATCTAATTTTGCTTGGGAGGGAGTTCCACAGCCGAGGGGCCACCACAGAAAAGGCCCTGTCCCTTGTCCCCACCAAACGCAATTGCGATGATGGGGGGACAATGAGCAGAGCCTCCCCGGATGATCTTAGGGTCCTAAGTGGACCGTAGTGGGAGATACGTTTGGACAAGTAAACTGGGCCAGAATTCAAAATATCTCACACAATGGTAGACTCCAGGGTTCCGTAGGATGCAGCCATGACCATTAGAGTGGTAGCAAGGAGGCCTATGTTGTACATCAGGGATAGGGCTCCTGATCCCCCAGCTGTTGATAGACTACTGCTTTCATCATTCCTTACCATTGACTGTAAGGGAAGAGAGAGAACAACTCGTACAAGCAACTTTCTCATTTTTGAAATCCTTGTCCAAGGCAAAGGACATATTTCATTTGTGATGGAGCTTCTGTATTGGATGCAATGAGCATATACGAGGCTACTGGGAAGAAAACAGAAACACTTGGGGAGCCATGAATTTCTGATATCCAAAGCCAGCTTCACTGGTGGAAGAGATGGCAGTGGTGCAGAGTGTGGAAGAAGTTATTGCGGCTGACTGGAAGTGTGAGCAGACTACATATGGGCTGTAAGCAGGAAGGCTGCCAAAGGGCACGGGATCTTTTGCTGGCACTCTCTGAAACAGAGCTGTGAAGAGCCAGAAGGCACAGCAAGTCCTGGAAATTCTTTTGCAAGAGTCATACTTTAGGTTGGAACAATTGAAGTGGAAGAAAACATTTTCCTTGGCATGCACACAACAGATTTGCCACTGTTTGTAGAGAATCTCCAGTTACAATAAAAAAATAAAATACACCGCCTCGCAACTCTATTTATGCCAGAACTGGTAGAGAAATGAATTCGGTTTGTAGACACCACCTTGCCAAAAATCCGAAATTGAAAAGGAGTAGATTGAAGGGTTTTCGCTTCTCTTGTTTTCTTGGTATCACTTACTCTATTGCATAAACCATTCTTTGCCACATGATCAAAGTATAGGAAACAAAAGCTAAATTGCTCTTTGGGGAACATGGTAGCACTATCTCAGTATAGGTTGAGCATCCTTTATCTAGAATTGATTAATACTCCAAAACTGTTGCATGGCTGATACAGTGATATCTTTTCTGGGCACCACAATTCAAGAGAGATATTGACAAGCTGGAATTTGTCCAGAGGAGGGCGACTAAAATGATCAAGGGTCTGGAGAACAAGCCCTATGAGGAGCGGCTTAGGAGCTGGGCATGTTTAGCCTGAAGAAGAGAAGGCTGAGAGGAGATATGATAGCCATGTATAAATATGTGAGAGGAAGTCACAGGGAGGAGGGAGCAAGCTTGTTTTTCTGCTGCCCTGGAGACTGCTCATTGGATGGCTTCAAACTACAAGAAAGGAGATTCCATCTGAACATTAGGAAGAACTTCCTGACTGTGAACACTGTTCAGCAGTGGAACTCTCTGCCCCGGAGTGTGGTGGAGGCTCCTTCTTTGGAAGCTTTTAAACAGAGGCTGGATGGCCATCTGTCAGGGGTGATTTGAATGCAATATTCCTGCTTCTTGGCAGGGGTTGGACTGGATGGCCCATGAGGTCTCTTCCAACTCTTTGATTCTATGATTCTATGATTTCTTTCATCCAAACACAATTGTTTAGTGCACAAAATGATTACTGCAAGTATTGTATACAATTGCTTTCAGGCTTTGTGTATAAAGTGCATATTAAACATGAATGAATTTTGGGTTTAGGATTTGAATTTTTTATCCAAGATATCTTATTGTGTTTATGCAAGTATTAAAAAAAATCCAAAACACAAATTGGGGATAGTTACAATTGTGGATGGGCAGATACAGCTGAATGCTAACAAGACAAGGACTTTTGACATCTGCAGACAACATTAGTTAAGTCAACCTATTGAATATTATGGATTACACTTCCATGCAAATTGACTCCATGCACCATAGAGCATTTAAATGAATGCAGGCAGGTGGTGCAAGCTACTTACCATATATACTCAAGTATAAGCCGACCCAATTATAAGCCGAGGGACCTAATTTTACCACAAAAAACTGGAAAAACATATTGACTCGAGTATAAGCTGAGGGTGAGAAATGTAGCTGCTACTGGTAATCGTCAGTAGGTTAAATGTTTTTGAGTATTTACACAAAACTGTAATTTAAGATAAGACTGCCCAACTCTGATTCAACCATTATTCTAACCTCCTTCAATGTAAATGTGCTTACCTATTACCTATAATGATAGAATAAAATAATAAATGTAATAACATGTAATAAAAATAATAATAGAGTAAATAATGGAAATTTAATAATAATAGTAATAATAATAAAGTAATAAATGTAATAATAACAATAATAAATGGGTTGTTGTAGGTTTTTTTCGGGCTATATGGCCATGTTCTAGAGGCATTTCTCCTGACGTTTCCCCTGCATCTATGGCAAGCATCCTCAGAGGTAGTGAGGTCTGTTGGAAGAAATGCCTCTAGAACATGGCCCATATAGCCGAAAAAACCTACAACAACCCAAAATAAAGTAATAAATGTAATAATAACAATAATAAAGTAAAATAATAAATGCAATAAATATAATAATACAGTAAAATAATGTAAATGTAATAATAATAGAGTAAAATAATAAATATAATAAAAATAATACTAATAGCAGAGTAAAATAATAAATAACCTTGACTTGAGTATAAGCCGAGAGGATTTTTTTCAGCCTAAAAAAGGGGCTGAACAACTAGGCTTATACTCGAATATATACAGTATATGTATTACATTAAAAGTAGTTTTACTTTGATTAAGAAATATTCTAGAAGCAATATATATAAAAAGAATATGTTCTTTTCCTTTAGAGATATGCAACTGTTAAGGATATGGTAGAGGATTATCTTTTTCTGAATTAGGTATTGACAGAGACTTTTGGACTACGACTCCCAGAATCCCCCAAGCAATATGGCCATGATGGCTAGAGGAGTCTGGAAGTTATAGTCAAACAGCAGTTTTCTCAGGCTCTGGGGGCTGTGGATGTTCCAACTCTGAACATGGAATTTAATCAAAATTATGTCCTAACTAATCTAATTTGGAAACGGGACTCCAATCCTTTGGGAGTAAGTCGAGTTGGGATTGCTTTCAAGTAAACAAGTATTAAACTTCATGGTGAATCCCTTAAACCAGCGTTGGGCAACCAGAGATGGGCACTATTCCTTCTTGCACATATCTCATGAACCACACCTGTGTATTTTGGCAAGCCAAGGGTAACATCACATCATTTTTGGATGCTACGTTGGCTGATGTTCACCTGATTTTTTGGAGGAGTTGGGTTATGGAAAGCTGAGAAATTCAGGAAATTGGGAGAAGGAACCTATCATACTTTGAGATGCTTTGAGATACTTCAGTCTGTTTTTCAGATGTAATATTACCCAAAAAATCTGCTATCCAAAATTGAAAATTATTTTAGGAATCAGCCCTGTTCAGATGAACAATACTTGAAAGAGGTTAAATTTGTCTAGATTTTAACATGACTCCAGTCTTTGTGCAGGGTCTGATCTGTAATACCATTTCTGAGTAACTAACTACTTTCATCCTCAGAGTCCCCAGAACCAAGGGAGATAATAGAATGAACAGTATGTATTCTCATCTTTTGAGTTTGGCCAAATGCTTTCTTCTAGCCCTGTCCTTTGAGGAACATGGTTTGCTGCCTTCATTGGGTCTAAATTACATGAGGAACCCAAAATGGGTGCAGTGTGAGACGAGGGAAAAGAATGTGATATATTTTTAGAACTATGAAACTAGATCTTTATTTGTGTTAGCTAAAATGCAACACTATGTTTAGGCAACACCTAATCTGGGGAATTTTGTTTTACTTCCTCAAACCGGCTTTTGTTGTCCCTATTTTCCACAAATTTCTTTCAATGCTAAATACAACTGGGAGCATCTAAAACCAGCTCTTCCGGCCTTCTGTTAATATGTGAGACTTATTTTCTGCTTACTCTTGTGTACGTGTATAGCATCAAAGATTAGCGCTATGAGAGAGAACAAAGGAGAAGGTCCTTTCTCACTAGACAGCAGGTGAAAGAGTGTCACGGTGATGCAATTTGCACTTTTAAAACCTTAAGATTTCTTTCAGACTCAGAAAATCCTCATGACCCCTTTGGAACATCATTTTTCTACCTGTCAAGATGAAAATGCCAGGATTAGTGAGACTATTGTGACGGTGAGTTTACACTCAGGGCCAACCAACATGAATGCCTTTCTTGATGTCATGCCCGCTTTTCAGTTCCTGCCCATAACATCTCCATACAGCTTGTGAAAATACGGTATATTTTTATTTTAAACCCCCCTCCCTCTTTCCCACAAGTAGATCTTGGACATTTTCAATGAATCCCGAGGGATTGTGTGGAATCCTATGGTGGCTTTTCTATCAGTGCTGGTGGTAAATTTGCTTTGGATTTTAAATCAAAATTGAAAAAAATAAGGCAAGATGTGGAATTCTATCTATAAAATAAGTTCAGCAACTGCTTTAAAGTTTGGATTAAAACCTGAAGTGATTTCACCATGTCACTTGTATGCAGATTACCAGAAGCTTCTGATGGAAATATACCTTGGGAACAAGGTAGGCCAATTAATTACCATGAAGAGGATTGGGTTTAATTGGGATCAACATGCTTGTGTATGGATGTTTTAGGGTAGCTATGGGCAAACTTCAGCCCTCCAGGTGTTTTGGACTTCAACTCCCACAATTCCTAACAGTTGGATTTCTATGAGTTGAAGTCCAAAACACCTGGAGAGCTGAAGTTTCCCCATGTCTGTTTTAGGTAGACATGAGATAGTGGTGGCTGGCCTTCAATTTGAGCAACTAGTTTGGTCCTCCAGGTACTTTGGACTTCTTATCCAGAAACCCCAGCCAGCTTGGTCAACCATCAGGAATTCTAAGAGCTTATGTCCAAACATCTGAAGAGCCAAAGTTTGGGAATCACTGAGCTAGTGGCTGCTGCAGCTTATGGGATACTTCAGGAGTTTGTTCCTCTACCTTTAATCCTTGACAGATTGGTAGCCTTCCTCTCCCAACATGGCCACTGCCTCATGGGCAGAGGTGTGAGGAGGTAACACAGAGGAGCCAGCAATAAGACAAAGAGAGTGACAAGAAAAGAGCTTGGAATTCCTCCATGCCTTCCCACCATATCTTCACCAGTTAGGAAAGTTGGGGTTTCAAAGGTGAGAGAAGACAGGTCCATTTGTCCCAATTGCCAAAAAGTTACTGCTCCAAGACCTGTTAAAGATGACAGTTATGTGAATACTTGTCCCATATCCAACTTGGCAATCCTATATATATATATATATGTATGTGTGTGTGTGTGTGTGTGTGTGTGTTTGTTTATTGGTTTTTACTGCTTTGTGTGATTCTGTTAAGCTAATTGTTTTAATTGCTTTTTATGTTAGGGCATCGAATTGTGCCATTTGTAAACCACCCTGAGTCGCCTTTGTGCTGAGAAAGGTGGTATATAAATAAGGTAAATAAACAAAATAAATAAATAAACCCATAGTAGTTTTGCTCCCATATCACGAGGAGGTGGGAACCCACTCCAAGCTGTTAGATATATTTTATGAATAGCGTTTGGAACAATGGAAGGTCCTCCAGTGTGGACTGAAAAATGAAGTTCCTGATCCCACTGTGATGGGAGCCATCTGTGGATAGCACCTTTTCCATCAAACATTTTCCCTCATCCTTCTCTTTCATGTCTCCTCTAAAATCTTGGGGCAATCTGTTGGAAATGTTTGTCGTTCCCAAGGTGTAAGGCACAGCTGTATGTGTATGTGTGTCTTCATGATGTTTTGGAACACAAGCACAGGACAAACTTGAGAGATGATCCAGAGCCATCATTCATATAAAAATGCATGTGTGGTGGAGCTCTTGTGCATGTAATGAAAAACTACAGGCTGCTGTCTGTTTGGAACATTATGTCATTCTTCCACCGCACTTGTAATCTAGGAAGTGTCCAGAAGAGAAAAAGAATGGCTGTTGTGTATAGTGCTCATATAGCAAAGCTAAGCACTCACAGGAAGAACAAAAACACCTCCAATGATAAAAGAGAGTGCCCAAGATCTATGAGGACAAGAGTATCAAAGAAAACTATCCTCTTCAGTGGACTGAAAGGGCATTACTCACACTAAATGACAAACGTGGCCTCATTTTCTAAAATTTGGGACAGGATAGAAACGTTTATGATGAAGTGGATGCCCAACATTTCTTCTGATGCACAAGAATGGGAGGAAACCTACCAATTTGCTCTCAGCACTGTTTCGTTTTCTTCCAGATACTGCTCACAAAAACCTGAAAGTGTTCTCTTTCTCTCTGTGGAATCTGCAAGTAAGCCATTAAAATGAAATGAAATGGGGAGAATTGTTTCTCTGCCCCATTCCTCAGCTCTCATTTAGGGATGAAAATCCTTGCTTGTCTTCTGACTGAGCTTGAGAACAAGAAACTGCAATCTTTACCTTTATTTGCAAAAAAAAGAATGACTTTTTTTTACCAGGATAAAAAAGCATTTTTTGCATTTTTAAGAATGATTTGTGTGTGTGAGTGCAAATTGGGAAAAATATATACTAGATGTTTGTTGCACTCATTTTCAAAAAATAGATTAGTTGTGTCTTTTTGATTCACCAGTTGTTCCTTCTGTTCCTGTTCTGTTTGTGTGTGTTTTTATCTTTTATAAAGGAACAGAAAGGAGTCCTGCACTGAAAAATCTCTATGAAAATAATTCTTAAATTATTGCTGGCACACTATCTTAAGGATTGCAATTTCCCTAGAATTGGTTAGTGGTGGCAGACAAGATGGTAGACAAACTAATTATCTTAGAGAAGCCTATTTCTCTGATGTCTTATTTCTGTCATGTTTGCTATGCCTCTGGCTTTATTCCTCCTGTCTTTACTACCTACACCAGTATACTTATGTGTAATATATACTGATGTGCATCATACATTTGTGTGATCGCCAGCACAGCATCGCACACCAATATGTATAAATCCTGATTCACGTGGAATGTTTTCACAAGTGTCCTGTAATGCCCATTCACTAGTCAGTAAAGGAATTTCTTAGCACTGGTTATGGACCAGTGGGTTAAACTCTTGTGTCGGCAGGACTGCTGACTGAAAGGTCAGCAGTTCGAATCTGGGGAGTGGGTGAGCTCCCATCTGTTAGCTCCAGCTTCTCATGCAGGGACATGAGAGAAGCCTCCCACAGGATGGTAAAACATCCAGGTGTCCCTGGGCAACGTCCTTGCAGACAGCCAATTCTCTCACACCAGAAGTGTCGCTCCTGACACACAAAAAAAGAGCCCTGGTTATACTTAAACTTATTCCATGTGATAAGTCACATAGGATCTCAGCAGTAATTGTTTGCTAGTGTTCTTCTCAAAGGAAGCTATGCATAATTTGAGCAATTATCTTCTTCTTTTGAGAAAATATTCAAAAACTTCAAAGTATGCGAAAAAAAATCACTTAATGGAGAAAACTAGTTTTTCTGGACAGAATAGAATGTACAGGGAATGTCTGTAAAACCAAAGAACCTAAATTTGGTAATAGAAACTAAAACAGCCTCTTCCCAGTATATCGTAGATGTCTAGCAGGTTCATAGAAAGAGACATGGTCCTTCAGATAACCTGGACTGGCAACATATAGAGTTTTGCAGTAAAATCCAGCACTTTGAATTGTGCATGGAAATCTGTTGGCAGACAGTGAGTTGTATGCTCTGTGTTAGATGTCTGGCTAATATAAGGATTCTCCTTCCTTCCTTCCATATCTGGTCTGGTGCTGTAAGGAACCCTTCTTACCAGAGATCATAGACATCTTTGAGTGCAGTCCTATACTGACAGTGTAAAAATGTGTTTCATCTAAGAACAAGGCCACTGATGTCCTATTCCTCTATCCATAAGAAGAAAATGCTTACAGTAATTTAAGTTTTTTAAAAATAAGCAAAATGTAATGAAAACAATTTGCTTCAAAAATTGCCTGAGTACCCATAACACTCCGCCTATTGAGCTTAACATTTCTGCAATAGCAGCTGGTGGTTTCCATGTCAGTGAGGCAATGCATTCACTGTAGTCCAGACTTA
>NW_026844366.1:334645951-334708736 GCF_025583915.1 Anolis sagrei ordinatus
AGTCCAGACTTAAATGGGTTATCCAATGTGCCTCTGGGAAAATCTCACTGGAAGTTCAACTAAAACCCAGAATGCCCAAATACTGATATGGGAATGACCATGGCTTTGCTGCCCACCAGTTTGCATACTTTGAAATTCTTTTGCTACCTTTGCTACTTTCAAGTCAACTATGATTCACAGGGTTTTCTGGGGCAATTTATTCAAAAGAGGCTTGCCACCGACTTGCCCAAAGTCATCCCATGAGCTTCCATGGCTGAGTGGGGATTGGACTCGTAGTCTCCTGGATCCCTTAGTCCTAGTCCAACATGCAAACCACCACACCACACCATCTATTGCCCAAGTCTTCAGGAGGAATCAAATGGTAAATAGTGAATAGCAAGGGTCTAACAAAAAAGCCACAAGAACAATTAATAATGGTATTTCCTGACTTGAGATGCTGGTTTCTAGGACTTGATGGAGCATGCTGTGGTAGGCTTATCTGTCAGGTCACATTAAAGTATCAATGTGGCCTCCAGCATGGACATGCATGACTCCCGGTCAATTGTCAGTAGAGTGGAAGGCAATAGCTGACCATCACTTTGGATTTCACGCCAGTCTGTCACAGAGATCTCATGTGACATTTGACGTGCCTGGGAAGTGGCTTTGATAGATGCTTATTTTCTTGAAAGCTCTGTCCACTCGCTAGGATGCTCCTCACTCTGCCTTGGATACTTGATTGCTCTTTGCAATGCCATGACATGGTTTATTTGTACAACTTTAAAGCCTGTGTGCCCTTTTTGTGTGGGATATAACACTAATAAATACAAAAATAAAGCGCCTTCTTTGGCTGGGTTCACCACCATTTAAAACACCTGGGAAGCTGTCTGCTGCCAGAGCACAGTTTGTCTATCTAATTTTTGCCTATATCACAGGAGAGGATCATGGTTTTTCTTCCTGTCAGACCTTTCTTAGTCACCCAGAAGTCACTAGAAATATTGGATTCATCTTAGTCTTCTTTTGAGATCCCCCACAATGAAAGGTGCAATTTCTCAGAGAATTCAAGTTTTTTGGAGTCCCATTTGAGAGAGCACAGCATAGCTTTGGGGACGTATTGTTGTAACTGCTGTCACCCATGATATCCTAAAATGGATGGAGCAAAGAGTCCTAGAGATCATGACTTCTGCTGGTTTCATGTGAGGGGCCTTGCGCTGCAAATGTTCTAGGGTAGAAAAGATTTTCCATGAGTATATTCATGATGTTGATTGTTCCTGAGATACTTAGTAACTCTTGTAGACTTGTCTATTTTAGCATAACACTATGACAAAATGACCCTAATGCTCAACTAGTATCATGCTGCTAAAGCACTTTAGCACTTTGACCAATTCCTGAATAAAAATTAAAATGGATTCAGTGGAAATTTGTGGACATCAGTTTCTGGAATATTGCATGAGACTGGATGTGCAAGATGATCAGTGGGAGGAGAGAAGAAAAGACACGGGAAAGAGCATGCTTCAAGGGAGGACTGGATGCAAACCTGTAGATATATCAGCGCAATCAAAACAAAAAGCATTGGAAACTCAATATTTTGAGGCAATCTGTCTGGCTGCCTAATAGGTCTTTTGATCCTGCCTTTCTCCCAGCACGAAATCCAAAACAGTACACAACATAAAAAACCTTAAACTCTTTGTACAAAAGTTAAAACACAATTAAACTACATTTGATTAAAAGAACAAGTTAAAATGACATTTCCTACCCAATAAAATGCAAATGCTATATCACCAACCACATTTAAAGCTCTTTCTGCTTCAATATACCAAAAAACCAAATGCCTCCTCAAAGAAAAGGCTGATGGGAAAGACAAAAGGGCAATGGAAAGGAAAGGGAGTTCCACAACTTGGGAGCAGCCATGGAAAAGGCTGTCTTTTGTGTCCTCACTAGATGTGCATGTGATTATAGTGTGGCTGTGGGAAAGCCTTACCCCATAGATCTTAGAACAGCGTTCCTCAACCTGGGGGACAGGACCCCTGGGTGGGTTGTGAGGGGGGTGTCAGAGGGATCTCCAAAAACCATCAAAAAAACATAGGGTTCTGTGTTGGAAGTTTGGCCCAATTCTATCATTGGTGGGGTTCAGAATGCTCTTTGATTGTAGGTGAACTATAAATCCCAGTAACTACAACTCCCAAATGTCAAGGTCTATTTTACCCAAACTCCACCAGTGTTCACATTTGGCATATTGAGTATTCGTGCCAAGTTTGGTCCAGATCCATCATTGTTTGAGTCCACAGTTCTCTCTGGATGTAGGTGAACTACAACTCCAAAACTCAAGGTCAATGCCCACCAAACCCTTCCGGTATTTTCTGTTGGTCATGGGAGTACTGTGTGCCAAGTTTGGTTCAATTTTGGGTGTATTGGGTATTTTTTGCCAAATTTCATCTAGTGAATGAAAATACATCCCGCATATCTGATATTTACATCATGATTTATAACAGTAGCAAAAATAGAGTTATGAAGTAGCAATTTTTTTTAATCGTTGGGGGTCATCACAACACAAGGATCTGTATTAAGGGGTTGTGGGATTAGGAAGGTTGGGAACGACTTTCTTAGAATATATCGAGAGATATGGTTTTCACATAGTCTGGAGTGAAGTCTTGCTTGATTATAAAGGTCATATCCAGTACTATGAATTCTGCCTGGACATGCGTCAACAGCAGAAATGGATCAAATAGTAATAGAATTGTAACCGTTTTGACAAATGTTCTAGGGCAGGGGTCCTCACACTTTTTAAACAGAGGGCCAGGTCACAGTCCCTCAAACTGTTGGAGGGTCAGATTATAATTTGAAAAAAGCATGAATGAATTCCTATGCACTCTGCACATATCTTATTTGTTGTGCAAAAGACTTAAACAATACAATAATTAAAATGTAGAACAATTTCAATGGGAAGTGTGGTCCTGCTTTTGGCTGATGAGATAAGATTGTTGTTGTTGTTGTTGTTGTTGTTGTTGTGTGCTTTCAAGTCATTTCAGACTTAGGTTGACCCTGAGCGAGGGCTGGGAAAATGACCTTGGAGGGCCATATCTGGCCCCTGGGCCTTAGTTTGAGGACCCCTGTTCTAGGGTATCTTAGACTTGATGATTTGGGGCAGAATTGGCAATTTTAGGAGGTCCAAGGTGTCCTCTGAGAGTTAAAATAGAACTGCATTGGAGGACTGAGAGTTTCCTAGAGAGGTGATGGGACTAGGGCCAAGTTTCCAGGTGCCCCAAACAGAGGTGTTCTCTGTCTTCTTATTCTTCTTAGACGATCCCTCGTTGGACGAGTAAGATGGTCTTCCATTATGCGTTTCCCTGTGGGTTCGTAGGTGGCTGTGGAGCCCTATTCTTGACCCGCATCTTCTCCCACAGTGAGGGCATTGGTTTCCAGGTTTCTCTGTAGGAATGTCTTGGTTTCTCTGTAGGAATGTCTAGGTCCTCAAGCTTGAGTCTGTGATCAACATGTGTTGCATTGGAGGACCTAGATATTACAATGGATAACATTTTGATAAAATGTGGAAATTCTCAAATCCAGAGAAATCAAATCTGCAAATGTAGAGAGCTGACAGTAGATGATAGTTAGATTAGATAGATAGATAGATAGATAGATAGATAGATAGATAGATGGATAGATACTTGGCTGACCCTTCATGTAGGGCCTCAGCATATGCCAAGCCTTGTGCAATTACATTGGTCCTCCTCCCTCCAAATCATAGTTATTTCTTCTAGAATAAGAAAAGAAATATTAATCTCTCCCATAAACTGCAGCTCATGAAAGCAGTACTATTTTAAAAACCTTATCCACTCCAGATTGATGAGCGTTTTGAATGCAAGATCTTTTCCCACACCAGTTCAGCTGGAAATAAGTTATGCACCTTAAACCAGCTAAACAGGTCCCAGTAGGAAAAGATGTCAGCTGAAAAGAAGAGATCATTTCTTGTTCCAGTGAGCACTTTACACCTAATCACAAAGATAATGCTTGGAGTATATGCATGCTTCTCTCCCTCTCCGTCTGTGTGTATATATGTGCTCACACAAAATTTCCCCTCCAACACAGCAGGTATGTAAAAAGACATTATCACTGAAGCAGGACAGAAGCTGCATGGGAAACATTTTGAGGAGCAATTTCCTCTCACAAGTTTTTAAACTTCTGCCATTTAAAAAAGAAAACTCTCACTGGAAGTCTGCCAAAAAAGTCTGTCTAGAGAACGAAGGAGCCAGTTTAAAATAAGGGGTTTCATACTGAGAGGAATGTAGCTGGAAGCAGTTAAGTGTCATGCGCTTGTCTTTAGCTGCTTTCTAAAAACCCGCTTTGGGTTTGCCAAACATTTTTTTTTGCCATGTAATTCTTAAAAAATAAGCTCTCCAATTAGAGCTCTCACAGAGCTTGGTAAAGTTACTTTTTGAACTACATGGATTTGGACTTCAGAATGGAGACTTTATTTTCTAGAGTTGTTGTTGTTATTGTTGCTATTATTTTACTTAGGTGATCCCTCATAGCCCGAGGATGATGGTCCTCCAAGTGTAGTGTCTTGGCAGTGGGTCCATAGGTGGCTGTGGAGACCTATTCTTGATCCACATGTTCTCCCGCAGTGAGGACATCGGTTTCCAGGTGGAAGGTGGTCCCAGTCAGGGTTGGCTTGACACGTCTTCCTCTTGGCACATTTCTCCCTTTCGCCCTCCATTTGTGTCAGGATGTGTCTGTACCAGCTAAACCAAAAAGCTGCTTCATTCACTCCATGCCAGTTTGGTTGGGAGTTGAGCTCTAGCTTCTGATAAGAGCCATCTGGACTGGGAACGGGGGACGGGGGAGGGGCTGGTAAACGTAACATGTTTTGCGGGAATGGAATGTAGCAATTAGAAATAAATAGTAGGAGGAGTCATGGCTTTGCGAGTGCAGCATTTTTCCGAATGAAGCAGAGAGTGTTTGAAGACCGGGACATCCGTAGGGATACCAAGGTGCTTGTTTATAAAGCTATTGTCCTCCCAACCCTGCTATACGCCTGCGAGATGTGGACTGTCTACAGACGTCACATGCAACTCCTGGAACTATTCCATCAGCGCTGCCTCCAAAAAATCCTGCAAATCTCTTGGGAAGACAAGCGGATAAATGTCAGCGTGCTGGAAGAAACAAAGACCACCAGCATTGAAGCGATTCTCCTCCACCATCAACTTCGCTGGTTCCGGCCACGTTGTCTGGATGCCCGACCACCGTCTCCCAAAGCAGCTGCTCTATTCTGAATTCAAGAATGGAAAATGGAATGTTGGAGGGCAGGAAAAGAGATTTAAAGGCGGGCTCAAAGCCAACCTTAAAAACTCTGGCATAGACACTGAGAACTGGGAAGCCCTGGCCCTTGAGCGCTCCAGCTGGAGGTCAGCTGTGACCAGCAGTGCTGCAGAATTTGAAGAGGCATGAATGGAGGGCGAAAGAGAGAAACGTGCCAAGGAAGGTGCATCAGGCAAACCCCGACCGGGACCACCTTCCACCTGGAAACTGATGCCCTCACTGCGGAAGAAGATGCAGATCAAGAATAGGGCTCCACTGTCACCTACGGACCCATCACCAGGACACTACACTTGGAGGACCATCATCCTCAGACTACGAGGGATTGCCTAAGTAAAGTAGTAGGAGTCACTAGATGATGTACTACTAGTTTGGTGGGAAATAGTCAGAACTAGCTTTTGATTCTCCTTGGCAAGAAGGAATAATATAGCTGTTTCCTTTGTGAGCGTGCTTTTGTTCTAAAACCTGCCAATTTGTGCCTCTTCAAATTCAGCAGTACTGCTGGTCACAGCTGAACTCCATGAGCACTCAAGGGCCAGGGCTTCCCAGTTCTCAGTGTCTATGCCACAGTTTTTAAGGTTGGCTTTGAGCCCATCTTTAAATCTCTTTTCCTGTCCACCAACATTACATTTCCCGTTCTTGAGTTGGGAGTATAGTAACTGCTTTGGGGGACGGTGATTGGGCATTCGGACAATGTGGCCAGTCCAGTGAAGTTGATGGCGTAGGAGTATCGCTTCAATGCTAGTGGTCTTTGCTTCGTCCAGCACACTGATATTTTTCCACCTGTCTTCCCAAGAGATTTGCAGGATTTTACCGAGGCAACACTGATGGAATTGTTCCAGGAGTTGTGTGTGATGTCTGTAGACTCAAAGCATCTTAACATAAAAGCATCAACATACAATTTTAAATATACAAATATGCAAACATTTAAACAGGATTAAATATAAACAGTATTAAAAATTCCCAGTTGGTAGATAAGGAGGGAAGGAGATGTCACCCCAAGCGGCTTCACTGTACTCATTTTCTAGAAAAAAACTCCTTGAAGTTCTGAAAAAAAGATGAATATGACCAACAGTTGTCAGTTGGAAAGTGATTGAGCAATTCGCTGGGCTCCCAATTTACCACACTATTCATTCATAGTACCTTTATTCAGTTAACAAATAGCTTTTGGTTTAACATCTAAATGCAACTGTTGGGTTAATAAAACCGTTCAGGTTTGACACGTTGCTTTAAGGGCTTTGCATATTCACTCCGGCTCACAACTCAAGCTGGGAAATTGCAGTTCTTAAGAGTCATATAATAGGCATGTCATTCAGGAAATATGAATGTGATATAGGATCCTAGAGTGTGGTGAATAGGAACAGTGGTGCTATTTGGGAGCTATGGAAGGATGTGAAAATCTCTCTGGCTTGATTTTGCTAAACTTGTCTGAAGTTCACCTCCACTTTTCTCCCATCCTTGTCTCATATTTGGGTGCAAGGCTTTCTATTTCCTTCTTATACTAACATTTGTACAATTTTAAAAACACATTTTTTGGGTAAACTCTGCATTTATGTGCACAACTTTCTGTTGTGCCAATCTCCCTATTTGGGCAAAGTCCTGGAACGTGTGGTGGCCTCGCAACTCCAGGAGTTCCTGGTAGACACGGATTATCTGGATCCGGCGCAGTCTGGCTTTAGGCCGGGACATGGTACCGAGACAGCCTTGGTCGCCTTAGTGGATGATCTTCGCCGGGAACTAGACAGGGGGAGTGTGTCCCTGTTGGTTCTGCTGGATCTCTCATCGGCCTTCGATACCGTCGACCATGGTATCCTTCTGGGATGCCTCGCGGGAATGGGCCTCGGGGGTACTGCTCTGCAGTGGCTCCAGTCCTTCCTCGAGGGTCCGCTCCCAGAAGGTGTTGCTAGGGGATGAGGGACAGGGCCTTCTCGGTGGTGGCCCCTCGGCTCTGGAACTCTCTCCCACTGGAGATTAGAACTGCCCCTTCTCTCCTGACTTTTAGAAAACAGGTGAAAACCTGGCTCTGGAAACTGGCATTTGATTAGTGAGTTAATAACTCGTGACTACACGGACAGATGGTGATGAACTACGATTTCATTTTGACGACTTGGCCTATGTAATTATATGATTGTATTTTAGTATTTTAATGTTTTAGTGTATTTTGGGATATGATGTTTTAAACTATTGTCTGTGATACTGTTGTTGTGAACCGGCCTGAGTCCCTCTGCAGAGGTGAGAAGACCGGTATATAAAAGCTCTAAATAAATAAATAAATAAATAAATAAATAAATAAATAAATAAATAAATTGTGCATCCTATAAATGACATAGGCTGGCATAAGTTATGCTAAAATGATCAAGGTTCTGGAGAACCAGCCCTGTGAGGAACGGCTTAAAGAGCTGAGCATGTTTAACCTGCAGAAGAGAAGGCTGAGAGGAGAAATGATGTGGGCCATGGATAAATATGTGAGGGGAAGTCATAGGGAGGAGGAAGCAAGCTTATTTTCTGGAGGAAGCAAGCTTATTTTCCCTGGAGACTAGGATGTTGAACAATGGCTTCCAACTACGGGAAAGGAGATTCCATGTGGACATTAGGAAAAACTTCCTAACTGTGAGAGCTGTTCAGCAGTGGAACTCTCTGCCCCAAAGTGTTGGTGGAGGCTCCTTCTTTGGAGGCTTTTCAACTATTTAACTATTTTAATATATATGGATGTATTTATTATGTGGGTTTAGTACTGTGTTTGGCATTAAATTGTTGCCTGTTTGGAAGCCTTTCTGAGTCCCTCCTCAGAGGTTGAGAAGAACGGGGTATAAATGTTTTAAAATAAATAAATAAATAAATAAACAACAGAGGCTGGATGGCCATCTGGTGGGAGTGCTCTGAATGCGATTTTCCTGCTTCTTGTCAGGGGGTTGGACTGGATGGCCCACAAGGTCTCTTCCACCTCTATAATTCTACTTAGGTATAGGCATTTTTGGGACAATGCATAATGGTCATATACTGCTGAGAGTTGTGCACAGCGATCATTTTATATGTCGTAGTGCATTGAAGTACGCAGAATGGTGTGGGAATATCATTGCCACATTTGTACATTATGGATTGCAGTTGCACAATGCATCGTCAGTTGTGTGTATTATTTATTTATTTATTTATTTATTTATTTCTCGCGCTTCTACCCCACCCTTCTCAAACCCCGAGGGGGGACTCAGGGCGGCTTACAAAAAGGCACAATTCGATGCCGGCACAACAAGGTAAAAATAAATATATCTTGTGGACTGAGAGCAGGGCCTCACCGGACGATCTTAAACTGTGAGGCAGGATGCAGAGGGAGATGTGTTCTGACACTGAACCATTGAACCACATATGTTGTCATTATTCAATACAACGTGGCTCCCATTATCTGTGGGGGATATGTTCCATGATCCTCTGTAGCTAACCAAAGCTATGGAGAATAGCAAACCCTGTATTTTGACTCTATGTGATCCGTAGTATACAATTGAATTACATTGGAGGACCTAAAAAGGCCCATAAACACCTGTGCCCAGTTTTGGATTATAATTTTCATCTTTAATCTGATTAATTGTTTTAACCAGTGTAATCTAATAAAGGAAACACATAAATATGCCATAACCTCGAGTACATACAGTGACCTAATTCACTTTTGAGATGCAATAAATGAGAAATGAGGACTATAGCCCACCGTTTCTTATTCCTACACTCTCAGTGAGTTTTGCTATTTCAGCTCTATATTTTCTCAGCAATAGTTCAGCCAGTTGCACAAGTTATGTTAGATCTATGACATCTGTTAGCTCAGATATCTACTTGCTAGGAAGTCCCAGATTATTTCAAAATTGCCATTGCTTTGTCCATTGGCGTTGCCTCGCAAGCGCATCTGGTGGGGACGAGGGACAGGGCCTTCTCGGTGGTGGCCCCTCGACTCTGGAACTCTCTCCCACTGGAGATCAGAACTGCCCCTTCTATCCTGACATTCAGGAAACAGGTGAAGATGTGGTTATGGAGACAGGCATTCGACGAGTGAGCCAACACCCTGAGATATGGATGGAGGATGATGAACACCGATTTTAGTGGGACCATTGTATTTATTGAATGTAATTGCTGTTTCAATGTTTTAGTGTTTTATTGTAATATGAATTATGATGTTTTATTGACTGTATGTGATATTATGGTTGCAAACTGGTCTGAGTCCCTCAAGAGAGGTGAGAAGGCCGGAATACAAAACTTTTAAATAAATAAATAAATAATATCACTTCAATGGCCAAACAAAACAGGACCTGTAATAGGATTAAAGGAGAGAAGGTCAGACATAGTTCCACACATTTCATGGAGCACCTGGATACAATCAATGTTATGACTACCATAGTTCCATAATTCCTTATCTGCATTTTTATAGATTTTATATTTATAGATAGAATTTGTGAATTTAAGGAAAGTTTTCCCCCTCTTGAATAATAAATATCTATACAGCTGCCTCAGGAATGCAAACAGCTTATAGTTGAGGGAACCAATGCCCCAAACAAGAATTATGCCCCAAATTTCTCACATTGTACTGTTTTAAAATTTCTATTTTGGTGAATTTCAGATATTTTTTATTTATTTACCCTATTTATACTCTACCTTGCTCTACCCCAAGGGGGACTCAAGGTGGCTTACATATGGCAATTATTCAATGCCTTAAACACATATAACATTAAGCTTAAAATCCATTGCATTAAAATTAATACATATTCAAATTTTAAAATTACATTCAATATTAAAATTACGCCATTCAAACCTCGTAGCCTGAAGCTGTTCTGTAATCATTGCACATATTCCAGTTATATTATATTATTGCACTGCTTCTCCGAAGGCCTGGTCCCAGAGCCAGATTTTTACTCTCCTTCTGAAGGCTAGGAGGGAGGGGACTGATCTAATGTCACTAGGAAGGGAGTGCCACAGTCAAGGGGCCACCACTGAGAAGGCCCTGTCTCTCATCCCCACCAGTCGTGCTTGTGAAGAAGGTGGAATCGAGAGCAGGGGCTCCCCAGAACATTTTAATCTTCGAGGTGGTTCATAGGGGGAGATACATTAGCTTTATAGGCTAAAGCCAGCACTTTGAATTGTGCTCAGTAGCAGACTGGCAGATTCAACATTCTGGTTTAGGGATCCCCAACTCGTGTAATAAACAAACGACATTCTTAAAATCTTAGAATAGCATAGAGAGAGGCAGGGCTTTAGTTGGTGTTTCTAAATAATGTACTATTTGAAATTTGCCCAACAGTCAAAGGTCTTCTCAAGACAAAACATTCCTGGTTTTCTTATTTGTACACCAGTTCATATAAATCACTCAATAATATATCCCAAATATATATCTACGGAAGAGGGGAGACAAAATACTAAGCACTAAATGCTTCATTTTGTGCCTATCTATGGTTACCATAACTCAAAGTAAACTCAGTAGTTAGCAACAACAAACTATGGCATATCAGCACTCAGAATTATAGCAGCTTGATACCACTTTAACTATTATGTTTCCATTCCATGGAATTCTAGGAACTGTAGTTTCAAGAAGCACTTAGAACTGTTTTCTAGAGAGCCCTAATTCCCTTATCAAAATTCCAGTACTAGCTTAGTCTAGTATATGCAAGTCAGAATTCGAGATAAAAGAACACTATTGACTGAATTTTGGGGAATAGTTTAATGATTTTACTGCAAGAGCTACAGAAATCTTCATCCATTCATTTGCATTCCTCTCTTCACTCTCTGTTGGCTTTGTGTGCCCTCACGCACTTCATGCGTTTGCAGATTTGATTAACTAAATCATGTCATAATATTGCTTGCTTAGTTGGCCCAGATTGCCCATGTGATCAACTCTGAAACAACTGGCCTTATGTTCAGTTAACATTGCATGCTCCCACTTTTGTTCTCTCATAGTCAAATCAGATTGGTGGTCACACAGTGTCGTGTGACACAATTCGGGTCCTTGTGTTATTCCTGACTATTTGAGATCACAAATGCAAGTAGTCCTGTAAAAAGAAAATGAAAAACCAGATTGAGCATTCCTTTTCCAAAATATCTGGGATTCCCCCTGATTTTGGAATGCCTGAAAATGCGTCCTGAGATTTATTTATTTATTATTAATTTACTGTATTTATATACTGCTTTTCTCACCCGGGGGGGGGGGGGGGGGGGCGGCTCAAAGTGGTTTGCAACATACTAATGGCAAAATTCAATGCCATGTAAAAATTCATAATATCTAAACAATAACATATAACTATGAGTAAAAATAAATTAAGACCATTAAACATAAGACATAAGCAACATTTAAACTTTAAAACATACCATTAAAACACCCTAGTATAAACATTAAAATCACATGATCCAAAATAGTAAATTGTAGCTATTCCAAATTGTCAATTGCACTTATGGCCTAATTATTTCTTACAGTGCATTCATTTACTGGCCAAAGGCTTGGTCCCATGACCATGTCTTTGTTTTCTTTCTGAACGCCAAGGGAGAGGGCACTGATCTACTCTCAGTAGGGAGAGAGTTCCAGAGCCGAGAAGCCACCACTGAGAAGGCCCTGTCTCTCATCCCTACTAACCACACTTGTGAAGGAGGTGGGATTGAGAGCAAGGTCTCTGCAGAAGATCTTAACCTCCATGATGGTTCACAGAGGGTGATATGTTCAGACAGGTAAGCTGAGCTGGAACCATTTAGGGCTTTATAGGCTAAAGCCAGTACTTTGAATTGTGCTGGGTGAGATAGCTTGGAGATAGGGCCCCCATCTAAACACAAAATTCATTCATGGTTCATATATCTCAGGATAATTTTATACACAATACATGTAATGATTTTATGTATGAAATGAAGTTTGTGTCCACTGGGCCACAGAAAGCAAAGGTGCTACTACTTCAGTCACCCATGTGAAGCATTTTAGATTTTGGAATCCTGGATAAGTATGTTCAACATGTATCTAGAAGAAAAATACAAGTGAGGTTGCCATTGCAGCCGCAGCAATAGTGAAAAACAGAAACAGAAAACTGAATTTGAAAATGAATATACAAATATATTTTCACAATTAATCTCCCTCTCCCCATTTTTCCTTCCTCCTTGAAGGCAGCTCAGAAATCAAAGCAGAAGAATATCCAGGGCAGTGCAAGCTGGTATCTTGACTGTGAGAATAATATACTGCAAGGATCTCGGCCGTTTATCAGTGTCTGTTTCCCAAACATGGCATGCTCTGCCTCTGCTTTGTCTGTGGTTATGTCTTTTTATAAATAGGTTCGTAAGTGTTGAGGGCACAGCAGGAGATACAGCACAGCATGCCGTATGACTCAGTGGGGGTCCTTCTCCTTCTTCCTGGCTCCAATTTCCAATGGAGAGGGTTCGCTGTCATGGTGACAACTCCACTCATCATCTGAGTTGTTAATTCTCGTATTCTATCCCCCAAGAGAATATTAGCAAAGTATAACAATAACATATCTCCAGAGTGAGGGACTGGAAAGAACCTGCACCAGATAAGCTCATGCTTTGCCGCAAGCCATAGGTCTTGTGTCAGCAAAACAACTGGTGTTATTTTATGCCTGCTGGAGACTCATTGCAAGGGCAGAGTCTTCTGCACACCAGGAGGCCTTCTGAAAACAGCAGGGCATCCCCTTTTAAAAGAGGAGATACTGAGCGGAGACGTGTTAGAACTGCATCTTGGGTGTTTTGTGGCTCTTTTACCCAAAGGAAAGGGAATCCTGAGAACTTTCCATAAAACATGATGTGAAGGAGAGACTAAGGACCCTTTCAACACAACACAATTATGGTACTGTGATTTCACTTTATGGCAAAATCTCATGGAATCCTGAGTTTTTTTTTAAAAAAACTTGTTTTGTTCCTTCACCACATTAAGAAGTGGTTTGGTTCCCATATGCGCACTTTTTGACTTTTGTCTTTCAAATTAAGCCCCCCCCCCCCAACTTTCCTGGATTCACATAGAATTCAGCATAAAGCAAACCTTTCCAAGCTGCTTGTTTGCTATCAACCTTTATGTTCCACCCACAAAGAAAACATTTCCCAGTGAATCTGTGCGTTACACTATGTTGTGTATAGAAATACATTGTCTTGAAAAGCATTGTTCCTTTTTATCAAATTCAGCCCAAGAATGTGTGCTTGGCGGATTCATTGCTGCCCTATTTAAGAAAAGCCAAAACAAACCACATACTGAAATGGATTGTAGAGCTTGGAAAGGAGACTGTGTTTGGACTATATCATCCAGAGTCCATCCAGACAGATCCAAAATGCAGGACTTGCCTTGGTTTTTACCGGAGGCGTCCAAACTGATAAAAACAAATTAATTTGATTCTTTAGGTTGTTGTAGGTTTTTTCGGGCTATATGGCCATGTTCTAGAGGCATTCTCTCCTGATGTTTCGCTTGCATCTATGGCAAGCATCCTCAGAGGTAGTGAGGTCTGTTGGAACTAGGAAAATGGGTTTATATATCTGTGGAAAGACCAGGGTGGGCCAAGGAACTCTTGTCTGCTGGAGCTAGGTGTGAATGTTTCCTTCATTTATTCTGAATTAATAAAATGCCTCATTAGACCTGGGACTTCTTGAAAGGTCTGGGTCTAATAAAGTATTGGGCCTGTGGGGACTCACTATCGGGAATGCTTCTCCAATCCTGGGGTGAGTTCCCACAGCTGTCCTGCACCTTTACAGCTCCTGGAACCCAAAGATGCAGGAGGGCACCCGCCCCTCCCTGCAGCCCCCAATTTCCCACTAAGACTTACTAAAAAAAGATCCCTTGCTGTCATAAAGCCTCTCCTTGCATCCTTCTGGTGAGAGAAAATGATGCCTGAGGAGATGGGGGTGAGGTGAGGTGAGATTTTCCTCCTTACCCTTCCTATCTACTCAGTCATCATTTTCTTGCACCAGGAGGATGTGAGGAGAAGTTTTATGTTGGCAAGGGACCTTTTTAGTAACCTTTTAAAAAGTAATCTTTACAGGGGAAATAAGAGGCATTGGGGTGGCTTCATACCATCCTGATTTGGGTGTGTGTGTGTGTGACTAGAACCCACACTGAAGCGGGTTATTTTAACCCACTTTGATGTGGATTTTAGGGCTGTGTGGAAGCACCCCTATAAATCCGTTGAGTCTAGAGGATCCAGGAACTGTAGAACAAAAAAAATTAGCATTTTCACTCTCTGGCAGATGTTACTTTATAGGTCATCTTCATTTTCACATGAACCAAGAGTGCCTAGATCAAGGGAATTAGCAGTCTTACTGTATTCTGCTTGTCAGATCTCACCTGGAGTATTGCAACCAGTTCTAGGTATCACAGTTCACAAAAGATACTGATAAACTGGAATGTGTCCAAAGGAGGGTGAACAAAACAGAGAAAGTTCTGGAAACCAAGCCTCATGAAGAACATTTTAGGAAGTGAGAAATTTAGCATGGAATAAGGTAGACTGAGGAGTAATATGAAATGATGAAGAGAAGTTGGAATGACTTGTTTTTTGCTGCTTCTGAGACTACAATATAAAGCAATAGATTCAAATTCCAAGAAAAAGAGATTCCACATAAACATCAGGAAAGACTTCTAGACTGTAATATGTGTTTGGCAATGGAATTGATGTTTTGGAAGTTGGTGAACTCTCCTTTAAAGAGAAATTGGATGGTTATGTGCTGGGACTGCTTTAATTCTGAATTTCTTCATGGCAAAGCAATGGGTGTCTATTGACTTTGACACTACACAACTGTAACTTTACAATTCTACTTTAACTAACGAGGTTCTAGCCCATGGAATTCTGGGATTTGCAGTTTTAGGAGGACCATTTAGAATATTTATCTTCTTCAGTGCCTTGCTATCAAGTGATTTTTGAATAATCAGGCACCAGATTAAATGTATTTTATGCAGTTTCTAAAAATTTGATAATATGTATGCGTCACTGATCTTGATTTATTAGATATGCAAATTTAAAGTGTGTGTATGTGTATTTGTCATTTTCAGCTCCTCAACATACTCTTGTGTATGTTTGAAAACATACCAAGGAAGCACAACGGGGCAAGAAAGACTGACTGGACTTCCAAAAAGAAGAGAACAGCATGATGGCGAGCCAGTTGGGAGCAGGGTATAAGGCAGCAAATCATTATTTTTGGCTTAGTGGCCCCCATCCATGCTAGTCCTATGTAGTTCCATCCATACTCGATCTGCTTTTAACCCAATCCATCAACATGTCCCTATTTTTGTGTGCATGTTTCTAATCTTTGTTACAAATTTTGCTGTGGAGGAAGCAAAAAGAGCAACATTCCCATTCAACAATGAATCGAAATAAGGACATGAGAAATACAATTTCCATTAGAAGAACATTCCCCCTTGTCCGGGGCGATTGCTTGTCCCTTACGACAGGTTGAAAGCGGAAAAGCATTAAGGAAGATATATCTGTCCCATTAAGGTTGGGCCTTTATTGTGCAATGTTTGTATCGCAACCCGTACTGGGAATTCCTCTGCATGCTGTTTATACAGTGTTGCCTAGCTGTGTGTTTCCCCCTTGCGAATGCGATAATAATAAAGAGTGCGCTCCTTGAATAATGCATGTTGTCAAAGTGCTCTCGGATACTTTAAAATTATCCACTTTTGGCAGATATGTAGCTGTTAAATTTTCATCAGAGGCTCTTTTTTTTATTGGCGTGTCTCATAAACCTGCCTATTACTCACAAATGAATGTTTCTTTGCTCTACTCTTGTCCAGAATGTATGTTTGTGCTTTTGGGGATAAATAAATAGCAGATGGGAGAATGATGAACAAACTGAAAATGAGACATACTGAAATGATACACCTGACGTACAGCTCATTTCTTCAATTCATAGTATGGCTCTTCTTGGTTTCCCTTCATCTTGAAATTTCTGCCCAAACTAGCTATTATACAAACAAACAGGCGTTTGAAATATTGCAGGCAATTTAGACAGCATAGGGCCATGTTGGCTTAGGATAATGGGAGCTGGAGTCTAACACCTTTGGCGAGCACAAGATTGAGGCAGAGTATTTTAATAGGCAGAGAACAGCAAATGATACTCATTTTTTTAAAAAAAAGATCTTAAGGTGGCATTTAATAAAGCCAATATGACTAATTTAAAAGAATGCAAACTAAGAGAGCAGTCTACCCCCTTGTTTAAGGAACTCCATTGGTTGCCGTTCATGTTCCGGTCCCAATTTAATGTGCAGGTTATCACCTACAAAGCCCTGAACGGTTTGGAACCCGCCTATCTTCGTGACTGCATTTCTTTTTATAATCCTGCACGATCTCTTTGATCTTCAGGGGAGGCCCTCCTCTTGCTCCCACCTCAATCACAAGTGCGACTTGTGGGGACGAGGGAGAGAGCCTTCTCCGTTGTGGCCCCTTGGCTTTGGAACTCGCACTACCTAGTGAGTAGGCAAGCCCCCACCCTGGCAGCCTTTAAGAAAAACCTAAAAACCTGGCTCTTCTGGCGCGCCTTTGATGAGTGAACACATATCCCCATATCATGTCTGTCCCAACTATAGTTCTGTCCTCATGACACTCTTTTCCTTGTCTTTAATGCAGGCTCAATCCCATTGTTCTCCCCTTTTGAGCTTCCCCACAGACACATACTTCTCTATTTACTTATCTCATCCATGGCTTTATCAATCTCATTCTGTGCATTTGGCCCGCCCACCATGCTTTTATTTATTTTTTCTTCATCACGTTAGTTTGCATCTGTTTATTTCATTTTCTGTTATTTGATGTATTTTATTTTGATGTTATTAATTTCTCTTTGTATTTTATTTTATAAATTTGTACTGTAATTCTGGGCTTGGCCTCATGTTAGCTACCCTGAGTCCCCTTTGGGGAGATGGTGGTGGGGTATAAATAAAGATTATTATTTTACTGACACAAAAGCACAGAATGTCACAGCAAACAGGATCTATATGCTGGATTTCGTATCAAAAATGTCACAAGTCAAACACTTCCCATTTTCTGTTATGTGATGTATTTTCGAATGATGTGCACAGATCCAAGTAAGGTGGCCTTTTGCAGTTGACAGATCATGATTTTATCGATGTTTATTGTTTCCAAATGCCAGCTGAGATCTTTTGGCATGGCACCCAGTGTGTCAATGACCACTGGGACCACCTGTACTGGTTTATGCCAGAGCCTTTGCAGTTCAATTTTGAGGTCTTGATGGCAACTGAGTTTTTCCTGTTGTTTTTCCTCAATGCGGTTGTCACCTGGTATGGCGACATCAATAATCCAGACTTTTTTCTTTTTCACAATTGTGATGTCTGGTGTATTGTGTTCCAAAACTTTGTCAGTTTGGATTCAAAAGTCCCACAGTATTTTTGCATGTTCATTTTCCACGACCTTTGCGGGTTTATGATCCCACCAATTCTTTACTGCCGGAAGGTGGTACTTGTGACATAAGTTCCAGTGAATTGTCTGGGCCACAGAGTTGTGTCTTTGTTTGTAGTCCATCTGTGAGATTTTCTTGCAACAGCTGAGGATATCATATCGCTTCTCAGCCTTTTGGCTAAGATCAAGTATAGTATCTGTTCTTATCAGTTTAATATCTTATATATCCTCTATTTGAGGACTATATATTAAATGGATTTTTGGGCCTGGGAGATGGAATAGGGGCTTGCTCCATCCACTCCACGCATCGACCTGGTATTGCAGTGCCTAAAACAATTCAAATAATAATAATAATAATAATAATAATAATAATAATAATAATAATATGATGATTATTAGAATGACAAGAAGCTTTCATAGCAGCACTCGTAGCATTATTTGCATTTTTTCTTCTAGTCTGTTTTTATTTTGGTGTGCAACTTCAAGATACCTTCCAACTTATAGCTACCTCATGAATTTCATAGTTTTCTTAGGCAAGGAATACTCAAGGTTTAGCTGGTTTCTGTTGGAGCATGTAAAAAGTCAGTTAGTGTTGTGTCAACTGTAAAATAAGATGCACATAACTGATTGGTCAGGCTATGCCTGAGGAGCCGGATGAGCCTGGGTCTTTTGGATACTGTTACATTTTTTCAGGCTTGAGCTATGCAGGTGCTTGCAGAGAAGCAGAGAGAGATATTTTGGAGTGTGCTCGTATTTCATCAGCTGCTGGAAGGAGTTTCTCCACATGGCATGGCCAGTAGCCAGGATTTCATTTGGGGGGGGGGTGAGTTTGTTTCGGGGGGGGGAGCACTGAGTCTGAGTGAAAGAGGGTCTACCTAGCAAACCTTTTGTATCGTTACCCCAATACCCCCATGCATATGGGATATATTGAGTAAGTGATCAGATCATGATATGAATAAACATAACAATTTAAATAATGCACCAGTAAGGCCTTTTCGCGAACCACCCCCCCCCCCCGGCTACATGCCTGCCACATGGGTAAAGAAAGACAATTTAAAATCTCTCAAAAAGACATTATGTGAGTCGATGCAACTGATCACATGCTTGTAAATATGTTGCTCTGATTTACAAAGAGTAAACTCTTTGTAAAATACTTTTTAAAAATAGAATCATAGAATCACTGAGTTGGAAAAGATCTTATGGGCAATCCAGTCCAATCCCCTTGAATACTTGTTCTTTATTGATCACCTGCATGGCATATTTTGTTTCTCTCTGGCATGATAGTGTGTGTGGACTGATCAAATGTGAACTACACATGGTTTATTTTACATTATGTCACAGTTTCTTCCTCTGAAATATAGTGAACATTGACAGGCTCCCATCCAGATGCTAACAAGGGTTGACTCTACTTAACTTCCAAGATCAGAAAGGACTTGGTACCTTTAGGGTAGGTTTGGAGCAGTGGTTTATTTTCAAAAGCATATTTCTTTCTTAGCTGGAATAAGTAGAAACAATACTTTTCCAAAATAGAAGCTAGAGATGTTTGCAATTTGAACAATGGTTTGCAGGCTGCATACAAATGACTCAGTAAGATGTGTATGATCATTGTGAGGGTGTGATGTTTGTATGTGTCCCCCATTCTTGCTTTAAAGGTTAGCCTATCTCCCATATTTCAAGAAGCTGGCAATCTGGGGGCTATATCATAGAAATCTTGTGTTTCTCCTTCTATTGCCTCCTTTGTCACTTGGAAACAATTACAAGGCAGAGGAGATGCAATGATATTTAACACTTGTAATATATATTTGAAGCCCGAGTGCGAAAGAAAGGAAAAGGAGTGGGGGAACCTTCCCTAATTCTTATATAACCTTCAGAATTCAGCACACGCCCCCTGTGACTGCTCGACATCAAAGCCAATGCAGAACTTCATGTCCTAAGAAAAACAACATTCTTTGGTGTGCTAATACATCATTAATGCCTTTTTCCTCTGCTAGTCCTCCGGCAGGACTTTTCTCTCCAAGAGCAGTAAAGAGGAGGTTGTGCGGGCTAGATCTGGAGAGCACATGATGGATGTGATTGTATTTGTTAGGCAAAGGTGGAATAGGCAGAAGTTTCCACCAGAGGAGTTCAGCTATGGGGAGGGGGCAAGATGAGGGCATTGCCTCTCCAAATAAAGAATTCTGCCCCCAGTGTAATTTTCCATCGATCTCAAAATTTCTAGCATTGCACACACTGAAAATTATCCACACCCAGAAAGCTTATATTTGTTGTGTTCTTGGGAGATTTGCCTGCTCCCACTCTTTGGATGTTGAAAGTGTATTTCTAATTGCTCAGATGAATTTGAGGACTGGGGGAAAATTTCATACTTTGTGTGTGCGTGTGTGTGCGTGGGGTGGAATTTGTCACCCTCCTCACACCTATTTTTGTGTTCTTCCCTAGTCTGACTTCCCACTGCAACACAAGGCATCTGGGCTATAACTTTGGGGAATTTAATCATGTAACTGTTGGATCATAAAGTTGGAAGAGACCAGAAAATCATCCAGTTCAATCCCTTGCTATCTTGGAACACAAAATCAAAGCATTCCTGAAGGATGGCATCCAGTCTCTGTTCAAAAACCTTCAGAGAAGAAGAGCCCACTACACTCCGAGGAGCCAGCATATCCCGCTGCCAAAGAGCTCTTATTGCCATGAAGTTATTCCTAATGTGGATTCTCTTTTCCCACAAGTTTCATCCATTGGTCTGTGCCTCACTCTCCAGAGCAGCAGAAAATGAGCTGAATATGACATCTTTTCATATGTATGTAAACATGACTATTATGCCAGCTCTGTTGGAGCATGTAAAAATCAGTTGGTTTAGTGTCTTAACTGAAAAATGCAAAGCACGAAGCTGACTGTTTGGGCTATGCCTGGGATGCTAGCTGAACCTGGGAGTTTTGGCAAAAGTTACATGTTTAGGTTTTCTGAGCAGGAGCTTGCTAAGACAAGTTAGTATAATTTCTGCTTCTGAGCTGCCGGAAGGAGATCTTTTACATGGACACCCAAGGACCATTTGAATCTCTTTCAAAGGACATTGTGTGAGTCAATGCAACTGTTCACATGACCGCAGATATGTTGCTCTGCATAACAAAAAGTAAACACCTTATTCTTTATTGATCATCTACGTCACATATTTTTTCTCTAGCAAGACAGAGTGTGGATTGGTAAAGACATGAACTACATGTGATTTCCATTCCACCACAACCTCTTAACCTTCTCTTCTCCAAGGTAAATGTATCCACTCCTGAACCCATTCCTCATAAGGCACGTTTTTCAGACCTTTTACCATGTTGGTCATCCTCATCTGGACACCTTCCAGCTTCTCAATATCTTTCCTGAACTGTGGTGCCCAGAACTGGACACACTATTCTGGGTGAGATCTATCCAAAGCAGAATAGAGTAGTATTATTATTTCTCTTGATCTATATATGGGCAAACTTTGGTCCTCCAGGTGTTTTTGACTTCAACTCCCACAATTCCTAACAGCCAGTAAGATGGCTGGGATTTCTGGGAGTTGAAGTCCAAAACACCTGGAGAATCAAAGTTTGCCCATGCATAATCTAGACAATATAGTCCCCTTGATGCAGTTTAGAAGTGCATTGGCTTTCAAAACTGTGGTCATATGTTCAGCTAGTGGTCATGGATTTGTGAAGTCATCAATCTAACTTGTAGTTAGCATGCGATTGTCATGATAAGGCATGACATATTCATTTACATTCTTGTACAATGCAAACACCCATGTTCAATGGAAATGTGCATCCACACAGAACTCCATTGGCTCTACTTTAGTTCAGGCTAACCAATAGTATCTAGACCAGACATCCTCAAACTGTGGACCTCCAACTCCCAGAAGTACTAACGGTTGTTCAATTGTCAAGAATTCTGGGACTTGAAGGCCCAAACAGCTGGAGGGCCACAGTTTGAGGATGCCTGATCTAGACCATATGATTATAAATATCTGAGCCTGCACACTCCCAGACCTTGGAAAAGTAATTTTTGGGGAGTAGCATTTGCATAATTCTTCAGTCAACATGGCACTACTGCCTTCCAAAATGTTCTGATTAATCCTCTATCAATCCACTTTTGAGATGCTTTTAAATTGTCCTCAGCATACCCCAATTGCTACAAACCGAGTTCAGAGTATGGGACTGTTACACAATGTTCAGTTCTCTATGGAGTGGTGACACCTGTATAATGACAGAACCAGACTTTGGATGCCTTTTAAAAACCGGTTGAAGAAATTGCCTTTTCTTTTGCTTCCACTTCTAAGCACTTCATTAATGAAAAAGAGAGAAGCAAAAGCACTTCATGTTTCACAGATTAAGACTGGGACATGTGTGACCAAGGAACATCAAAGTCTGGTTAAGATTGCAAACATTGACCATAGAGTCATATTGGAGGACCTAAAGTTCTGACAGAGTTGCACTGGAGGACTTAGAGATTCCCAGAAAGACCACATTAATCAAATTTGTGAATAATCAAATCCACAAAAATCAAATCTGCAAATGTGGAAAGCTGACTGTATTCTCAGGGTGGTCTGCGAGAAGGCCTTATTGGTACAATATTTAAATTGCTATGTTTATTCATATCATGATCTGATCACCATGCTCAATATATCCCATATGCATGGGGTATTGGGATAATGATACAAAAGGTTTGCTAGGGTAGATCCTCAGCCCCCCCCCTTTGAATCAAACTCAGCCCCCCCCCCCCGAATCAAACTCAGCACCCCCTCAAATCAAAATCCTGGCTCCGGGCCTGCATGGTGCCTATTGCAATCACCAGGGATTATCCTTTGTTTTGGTCCAGAAACCACAGAGCTGGAGATAATCTTGAACTGGCAACCCTATGTTTGAGGGATTTTTTCTCTTGTTTGAACCACCCAGCTAGCTTTGGGTATGAAGCCCCTTGACTTCATAAATGTGGAGAGGGGTGCCATTCTTTGCTCAGTCCATGCAGCAAAATGTCTTGGAATCTCATTGGGGAGCGGGGCCTCAATCACAGCTCAATCCTTCTTCCATTGTATCTCTTTTGCAGTTATCCCTTCCTCCAAGCTTTTTTTCTTCTTCATGGGGGTAAGGAATATACAATCATCAAATGTTGGAGTTTTTACTATAGACAGGACAGTGGGGCATTCTAAATAATGCAAAATATTACCTGGAAACTGTTGCTTATGCAGGTTTTGTGGGGAAAGAGCAGCACTATATCAAAGGCTACCTTTTCCAGCTGTCAAAAATCCACTGGTATTTTATTGAGGTGCTCATGATTACCCTGAGCCAACTGCATATTTTATGACCGGCAGTGCATTTTTTCTCTTGCTGAATGTCCAGTTATTCACAATCAAAGCGAGCCTGACTCCCTTCTGGTTAGTGCTGAGCAGCAAGTTTCCCCTCCCCTACTCCCTTCCCAAGATTTCCCATAAAATATGCCAGAGAAACAGATAACCATAATGTTATTAGTTCCAAGAACACTGAGGTATCTTCCAGGTCTTTGTTTGTAAGCTACAATGTTTTCTACACCTTCAATGCCAGACTCTGTCTAGATTTTTCCACTCTTAGTTATTTTGTTAGGCTGTTTGCAGAAAGCAGACCAATTTGTTCCAGAGGAGGAGAGTTGAGAGTTTTAGTAGTTGGACATGATGCAGGGACACTGGTGTCCAGCCAACAAACATGAGTTGTAGTTGGGCTAAAAAGTTTACTTGGTCCACTGAAACCTCTGATCAATTCACCATGGAGCGGGTTTCTCCTAAAAGACTGAATTACAAGGTTTTCCCAGATATTTATTTGGATTGCATCTTCCTGAATGTCCCAGGGACCAGCCTAAACTGACTGTGTTGGCTGATGAATTCTGGGAGTTGTGCTCCAAATAGTATTTCTCCCTCAACTATTAGGCTCGATTGGCAGAAGAAGTTTTCTCAACCTTACCCATCAGAACTCCTCTAGACCCTTGAAATGTAAAGGTCAGATCAGGGGATCTGCTGAATGAGTGAGCTAAGGGTGGAAGCAGGGATAGAAGCATGAGGCCCTTCCATCCATAGAAGGCAGATGCTGTATCCAAGCTTCTGTATTTACTGTATTTTGAATACATCTAATACCAGCCACATGGTTTATTTTGAAGGTAATGTAGGGTACTTTGGATAGTAGATGTGCCATGGAATCAATGAACAATATTTTTATTTCCCATTCTAGCTGACTTACTTTGATGCACCCAGCAAACGAGGTCTGAGCACTTTGTGCTCCTTTTGTAGATGAACATGATATGACTGATTCTGCAGCTGTGTGTGGGAGAGAGAGCAGCCTGGCTTTCCTTCTTTGAATGTCTATGTGCCAGTTCATACTGCTCAGAAAATTTCATCTGAGAAGGAGATTGTGTGTTCTAAGATTGTGTATACCCGCATAGCAAAGAGGTTGGGCTGGATAGCCCTTGTGTTCTCTTCCAGCTCACATTCTTTAAGGTGGCCTTTTCAACCTCAGCTAAAAGATGAGTTGAGCTTCCAATATCCCCATGCAAAAAATTACATTATAGGCAGTGTAGTACATGTAAAGAAAAAGCCCAAGACAATAAAACGAGCATTTCTGAAGGCGCCAATAACAAAATATCTCTTAGAGTCAACAGTGACAACTGCTATGGCATTCTCTGTAAATCCCGTCGACTGAGCCCTTTGTATCTACTGGGATTTAATTCTAGGACTCTTTTGATGCTTTCTTTATTGATTTCATGTCAAAAGCATTGCATAAATAAGTACAAAACTGACAAAATAGAGGGAGCATAAGTGGCTAAATAATTTTCGACCAAAAAGGAGCAACAGCAACCACATTGTCTGTAGCTTTAAATAATTCTTCCTCTGTGCATGAGGCAGGGCATTGTGGGCAAGTATACAGATGCTGAGTTGTTTCTTCTGCTCCACATACACACAAGGTAGAGGATTCTTCTAGGTAGTGACATTTTGCCAGGTTATCTTTTGATCTGCCTATTCAACTTCTGAGTCTGTTCAGGAACTTCCAAGTTCTTGGTTTCCCCTGGAGGAAGACCCTTGTTGGGGGGCCATCCAATTGCGATTTCCTGGTTTAGCTGCCCAGAAGGATACTCTGAGGAATGGTGGTTCTCATGAACCTTTTCCTTGATTTGAGTCTACTGGGAGAAAGCTGATAGCGATTCAGTGGATGGCTTTCATTTTTGATGTTAAAATCTGTGGATGCTCAAGTCCCAACATATATAATGGCAGAATAATATAATGTTCCTTATATAAAATGGCAAAATTAAGGTTTGCTTTGTAGATTATTTTTTTCAAGCTGTGGATGCTTGAATCTGTGGATGCAGAATCCATGAATATGGAGGACCAACTGTAGCCCATTCTGAAATCTTATTTCAATCAATAGATAAATCATTCAATCAATCAATCAATCAATCAATCAATCACAGGTCAAGATCATATTATTTTAATTATTCCTGATAGTGACAAGGAATCACTTCCCCAGTTCTTAAAGTTTAATGTTATTGAATTGTGCTATGTAATAAAATTTGAAAAAAAAATCTGTTTCTGGTTTGAATGTATTATTTCCGTTTAATTGTGTGGTACTTACTTTGATAGTAATTGTTATACTCCAAAAACTTCATTTTTTTGGCTGCCACAAACTATGTTGAATTGGTTGAGACTCAATGAGATCTTCATTGAAAAACTATAGCAAAAGGGGCTGCAGATGTCCCACAAAAACAAAGTTTTTGCAGTTTAAGAAACTTTCCCCCATGTTTTAATTATAAAACTGATTAGGAAATGACATTTATAATCCAGGAACAAAAATTGTGTTACATAGTGTTATTTTTCAAAATGAATACTTCAAGATTTGGGTCTACCTTGATTTAAAACATGGGTGAAAGTTTGCTCTTATGACTGATAGTGTTAAACAACTCTTTTTTGTGTGTCAGGAGCATCTTGAGAAAGTGCAAGTTGCTTCTGGTGTGAGATAATTGGCTGTCTTCAAGGACGTTGCCTAGGGAACACCCAGATGTTTTGATGTTTTATCATCCTTGTGGGAGTTTTCTCTCATGTCCCTGCATGGGGAGCTGGAGCTGACAGAGGGAGCTCATCCATACTGTCCCTGGATTCGAACCTCCAACCTGTCAGTCCTCAGTCCTGCTGGCACAATCCAATGGGCCACCTGATTTAAACTCTGATTTAAAGGGAGAACAGAAACAGAGGTGGAAAGCAACAGAGAGAAGGAGTGAAAGATAGAGAGCTGGAGAGAAAGTAAACAGAAAGAAGACTAAAAAAGCTGTAGCGCAATGTAGTTTCTAACCATGGGTATTTGAAAAAGCTGACCCTGAAAACGTCCTGATTTCAAATGAAATGTAAGACCTACATCAAGTGCAATCACAACTCTGTGACGCAAATAGGCAAATCCAACGCTGCGCATGTATTCACTAAATAGTTTTCTCTACCAGACACTGTTACTGTGTTCTGTGGGCGTCAATGTTTCCTAGGCCAGTTCTTCCCAAAGGTCATTTTGACCTCAGCTCCAGAGGATGTACCAGATAAATGGAATTACAGATAAGTGATAACCGCTTATTGCAGGCTTCATCAAGTAACTCCCTCCACAGCCATAGACCTGTCCTTGGAGGCTGTTTATTATTTCTCCAATATTAGTTTGGGCAAAAAGAGATCCGGGAAGTATGAGTGAAACCTAATTGAAAGGCAGTCTGCGTTAATGTGCCAAGCTGTTACAGAGACAGCAAAGACAGCTGATGCCATTAGCCAACAACGTCCATGGCTCTAGAGCAGGCGCATGGCTGCATTCTTACTTATCTGTGGGCAAAGGCTTTGCTTTCACTTTCCAATTTTGGTGCTAGCATTCCAGCCAGATCAAGATCATTTCTGAACTCTCCCCCAAAGTTCAGGTGATTTGAAGGAAAACAAATTGCTTTGTTGACCTAGCAAAGGATGAAGAGTACCACTTACAGCATATCTCAGTTTGTTTTAATGGAAAGGAATCAACCCCCAGTGGATACCAAAATGCCTCTATAGTAAAGGTTTTCACTTGACATTAAGTCCAGTCATGTCCAACTCTGGGGGTTGGTGGTCATCTCCATTTCTAAGCCAAAGAGTCAGCATTGTCCGTAGACACCTCCAAAGTCATGTGGCTGGCATGAGTGCATGGAGCGCCATTACCTTCCCACTGGAACAGTACCTACCAACTTTCTTTCTATAGGGAAAAACCCAAAACATTAATAGGAGAGTGACATTAATCAATACACCTTTAAATGCCTTTAAATCAATACACCCTTAAATGCCTTTAAACCTAACTGGAAATTTTAATGCTTCAAAAATAAAGTAACTTAATTCCCACTCATAACTTTGAAAAAATGTAAATTTTCACATTCTTGTTACTTTAAAAGTAACCCATTATATATAGCTTTATTACTTCCATGCTCTTGTTTGGAATGACAGGCCAGTGGACCTTGGCGTCTAGATTGTTTAAAGTTACAATGGTGTTGCTGGAAATAAAGGTAAAGTTAAAGTTTACTCCTTGACATTAAGTCTATTAATGTCCTACTCTGGGGAGCAGTGCTCATTTCCATTTCTAAGTTGAAGAGCCAGCGTTGTCCATAGACACCTCCAAGGTCATGTGGCCAGCATGACTGCATGGAGCGCCGCTACCTTCCCAATGAGATGGTACCTATTTATCTACTCACATTTGCTATATTTTGAACTGTTACGTTGGCAGAAGTTGGGCCTAACAGTGGGAGCTCACCCTGCTCCCTGGATTTGAATCACCAACCTTTCAGTCAGCAAGTTCAGCAGCTCAGCGGTTTAACCTGCTTTACCACCAGGGAAATAGAGGGAATAAAAGCATAGCTTCTCAATGAAATGTTGGCTTCTCATGAAATTCTCTATTATTCCACAAATCTTTAGCATTGCAGAAAAGTGACACACTGACTGTTCATACCTAGAATGTTAAGAGCTTATCATACGAGACAGACAGAATGCAATTACAGCATGTTAGCAGTGTCTTTGGCTGGGATTCATCATATGATGTTGTTCCTCTTCTGCTGATCTTCTGGTAATGACCTCCTTTTGTAAAAGAAACACCAATCACCAAGAAAAACAACAGAAGAGGAGTGATGTGTACCATGTGATAAGTCCCGCCACTTTCCTGCTGTAATTGCAATCCACTTACTTGGTGTGTTAAAGTCCTTATATTTCCTGTGTTCACATTATCTTTAACAGGTTTCCTATCCATTTTCTTTGAATGCCTACATTCTATTTCTTAAAGGTCAAATGAAGTTTTAATTTATTGTAATGATAGGAATTAGGGGACTGAAAGGGGGAGGAATCTTTTTTTTGGAGGAGGGGGGGGGGGAGAATTAAATTTTTTACTCCTATCCCAATATATCCTACTGCCTTTGGAGGCTTCTGAACCATAACAGCTACTGACAGATATAGAATATTGAGCCGGCATAGAGCTGATTTCCTTTTGTGTCAGGAGGGACTTGAGAAACTGCAAGTTGCTTCTGGTTTGAGAAAATTGGATGTCTGCAAGGATGCTGCCCAGATTTTTTTGTTTTACCATCCTTGTGGGAGGCTTCTCTCTGATCCCCACATGGGAAGCTGGAGCTGACAGAGGGAGCTCAATCCACTCTCCTTGGATTTGAACCTGTTGGATGGCCCACAAGGGTTTGGACCCATTGCACCACCATGGGTGCCATAGAGCCAGGCCCCTAGCCAGGATTTTGATTCCGGGCGGAGGGGGGGCTGAGTCTGAGTGAAAGAGGGTCTAGCCTAGCAAACCTTTTGTATCATTGCCCCAATACCCCCATGCATATGGGATATATTGAGTATGGTGATCAGATCATGATATGAATAAACATAACAGTTTAAATAATGCACCAGTAAGGCCTTCTCATGAACCACCATGAGAATTTTGGGGGCGGGGGGCTTGAGGGGCTCCAGCCCCCCCCCCCCCCCCCGGCTACATGCCTGCATGAGAGCTGATATATGTAGTGGATAAAACTGAATGGTGTTATTGAACTCAGTGAGGCTCCTTCTTTGGAAGCTTTTAAACAGAGGCTGGATGGCCATCTGTCAGGGGTGCTTTGAATGCAATTTTCCAGTTTCTTGGCAGGGGGTTGGACTGGATGGCCCATGAGGTCTCTTCCAACTCTATGATTCTATGAGGGACTAAATCCCAACCTTCCTCGGGCATGAGAATGGGAAACCAACAACAGTGTCAGAGCATTTGCACAGGACTGCAATATGAGCAGATGCCTTGTTGCCTGAACTTTTAAAAACTAGAATCATCAGATGGGCTATGTTTTCTTTATCCATCGGCCTGTGCCTTCTGGGCTTGCTATATGTGTTTCATTTTGCACACGTTGGGAAAAGCTCAACGAAAGGAAAAGTGTTCCTTGCTTCATTCTTGGGTTGGACTGAGAAATATCGCAGGGGTCACTGACTTTTTGACAGGTTGTCTGAAGAATGAGCAATTCTGCAATAATTCTTCACATCTTTAGGACTGCAGGGTAGTCAGAGCCCAGGAGTTCTTGTATGAGTTGTTTTTCTCTTCATCTCATATCTGCTGGTACAGCCCAGCTGAACAGCCAGGCATTTGGGACTGACAGGCTCTGAAGGCCTGAATACTGACAGACTCTCTGCTAAAGCATTGGCATAGCAGCAAAGTGCTGGACTAGTTCACTACTGCTTTCCAGGGTTCAGTGCTGGATGGCGATGATTGCAGACAATAGTGCCAGATTTACCATTGTGCTTAATAGTGCTTCCTGCCAATGTTTTTAATGATGGATTTTGCTTATGTGGTGCAATACTAAATTTGAAGACGTTCTGTTTCGAAGCAATTCCAGACATAATGGTAGAGCTGATAGTCTATGGGAGAATGCCACAAAGCAGGCAGTGTAGGTCTATCTGGCCTACCTCCTTTAGGACACAAGTAAGGGGCCTCATAACTTAACTAGCACAGGGCCTCATTTGTCCTGAATCTGGCACTGGGTGCATCTATCCTGTAGAGTGAATGCAGTTTGCCGCCACTTTAACTGCCTGGCTCAATACAGGGGAATCACGGGAGCTGTAATTTTACAAGGTCTTTAGCTTTCCCTGATAAAGGACAAACCACAGCTCCTACGATTCTATAGCATTGAGCCATGGCAGTTAAACTTGTGTCAAACCACATCCATTCTACAATACAGATGCATCAATCTGAATTCTAAAGAAGCTATCCATAGTGCTGAATGTTTGGGACATTGGGTTTACTACCATGGATGGCTCCTTTAAAATGTAGCTTGCAACCTATAACAGATTCACTGCTTCATGGAACACCCTGCCAACATCACTGAAAAGTGCCTGTCCCTCTGATTCCTGGCTATGACATTTTCTGAAGCCAAAACACAGCCAGTAACTTCCCAAAAACAGTGC
Source organism: Anolis sagrei ordinatus (assembly GCF_025583915.1). Lineage (NCBI taxonomy): Eukaryota > Metazoa > Chordata > Lepidosauria > Squamata > Anolidae > Anolis > Anolis sagrei. The sequence continues at coordinate 334,676,051 of NW_026844366.1, forward strand.
CAGTGGTGTGGATGTAAGCAGACATTGGTGAACTTAGGCTCTCCAGGTGTTTTGGACTTCAACTCTCACAATTCCTAACAGCCTCCCCTTTCCTTTTCCCCCTCAGCTGCTTAAGCGGCTGAGGAAAAGGAAGGGGCTGAGGCTGTAGGAATTGTGGGAGTTGAAGTCCAAAACACCTGGAGGGCCAAAAGTTTGCCCATGCCTGATGTAAGTGCTTAATTACTTCTTTTAATCCATTGCCGAACGTAGGTGCCTCACCCTGTCCAATGAGCTCTCTGTCATTTCTCCCCAAACAACCTTTCTTTGAAGATTCAGCTCATTCTCATTTACCGTTTGATATACCATCATTACAACACAATAAGGGTCACATATGAAAATAAATGAAATACTAAAAGACCCAGAAGAAAACAAGAGCCTTCTCAATCCCTTTGATAAAAATCAGAGATTTAGTACAGCAAGTTTGTAAATTCAAAACTGAAAACAAAACTTTGTTCCATATTTGGCCTGACATTACATAACTGAAAAGGTTTTCTTAATGAATTACTGAAGAGAAGAAAGCACATGAGAGGAGACATGATAGCCATGTATAAATATGTGAGAGGAAGCCACAGGGAGGAGGGAGCAAGCTTGTTTTCTGCTTCCTTGGAGACTAGGACGCGAACAATGGCTTCAAACTACAAGAGAGGAGATTCCATCTGAACATGAGGAAGAACTTCCTGACTGTGAGAGCTATTCAGCAGTGGAACTCTCTGCCCCGGAATTGTGGTGGAGGCTCCTTCTTTGGAGCTTTTAAACAGAGGCTGGATGGCCATCTGTCGGGGGTTGTGATTTTCCTGCTTCTTGGCAGAATGGGGTTGGACTGGATGACCCATGAGGTCTCTTCCAACTCTATGATTCTATGAAAAGGCTTAGGAAATTTCTCCTTGTTGTTGTTGTTTGAGTGAAAAGCATTGGTCTCTTAATCCTGGAAGGGGAGTTAGCCTTTATCCCTGTAGTAAAACCTCATCCACCCTTTTGGTTGTTCCAGAAGGAAAACTTAAACTATCTGGTTGTCACCCAGTATAGGCAAACAGTACCTGAGGCAGGATTTAAATTAGGAATATGTCACAAGGAGATAAGGGTCAGGCCATGTGGCCTGTGCTCAGCTCCTTAACCACAGAACAGTCCTGTCTACTGCTTTCAACTTTTGGAAAAGAAATTTAATTTAATCCTCAAATTTGATGAAGATGATACAGTACTGATACATGTTTTTAAACAACTGCGACCATACCTCGTGAAGTCTGACTTGACCATGGTGGTCCATGCCTCTAGACTGGACTACTGCAATGCTCTCTACGTGGAGCTACCCTTGAAGACAGATTGGCCCCATGTAAGCCGCCCTGAATCCCCATTGGGGAGATGGTGGCGGGGTATAAATAAAGATGATGATAATGATGATGATGATGATCTCCAGTCTATTTGCTAACTGACAAAAGGAGGAACATCTGAGACAAAATTTAGGCCTTGACTCTAACATTGTTACTTTTCTTCTCCTGTATATTTTTAAACAACTTGCCTAATGAAGAAGCCAGGTTGCATGATATATTTTGAAAACCCACATGTTGACCTTGTAGAAAAATACAAAACATATAGAAAACAGCACATGTCGACCTTTTGAAAACCCACATGTTGACCTTGTAGAAAAATACAAAACATATAGAAAACAGCAAACCAACTAAAAAGTACAAAATACATCATGTATATTTTGTACTTTTTAGTTGGTTTGCTGTTTTCTATATGTTTTGTATTTTTCTACAAGGTCAACATGGCTACAACAGAATGTGTTAGTAGAAACAGATAATATTTCTGTTATTAAATTATCTTTGTCTGATATTGGTCATACTTCAGCAGTGGGAGATGCAGACCCCAGAGTAAACACAGCTACAGATGTGTCTCTTTAACATTGTTCAGCACAGAACAACATGAATATATGCTTGTAGGCAGGCATTCTCTTTCCTTCTTTCTCAACTTGTGCAGGGACAAAGTAAACGATACCAAGAACCCAAAACAGTTGGTCTAGAAGGCTTGATTAAGAGATACAAAAGTCTGAATTTGGGTTATGGGGTGGTGGTGATCTGAATTACACAGACTGATCTACAAAGGAAAACACACTTCTTTCCTTTCTTTTGGAAATGGCATATGGAAAAACAAGGAGAAGTCAGGACATATGATCCCTAAAGTGTAAGCAAGCATGTAAGATCAGACCAAGCTTCTGTCAAAGTCCAATATACTATTTCTATAGCAGTGCAGTGAAAATATGCTTATGAGAAGCACAGAACTTAGAAATTTTTCCACCTCATATTCCACAGCAGTTGGCACACAAAGGCATGGTATTTATAATATCCAAGACAATGTAATCATCAGTAGTCGTTAGTGATGGCCTTATCCTCAATGAGTATGAAATTGGTGCCTTGTGTACTGAGGGTCTGGATTGAAGTCCATTATTCCTCACATTTCCCACCAAGCCAGCTATGAAGAGAAACCTCAGTGCACTGGCAGAGCACACATTTTGCCCAAGGAAGTTTCTGGATTCAACCTTTGTCACCTCCATCATTTGTGAGTTTATTTTAAAAAAGAATCTCACATAACCAGACTATTGGTAAAGGCTGCCTGGGATTTTGGAGAACTGCTGGCAATTGAAAGTTGTGGGAAAGCTGGAAGAGTGGTCCAAGATGGCAGAAAGTAGCTTCACCTGCATTCACAAGAGAAGCCTGCAGTCACAAAGATGGAGACCAAGTAAAAACCGAAGTACAATACAGATTCTCTAGAATATGCAACACAAAGAGAGACATAATCAACCCAATTGGTTGAAGATTTCTGAGCTCTGAGTGTAGTGTATTTAGAATGAGATGAAATTGTGGAGAAATTTCTGTCATCATTACCTGTGGCTCTTAAGGGAAGCAACTCCTTGTTATAAATCTATGGAGATTCTGCTTCAGTTTGCATGGTTCACAGGCACTAATGAATAAATGGTCCCATCACTTGTTTTAGGAGCAGGTGTATAATGTCCATTTCTCAAATGAGATGTAGGAACGGAGGAGGAAGTTTCTGTTCTGTAGATTTGAGCATGCATTTCACAGCAGCCAAACTTGCTCAGCAAAATGAAGAAATCCCTGCGGAACGTCTTGGTGAAGATCGCATAGAGGAATGGGTTGGCACAGGAGTTGATGGGATAGAACAAAACAAGGAGGATCTTTGAGTTGGAGACTGTGATGAGAGGAACCTTGAGAGATGCCGATATGGCAAAAAAAGAGATGGGCGCCATGCAGAGGAAGTCTGTGAAGATCAGGATAGCCATACGTTTGGCAATCTTGGTGTCATTGTTGGATGAGAAGACATTAGGGTTCCTCACAGTGAAGTAGATGCTGATGTAGCAGGTGCAGATGACAATGAAAGCCAAGATGTTTAATACCAACAGAAACATGATGTATGCCTGAGCAAGGGGAGTTTCAATATCCATGGGCAGGCATATACTCACTTTCATGTAGCTGCTGACTTCAAATATGGGAAGGAGAGCTATGGTGAAGGCAAAGACCCATCCCACAAGCATAATGACCACTGCATGCCGGAAGCGGACTTTGCGGTCCAGTTCCATGGCATAGGTGATGGTGTGCCAACGCTCCAATGTGATGACAGTCAGAGTATATATAGACAGTTCACTGGCAAAGACGGTAAAGAAGCCGGCTGTATTGCAGCCAGCCCCTGTTTGCCAGTCTATGGCATAGTTGTAATACTGACTTCGGGACTGCACATCTTTGATCGCAATGAGCAATAAATAGATGCCCGTGCAGAGGTCCGCAAAGGCGAGATTGCACATGAGGAATCGAGGGACTGTGAGCTTATACTGGCTGCTGACTAAGATGATGAAAACAACGAGGTTGCCCATGATCGCCAGGATGTTGATGAACCAGATAAGGACTCGGAGAACATTGTAGCCCATGATGTCTTCGCATGGATTGAAGGCATCAGGCTCAGGGAAGCAAGTCACTTGAACCTCTTCTTTACACAGGGTTTGGTAGTAATCATCTTCATCCAACTCAAAATACAGCCCATCAGGATATTGTTTGATGGAGGATTTGTTGCATAGGGGGTGCAATATTGAACTGGAATGGATAAGAAATAATATGGTTAGGAAAACATCATAAGAAAAAAGAAAGTTGGTTCTGCAACAAAAAGAAGGGAGGGGGAAGAAGGTGTTTGCATTATCAACTGATTATATCACTCCTTTTTAAGGCAAGGCTCAGCCTCTAAGCAGTTGGGCCCAAATCGAGATCCTGAAACCTAACCTTAGAACTCTAAAGGGCTTGTGCTTCGAATTCTTCAAAAAGTGCATATGCATATATCAACCTCTCTTTTCTTTAAAATGTAAAGAAAATGTAAAAGAGCAACAAAAAGGAGAGGGCTTTCTCAGTAGTGAAGTTCTGGAATGTCCTCTCCAAAGCAATAGCTCTTGCTTTAAACAGCTCCACTGGCTGCCGATAAGTTTCCAGTCCCAATTCATGGTGCAGGTCATTACCTATAAAGCTCTAAATGGTTTGGGACCTGCCTATCTTCGTGACCACATCTTCCCCTACGAACCCACATGCTCTTTAAGATCATCTGGGGAGGTTCTTCTCTCACTTTCACCTCCATCCCAATACAGTTGGTGGGGGCGAGAGAAAGAGCCTTCTCAGTTGTGGCCCCCCAGCTCTGGAACTCTCTCCCCAGGGAGATCAGTCTAGCACCCTCCCTATCCACCTTCCACATGGACTTAAAGACATGGATGTTCCTCTGTGCTTTTGACTAAGCAATTCCCTGGACAGCTGGCCTCAGTTAGGACCTAAAAAATTTGTCCTCAAGCACTTTATAATTGTTATATCCAAATCCTTAATGGTAAATAATTCTTATTCTCATTGCTGCTATATATATTTGCACTTTATTCATTAGCTCTATAATGTTGTGGCATCAGTCCGCCCACCCATGAAGAGACATTGAACTTTGCTATTGGTTTTTGGTTTGATGTTCATTTTATATACTGTTAAATGTTGTTGTTTTATTTTGTTATATTGTTTTTTGTTATCATTTTGTTGATATGCATTTTGATGTATTAGGTTTGAACTGTTCTGTTGGGTTTGGCCCCATGTAAGCCGCCCTGAATCTCTTTGGGGAGATGGAGGCACGGTATAAAAAAAGTTATTATTATTATTATTATTATTATTATTATTATTATTGCAGATAATTCTAAAAAGGCATGACTTCTCACAATACAGCTCCTTGGTTTTTGCTTGCTTTTGCTATCTTTACCTCCACTTGTTTTTTTTCTTTTTAAAGAGCTTTTGTAGTGTTTCTTGGCACGCCGGGGTTCTTTTAAAAAAACTTCAGAATAATTTTCTGAGGTGGTCCTAGAGCTAAAAGGGCAGACATTATCCTCTCTCATTTGTTATTTAAAAATTTAACGTAGTGTTCTAGAATAAACATGGAGTTGCACTAATGAACGGATGCACCAAAACTCAAAATTGTGTTAGAGGGTTTTTGAAGGATATAAGTGCACCTGAAAAAGTGGAAGGATATGTGTATAAGATCATGCTAAAATAAATCTGTTAGCGTACTGCTTGAAACTCCCATTGCTCCCTTTCCTCTCGATTAAAAGAAAGGCATGTAAACATATCAATGTATAGATCTGTTTCCTGGGATGCAAAGTTAACTAACTTCTGGAAAACAAGAGAGAACATATAATACCTGTACTGAAGGAAATACAAAGTCTTCCAATTAAGTTACTGAGTGTAATTAATGGCTCTAATTTTGAGCATTGCCAAGAATGGTCTTCGAAGATGTTGTTGGACTACAACCCCCACTGTCCATGATCATTGGCCATGATTGCTGGAATTGATGGGAATGGGAGTACAACATTATCTGGAAGTTCATAGGTTCCCCATCTCTATTGTAAAGTGTTTGGGTCAATGATATTTTGAAAAATGTGTGCGCCAATATATTTCTCCCCCCCCCCCCAGTTATATATATTTCTCAACTAAGTTAGGCAAGTAATTGCAGATAATATGGCCTTCTCAGTGGTGACAGGTTTGTTTTGGTACTGTTTCCTTAAAAGAGAATATAGATTTTTAAGGTAAAGGTAAAGGTTTTCCCTTGACATGAAGTCTAGTTGAGTCCAACTTTGCAGGGTGGTGCTCATCTCCATTTTTAAACCAAAGAGCCAGCGTTGTCCGTAGATGCCTCCAAGGTCACGTGGCCAGCATGACTACATGGAGTGCCTTTTCCTTCCTGCCAAAGCAGTACCTATTGATCTACTCACATTTGTATGGTTTGGAACTGCTAGGTTGGCAGAAGCTGGGGCTAACAGTGGGAGCTCACCCTGTTCCTTGGATTCAAATTGCCAACCTTTCAGTCAGCAAGTTCAGCAGCTCAGCAGTTTAACTCGCTGCACCACCAGGGGCTCCTGTGGTTTATCAGTAAACTGGTTAACACATTTCATTTAAGTCAGTTGTTTTGGCTATGATATTTTTATGGGAAATATCTTTACATTTTCTCATTTTTCCACATTGTGTTTTTCACATCATGGTACAGGAACCCTGTGGCCAGGCTACAAAATGGGCTATATCTAAAATTAAATAAACATAGAAAAAGCAATTGAGGGAGTCTCTAAAAATGCCAAGCTTGAAATCTCCTGAGATGAATGCCCACTGCTGCTACTTCAGTATTTGCCGAATGTATTTCAATAAGTGACAACTCTTCAAAGGGGAAAAAAAAAAAACTAAATGATGGATGTTGGCGGGGAGTCAGAGCAACACGATTTTCTAAGATACGAATTTATCTTTACATCAGACAGGACAAAAAAAAGGCTGGCCGGATATCCTAATGGGCTCTGTCAGTTTCAGAAAGTTAACAATCCCGACTGCAATGCACAGGCAGTTAAGAAGAAGGACAAAAGATAAGCGATTGCCGACTCTATGACATATAAAGCAGAAACTATTCAGAAAGGCATCAACTAACCATACTTTTTGAAATATGTATTATTATGTAATAATATTTTTCCAACCTCTGAAATTTCTTACACTTTGCGTTTTAAGTCTTGTACTGCAGTGGACTCGTGCCATCATGAAGTAGTGGTTTGAATGCTGGGTACAACTCTGGGACTAGGGTTCGAAACCCTGCTTAGCCATGGAAATCCACTTAATGGCCTTTCACAAGTCACACTCTTTTAGTATCAGATGGAAGTGCTAGCAAAAAAACACCTCTGAACAAATCTTGCCAATAAAATCCCCTAAAAAGTCACTATAAATTGGTAATGGCTTGAAGACACATAATGTACTTGCCACTGTAGTGCAGTGATTTGAGTGGGATTCAAGAAGACCAGGTTTTGAACCCTGTTCAGCCACTAGGTGATCTTAAGCTAGTAATTCTCTTGTTTTTAGAGCAATGGTTCCTTATGTTGTAGTGACCCACAACCATAACATTATTTTTATTGCTACTTCAGAACTGTAATTTTGCTACTGTTATGAATCGTAATGTAAATATCTGATATGCAGGATGTATTTTCATTCACTGGATCAAATTTGGCACAAATACCCAATACGTCCAAATTTGAATCCTGTTGGAGTGAGGGCGGGGGTTGATTTAGTCATTTGGGAGTTGTAGTTGCTGGAATTTATAGTTAACTCACAATCAAAGAGCATTCTGAACTCCACCAACAATGGAATTGAACCATACTTGGCACACAGAACTCCCATGACCAACAGAAAATACTGGAAGGGTTTGGTGGGCAATTACTTTGAGTTTGGAAGTTGTAGTTCACCTACATCCAGAGAACACTGTGGATTCAAGCAATAATAGATCTGGGCCAATCTTGGCACAAATATTCAATATACCCAAATGTGAACACTGGTGGGGAAAATAGACCTTAACATTTGGGAGTTGTAGTTGCTGAGATTTATAATTCACCTACAATCAAAGAGCATTTTGAACACCACCAATGATAGAATTGGGCCAAACTTCCCACACAGATCCCCAATGACCAACAGAAAATACTGTGTTTTCTGATGGTCTTTGGTGACACCCCCATTGATCCCTCCCCCCGGGTCCCAACCCCCAGGATGAGAAACACTGCTTTAGAGGAAGGCAATAACAAATTTCTACTGAAAGAAGCTTGCCAAGAAATCTCAGTGCCAGGGCCACCATAAATAAGAATTGATTTAAAGGTACATGACAGCATCAAAACGTACAGTTCAGAAAAGCTAATGGACAGGCATTTACAGCTGATTTTATATGCATATGTTCAGAAATAGCTCCCACTTTGTTCAAGAAAGCCTTGCTTAGGACAGCAGTCATAAGCTCTTCCCTTTGAGAATGCAGAAACAGCTGTTTGGCCAAGCAAAGAATGAGAGAGAATGACTCCTCCAAATATAATAGGTCAGGGGACATTTTGTAGACATATGAGGCTGGGAGAGGGGTGTTCTTCTAGAAACTCTGCAAGAGTTTTGGTTAAGCTGGATCTAAACTGCTCAATATTCCAGGATCTGATCCTAGATTACCTGGCAGTGTAGACTCCCATAATCCAAGTCAAAGCAGTTAATCTGGGATCAGATCCTGGGATATAGGTCAGCACAGATCCAGCTTAGTGGCAAAGAAACATCCAGTTTTCTCTCTTAGAGGAAAGGAGAAACAGATCTTTAAGGGATCAAATTTGGCACAAATACCCAATACGTCCAAATTTGAATACTGTTGGGGTGGGGGTTGATTTAGTCATTTGGGAGTATGACTCCGTGACATATTCTGTTTTTAAAAGCTTTTTTAAGTCACTCCAGACTGGCTAACAGGATAAACATGAATTTACTATTGTTATTAAAGCAAAACAAAACAACAACCCACATGAGTTCAGCTCTACTTTTCCAAGGAAATGAGAAAAGGATTGCTTTGAAAGTTTCAGTGTTGACAAAGAATGCATTGGTACAATTGATGCCGGTGCACCATCTGGGCCTGTTCCTAGAGATGTCTGATCTAGTCATAATGACACATGCCTTGGTAATATGCCATTTGGATTACTGCAGTGTGCTTTACCTGGGGCTGCTTTTGGAGAGTGGTCAGAACCTGCAATTGTCTTGAAGAACTGAAACCATATTGTAAACTAGGGCTGGTTATAGGGGGCATTTAATTCCATTTTTGCAACAGCTGCATTGGTTGCATTACCAGTCCATTTTTGGATACAGTTCAAAGTGCTGGTTATTGCTGATAGAGTCCTATGCCTTGGTTCCAAGATATCAGAAGGGCCATAGTTCTCTATATCAGTGGTTCTCAACCTGTGGGTCCCCAGGTGTTTTGGCCTACAACTCCCAGAAATCCCAGCCAGTTTACCAGGCTTTTTGGAAGTTGAAGGCCAAAACACATGGGGACCCACAAGTTGAGAACCACTGCTCTATATGATTTCGCCCAAGCTCTATGATCTTTCTAGGGGCATTCTCAATGCCTTCCCAAGCATGTTTGGTGGATATAAAGGAGAGGGCCTTTTTGGTGTCTGCTTCCAGATTTTGGAAGTCCCATCATGAGAAAACTAAGTGGGCTCTCTTTTTGTTAACTTAGTGCTTGTAAGTGAAATGTTCCTATTACAACAGGTTTTTAGGCATTAATAATAATAATAATACTTCATTTATATTCTGCCCTATCTCCCTAAGGGAACTCAGGGCAGATCACAGTACACATACACGGCAAACATTTAATGCCGTTTTTGATAGACATTACAGAGACAGACAGAGCAGAAGGAGGTAAGTTGTGTTGATGTCAACATCCAGCTTTTTGACACCTTGGAAGTTGTGCTTGAATTCAGCCACAAGGGGGTGCTGTCGCTCCATCCTCTATAACAAAGAGCCATCAGGACTTCCTCCTTCCTTTTCGTCATCCAGCATTTTCTGATCTTTTTTCTTTATGGTGTTGTAAAATACCTCTCTCATTTGTTTTAGCGGTACCTAATTTCTCTAATTACAGCACAAGCTGTTTTCAAACTGCTTAGGTCAACAGTAAACTGGGCTTGACAGTTGGCTGCTCACGCTTACCCGGGGCTTCGAACTGGCAACCTTTTGATTGGTAGATCTCATCATTGCTGGTGATTTACCAGCTGTGCTAATCCCCCGGTGAGTTTTTAATGCAGGCATGGGCAAACTTTGGCTCTCCAGCTGTGTTGGACTTCAGCCTGGAGAGTCGAAGTTTGCCCATGCCTATTTTAATGGCATATGCTTTTGTCATTTTATAGCCTTTTAATGCATTTTAATGGTTTTGATTCTGTTGATGTTTAATTGCTTTTAAGGTAACACTTATATTTTTAGTGAAGCTTTTGTCTGTTTGTAGTCTGTTGTGGTTTTAGCGTTCTGTAAGTTGCCTTGAATCCCAGTATTGGGGGAAAAGGCAAGATATAAATGAATACAGCATGAATAATACTGATAATAACAACAACTGCAGCTCTCTAGTTGAATGCTTCAGAGTATGGACTAAACATGAATTTGGTTGCTAAGAGGATACACCAAAACCACAAGTCCTTTCTCTGGGAAAGGCAGTCAAGAAGGGAGTATTGAAAAAATACTTCTTTTTATAATGCTAAGAAGGACATGTTTATTTCACAGCTTTTGCATAGGAGACAGTAGTTTAAAGAGCTTCCATGTAACTCTTTCTTCTGCCCGATTGTCTCTTTTCTGCACACTCTCATTTATTTCATCTTTGTTGCTTTTGAAAGAGAATGTGGTTCATCATGAAATATTCAAGGTTAAAGTGGTCTCTAAATAAAGACAGAACGACTGCACTGGTTTACCTAGCTTTTAAGTAAGAAGCAATTGAGTGAGTATGCATCTGCCTCCGATGCAGCTCCACAACAGTGAAAATATGATTCCTGAAATGGTATGTATATTAAGGGGACCCACGGATGTGGATCTCAGGGTTATTTGCATTTAAAATTGATTGATTGATAGATTGACCTGAAGGATTGATGGCAGACAACAAACTCCTTAGGATCAGAAGATGAATTTTGGTCCAAATGTTTGCAACTTCACTCCTCCTTATCCAGAGATTCTGCATCTATGGATTCAACTATCCATGGCTTTAAAAAAAAATTTTTAATCCCCAAACCAAACCTTGCTTTTAGCATTTTATGAAAGAGACAACCTATGGCATTATATGTAATGGGACTTGAACATCCACTGATTTTATTATCTACGATGTGAGTGTATGTATCCAGGAACCAATTTCCAGTGGATATCAAGACACCACTATAGCTTGTTTGAACTTATATTCTTTCTCATTGCTGCCTTTTTCATTGGTGGAGGTTTCCTTTCTATGCAATGTAGCTGGATGATGAACTTTGCCTCTTTGAAACTCCAAGTATGCTGTGTATATATACATTGGCATATACAGATGCATTTGAAGGACAAGATGAAAATTTATGTACCCTGATATGTGAAGGGCGGGTACAATTTGTGTGTGCATTTGTGTACAAAAGTGGAAAGGAAAGAGTAGAAAGTATAGCATATCACTCTGTATCGCTCTGAGATGAAAGAGGTGGTCAAGCCCCCATTTAAACAGTTCCACTGGCTGCCAAGAAGTTTCCGGTCCCAGTTAAAGGTGCAGCTTATCACCCATAAAGCTCTAAACAGTTTGGGACCTGCCTATGTTTGTGACTGCATCTTCCCTTATGAACTTACACGATCTTCTGGGGAGGCTCTTCTCTTGCTTCCACCTCTGTCTCAGGCACGGTTGGTGGGGAAAAGAGAAAGGGCCTTCTTGGTGGTGCCCCCCCAGCTCTGAGTATCCTTCCCCAGGGAGATTAGGCTAGCACCCTCCCTGTTGACTTTCCACAAAGACCTAAAGACGTGGGTGTTCCGCTGTGTGTTTGACTAGACAGGTCCTTGGATAACTGGCCCCAGCTAGGACGCCAAAATCTTGTCCTCACACTTTACTATTGTTGTCCAAAGCTATAATGACCTATTTTACATTGCTCTTATCTTTACTGCTGCTATATGACCTATGCACTAGCCCTATTGTATAAATTGTTGTTGCACTAGTCTGTCCACCATGACGAGACTTGAATTATGCTATTGGTTGTTGGTTATGGTGCTTGTTTTATATATTGTTATAAGGCTGCTGTTTCTATTTTGGTTTCTATTGATGTCATGCATTTTAATGTGTTATGTTTTAACTGTGTTGATTGGGCTTGGCTCCATGTAAGCTGCCTCGAGTCCCTTCGGGGAGATGGAGGAAGGGTACAAAATGAAGTTATTATTATTATTATTATTATTATTATTATTATTATTATTATTATGCTGACACAAAAACACAGTATGACACAGCAAACAAGATATATATGCTAGATTTTACATCACAAATTCACAAGTCAAACACTTCCCAAGCATTTAGGACTCCGTGATGTATTTTCCAATGATGCTCTCAGATCCAAGTAAGGTGGCCTTTTGCAGTTGACAGATCATGATTTTGTCAATGTTTATAGTTTTCAAATGCCAGCTGAGATCTTTTGGCATGGCATCCAGTGTGCGGATTACCACTGGGACCACCTGTACTGGTTTACGCCAGAGCCATTGCAGTTTGATTTTGAGGTCCTGACAGTTATTATTAATTATTTATTAATAATTAATAATAATTTATTATTATTGTTGTTATTGTTATTATTATTATACTTACTGAAATCAGCATCCTAGGATGCTTCCACGCCATCTTCAGGACAGAGCCCCATGTTGGCCATTGCACGATGTTGTGTGGTTCAGGTGGAGCCTCCGCCTCCAACTGTGGGAGAAGCATCGTTGGATGCTTTGCCCAGAACATGGGAGGACGATGATTTGCCTATGCGATGGGGAAAGCCTCGCTGAGAGGGAGCTGTGCTCAGGGTGACAAATTCACCCTACTTTTGTTGTGAAGGCCAGGCAAAGTGAGACACTTCAACTGGTCTTTCTGATGAGGCCCTTAGGATTGTGAAACCTCAAGTGATAGAAAGTCCCTTTTGGTTGAAAAGAAATTCACTCTTGCCATGCTTTGTTCACCCTTATTTTACACACACAGCTTGCCAGGAACTGCATTGGTCAACCTCTTGTAGTCTGTTCCCTGCTGGGCACCGAATGCCTTCGAAACAATACTTTAAAAGCAGGAACATGTGCTCAGGTTACTCAAAACAGTTTAACGGTTAAGGATGCCCAAGGATGCACTCTGGGTTGACAAATCTGACATGCGGTGGTGAGCCATGGGGTTTCAAAGAAAATAAGGAAGCAGCATGATCCTGCCAGAGTGAAGACATTCCATCTCTGCTGTGAAACATTCAGCGGTAAGGCCGCTTAAAGCATTATCAGCAACACCAGTCGCCAGAGCCAAAGGGTTAATTAAATCAATCAATGAGCAAACCTGAAAGACTACTTGAAACAAAAATGAAGCTAAATGAGGAGGACCCTTGACGCTGGAAGCCCTTGCATTATCCCATTGATGGCAAATCAAGTTGCAAGGAAGCCTGATTTAAGAGGCTGAGAAGACCCCATGATTAATGCTGCGGAAACTCTCTACGGGGGTCGTGCTAATGAATCTTTTTGAAAATCAGGGACAGAAGTATACACAGTGGATGTTTCCATCTCTTTGGGCCCACTTCTCTCCTGTCCCAGAGCAGCCAAAATGCATAAGCCTATTTTATTTTCCCCACTTTATTGGAGTATTGGAAAGTTTCATGGAACTTCCCATTCTGTTCTTTGGGGAGTAGAGGATCAAAGACTTATAGATGTTGGTGATATCTTTACATTTATTGCACAAAGGAAAATCAGCTGAATGATCAAAGCCAGGACAAGAAGGAAGGGCCTCATAACAGGCATAACCATAAATATAAAAATAAACTTGTCTCAAAGTAATGTTATAAAGGGCATATAATATCAAAAACGAGGTTAATGCTCCTTTTGCTGCTGCTGCTTTGTGTCTTCAGATCAATTCTGACTTATGGTAATCTTATCATGGGTTTGTCTGGGGTTGAGAGTGTCAGTCAGAGGGTTTCCATTGTTAAGTGGGGAATGAAGCTTAAGCTCCATAGTCACAGTCCAGCATTCAAATCTCTAACCCATACCTGCCAACATTTTATAAATGAAACAGGGATACGTGTGGCCAAAAGACATCAGAGTGTGGTCACAATGGCAAAAGCTATTCCTGAATAAACACAAACCAGATAGGAGAGTCTGCAATGGCTCGGTTTTGCTAGATCCTATTGGGAAGGGCAAGCTTTCTCTTGCTCTGCTGAGTGAACTGAATGCAAACTACTTTTGTCCTTTGTACTCCCTTTTCAGCAAGTAATTTATACGAAAGACAAAGATAGAAAGTGGGAGAAAGAGAGAAACTGGGACATTGTGAAAGTAGTTGAAAAGGTGAAACTGACAGAGGATTGGTTGGGACTGTTTCTGATAAATTGGGACAGTTGGAGACTATAGTGCAGATGCTTTTCAGCCTTTAGAATGGTAGATTGTATAGAAAATCTTGGAAATTGTTTATTAATGGTGTCACGGGGATGTGGCCATCTCAGAAGGTCAGATGTATCCCCTAAAATCTAAAGTTAGAGGTTATATTTGTCTGCCCAAAACATGCTGGCAGACCTGTTATGAGGGACCTAAAGGTGCTTTAATACATTGTTTGACTACCTCATTCTCTTTTGACTTCTGAGCAGAGAAATTGGACATAAGCCATATTATCTACCACAGTCAAGGGCTTGTTTACACCACCAAAATAACCCAGGTGTGATTCACATTATTTAGCCCTAGAGTTACGTCAGATTCACCCTGTTAGTGAATGTGACATAATGCAGGCATGGACAAACATGGGTCCTCCAGATGTTTTGGACTTCAACTCCAAACATCTGTTAGGAATTGTGGGAATTGAAGTCTAAAACACCAAGAGAGCCAAAGTTTGCCCATGCCTGACACAGTGCCACCCTATCTGTGTTGAAATTGTATTGCTGCTCATACATCAAATTAGAATCAGCACAATTTTTATTTCTTCTTCTCCTTGGAAGTGATTTGCTTGCTGCTGTCTTCTGGGCCAAAGAGCTTCCCAGCAAAGTCCCACTGGGAACGTCACTTGCTTGGATGTCAGAACCTAGCCATGAGAACAACGATGAGCCTGATCAACCCTGGGTATCATGTTCTGAGTAAGCAATTTCCCAGTAGGGTTGCGCTGAGAAGCCAGTGGTCATGAATCTGAGCAGATGAGCAGAAAGGAAATCGGGGACCCCCCCCCCCCGCCCCAGATTCCTAACAGAAAAAACGGAGAAAGGAAGGCAATTGCTAGGTCCGCTTGGGTCTGCCGGTTCCACTTCAAGGAAGTAGATTACCATTGCCTCCTTCTCTCATCTCTGTCCCTTTTCTGCACAGAAATAAAAGGATTTTTCATAGTAAACATCACACACCTCAGCAAGTAGCAGAAGACATGTAAACAAAAACAGTGGCACTCGCCATCCAGCGACCTGTCCCGTTCCTCTCCGCTGAAGCCACCTTGATCTAGAGTGGACAATGTAGCAAAACACTGCAATAGACCAGATTTTCCTGAAAACTGTGGAGCATGAAGTGAGTTTGCTGTATTGCAATAAAACCTTAAAAAGACTTTCCCTGCTAAAGGGGTTGTATGTTGTGTTTCAGGAACAAGGCAGCTACAAGGTTAGTACGATTTTTTTGACCATGTAGACAGGCCCCTAGAGAGACTTTGACATTCACAAATAAATGGAAACTCAAAAAGCAGAGCAAATGATCTGACTCACTTTTGTTTGGTCCAGTTTGCAAAGGCACAGCAATGGCTCGGATAGGTGAGGTTGGCCTCAATCAAAGCACGAAACTTGTCCAAGGGAGGTAGCTTTTTTAGATTGTACGCAGATCTTGCTCTCAGTTTGCTAATGCTCTCTAGTCCAATGGTAGGGAGCCGACTGATCCTTGTCTCTGAAATATCCCTTTAAGAAAAAAAGAGCAATTGTTTCATATTGTTTCTAAACAATCCAATAAATGGCATATCAGGAATTAGTATTCAAATTAATTTATAATTCATGTTTTCCAAATGCTAGGATCAAAGGCAAGTTGCAGGAAGATTAACTGGAAAAAAAAGTATAGATGAAAACTCTAAAATATTATATTAACGCACAAGGAAACAAACCAGGAGGAATGGAAAATTCAATTTCTGTCTGAAGTTATATAATGTATCTTGATCAGTATTTCCTGGACAGTTCATGGAGCAGCAACCATTTGTGCTCTGGAAAAGCAATGTGTGAATCAACAATAATCCACTTTGCATCTTTTTGCAGGTCAAGCACTTGATTTTTTTTCATACTGGTGAATTTGAGATAGAAAAAATTACACATTTTCCCTACAAGTTGCACAAATAGAAAGCCACTTGCATGCATTATTTATGCAAAATGTGCTGCTTCTTCTCCCTTCTTGGTTAATTTGCATCTCTTTCATGATCATCCACCACTTTCAAAAGTAACGCTAGGCCTGGAAGTCATATGTTTATCTCTTGTGCTAACATTGCTTTGGGTATTGTATGTCTTTTTCTCCTGTATTATTATCTTCAAGTTTTTGTAGTCCCCCCCTCCCCATGTGTTGTTTTCCATACAGTATAAAACATTTTCTCTGTTAAATAGAGACATATTTCAAAGTAACACCAAGGATACAATCTTGTATGGCTCAGCATAGTTTATTAAGTCTGCCTGTGGGCATATGCTAAATTAAGCCATATACCACCACCCCTGATTTACTGAACGGTCTCTGAAATCCCCATCTCATGGAATTCCCTGTTTCATGGGTAGCAAGCAGAAGTGTTTGGCAATGTTCCCATTGACAGATGCCAAATGATCAAAGCAGTGCGGAGACCTTTGATGAACCTCAGAGTTGATGTAATCATTCTGTAATGGGCTAAAGGCACACTCCTGACTGATCCCTACAAAGCAAGGAAGGTTTTTCAGTATGTTGTGGAGGGAGCTTTGGGTCCCGCAAAGGGAGGAAGGGAATATCAACCCATGCAGTCTCCCCAAAAGGACACTGCATGTTGTTGTTGTTGTTGTTGTTGTTGTTGTTGTTGTTGTGTGCCTTCAAGTAGTTTTTCTGTGTCCCAGTGAAGACATCTGCCCTTGTGCTTTGCTACTCTGCTGCTGAATATGCATGCGTAGTGTGGAATACATCTCACCATGCTAAAACAGTGGATGTGGCTCTTAATGAGATATGCTGCATTATCACAGGATGTCTACACCCCACACCACTGTTTAGCCAGTATTGCACTAACTGACATCCATTGGGAAGTAACAGCCAAAATTAAAGGACCAAGGCAGTGACATCTCCAGCCCATCTTCTGTTCGGATATCAGCCAGCATGCCAATACCTTAGATCAAGAAACAGCTTCCTAAGGACCCTTCCACACACCCCTATATCCCAGAATATCAAGACAAAAAATCCCACAATATCTGCTGTGAACTGGGTTATCTGAGTCCACACTCAGATAATGTGGGATTTCCTGCCTTGATGTTCTGGGATATAGGGTTGTGTGGAAGGGCCCCAAGATATACACACAGCAAGTAAGAGTTCAAAAGTGGCAGGTTAAAACTAAGAACCTCAATCCATGGCTGAAACTAGATGACAGAATCCCCCCTGGGCACACAGAAGGCTGGGTAACTTGGAAGGCGCTGAATAGACTGTGCTCTAGCACCACGTGGTGCAGAGTCAATCTTAAGAAATAGGACTACAGAGTCCATGACATGCGAGTGTGGGGAAGAGCAAATCACAGACCACCTACTACAATGCAACCTGAGCCCTGCCACATGCACAATGGAGGACCTGCTTACAGTGGCATCAGAGGCAATTCAAGTGGCCAGGTTCTGGTCAAATGACATTTAGGATAATGCCAAGTTTTTAACTTTTGTTTTTTAAACCTTTGTTTGTCTTTTTAAATACATTATAACTGTACCCTCAATTAGCTTCTGACACAAGAAATAAATAAGTAGTTCCCAACTTATGGTGACCCTAAGGGAAATCTATGCCAAGAATTTCTTGACAAGCTTTGTTTAGAGGGGGAACTGCCTTTACTTCCCAATGAGCCTGAGAATCACCCATTGAGTTTCTATGGTTGAACAGGAATTTGAACTCTGATCTCAATGCTCAAACCACTACACTATATCTGTCAACTATATGTGCCAACATGCTGGCTATCTAGGGGAATTTTACAAATTCATGTATTCCAAATTCATGTCTGGCTTTGACATATACCATCACAACTTATTATTTAGTTTATTATAGCTGATGGAATTCACAATGGTCAAAATTTCATGCTAACCTTTAAAAGTCTGTAGCACCCCCAAATTCTACAGTTTCCTGGCTTGGTGGAGAGCTAGAGAAGCAGCAGACAAAGGTCTAGCTATTTCCTATATCAACAACATCATCTGCAGACAGCTGTCACTGTGTGTTCAGCTACAGGAAAAAAAGCTGAATGCTTTGTGGGTCTCTAGTTCATTTGTATGTTGTGCTTCTTCATCAGCTTTCCTATATGGTTAGTGGTTCCCTTGATGTACAGTATATCATATACCATTGTCATTATATCATATATGAAATGATAAAATAGTATTCACAAACCATATTAGAGTGGGTTGTTCTAGGTTTTTTTCGGGCTGTATGGCCATGGACCTCACCTCACTACCTCTGAGGATGCTTGCCATAGATGCAGGTGAAACGTCAGGAGAGAATGCCTCTAGACCATGGCCATACAGCCCGAGAAAACCTACCACAACCCAGTGATTCCGGCCATGAAAGCCTTCGACAATACATCTTAGAGTGCATCTGCACAATAGAATTAATGCAGTTTGACGCCAATTTAACTACCATGACTCAAGGCTATGGAATCCTGGTAGCTGTATTTTTACAAGGTCTTTAGCTTTCTTTGCCAAAGAGTGCTGGTGCTGCTCACCAAACTATAGATCCAAATATCATATAGCAGTTAAGATTGGGCCAAGACCTGCTGGTTATTTCAAGGCAGGTGCAAAGCTGAACATGGTTCCTTAACCTTCAATAGTAAAAGCCCTAGCAGGTGCAACTTTTTTCCTTTGTAAATGGAATAGATACTGCATAATCTTGTGCTTGCCATAATTTCTATCTCAGCACATTCACCATTGTTTTTTCCCCTTCCTGGCTCCCACAATGTCCACCTAGAAAAGACAGTTTCCTATGTGAGTCCTTCCCAATGGAAGAATCCAGCTTATTTTGGTTCACAATCATGCCTGAAATTTCTGTCCTTGCCTGGTTCACTCTTTAGTAAATCAGACTGCTGGCCAAAGATCTACTATGCTGACACATTTGTTTTGAGAAGAGTTATAATGTTTTCAACATTTGATGCCACCATAGATCTATTGATGGTTCGGTGGCTTGCAAGCTATAAAGAACTGCAAGCTTTTAAGCGTGGCTTGTATAATGATAATGACTTCAAGACAGCTAAAGAGACCAGCTTTCCAAGAGAAAACCCATGCCAAACAGATAGGGTCTTGTCTGTGAGGAAACAGCAATGAGAACTGACAAAGACGAGATGGAGGTGTAAGCAATTTATCTGGATTTTGTATAAAGAAAAGAAAGGAATTTCTTGCAGTGTTAGCAACCAAGAATGACACTGAGTTTTTCTTTCTCTCTGTGAATGAATCACTATGGTTGAAAGGCAGAAATAAATGGATACAAATCAGTGTGCAGGGAGGAAAATGTCATGGAGAGAATTCTAGTGGACTGGCATTTGGTTCAGCATTTGCTTTCAGTTACCTCAGCAATTTCAAGGGGAGGAGAAACCAGAGAGAGTGAAAGTTGACACAAAACTGATCAAATGTCGAAGGTTGAGTGAGCCAAAGGCTACGGATAAAAAAAAAACTGTAGAGATGACAAAAACTCCAGAGATGGTAACAAATTGAAAATTAGGAGAAAATGATTCTGAAAGAGACAATAAAAATACAATTGTAGACCACTTCAGCGGTGTGAAGGCAACAATTCCACCTGTGAATCAGAGTATAGCTGCTTTGAGAGGTTTGGTCAAGAATACATACTGAGTCACATCATGCCGTTACGTTCTTAGAATAGTAGAGATGGAAGAGGCCACAAGGGCCATCCAGCTCAACCCCCTGCCATGCAAGAAATTCCAATCAAAGCACTCCAAAAGATGGCTATCCAACCCCTGTTTAAAAACTTCCAGAGAAGGAGACTTTTTTACCCTCCAAGGCAACAGCATATTTTACTGTCAAACAACTCTTAGCATCAAGAAGTTCTTCCTAATGTTTAGGTAGAATATCTTTTCTTGCAGTTTGAAACTGTTGGTCCATGTCCTAGTTTCTAGAGCAGCAGAAAACAAGCTTGTTTCTTGCTCAATATGGCATTCTCACAAATCCTTAAATATGGTTATCATGTCCCTTCTCAACCATTTATTCTCCCAATTAAAAACACGCATCTCCCTAAGCTGTTCTTCATAGAGCTTGGCTTTGAGACCTTTGATCATTTTGGTTGCTCTTCTTTGAATGTGTTCCAGCTTTAATTGTAGGATGCTCCTGTGCTAGTGGAATCGCATGCTCCTGCGATGCAAGAGGTTATGTTCATGATAGCAATGCTGCTGGCAGGATCTCCCATCTCAGACAGACTGAATGTAGCAAACAATGTCTGGACAGTTGGCTTGTGCACAAATTTGGGTTGGTAGATTCCCTTTGGCCAATCCGGGTAGTTTGGATGGTCATAATGGCAAGGGCTCAGCCACCATGTTTTTTTCAACTGAAATGTCCCATGTGGCTGCCGAGCGCAGTTTCTTCCCTTCTATTTGAGAGTATGTGGTGCATGTTTCCTTAACCCCATTGCTCAAAGCCAGATTCCCATAAAGGCAAGAAAGGAAAGGGTCCCAGGAAGAGTGCTTCCTTAACCTCGTTCCTCAAACCGAGGCTCCCTTGAAGGCAAGAAAGGAAAGATCCAAGGAAAGGTGCTTCCTTAACCTTAAGTACAGTACAATAAAACTGGGAAGACAAGATTTTATTAGACTGTTTTGGATGATGATTTAATATGGTGATATTAATCTGGTGAACTAGTTTTAATGTATATATTTTTAACCATTTTAATATATATGGATGCATTTATTATGTGTTTTATATCATGTTTGGCATTGAATTGTTGCCTGTTTGGAAACCGTTCAGAGTCCCTCCTCGGAGGTCGAGAAGGACAGGTTATAAATGCCCGAAATAAATAAATTACAAACTTTGTTCCTCAAACCCAGGCTCCCTTGAAGGCAAGAAAGGAAAGGGTCCCAGGAATAGAAAGAGGAGCCTTATAAGTTCCCCATTGCCACCTGGCTGGATCTTCCCAGATCTTTTGGTTGCCTAGCCCAAAACAGATATTTCCATTAGATGATTTTCAGGAGCTCCTAAAAAAACGGATCTGGGTGCCCAATGAAATTTGGATACCCCAAATGGGTCACTCTCTAGCTGAATTGCGTAAGCCTACTGAGCAGCAGCAGAAGTGTGGCAGTGAATCTCTCAGAGACAAGAATAGTGGTTTGTTTCACCTTCACAAAAGAAGATACCTCTTGTTATTTTCTTTGGAAGGGCTCAAGGAGCAGGGTTTGTAAACCTCAATCAGAACCAACACAACAAGAATGTTGGGAGACATAGTCCGACAACAATATTAGGAGGACCATAGCTTTCCTATGCCTGCTTATGGAATGAAATGTTTTATTTTGTTTTACCATCAAATTATTCAGATATTTTACCTTACAATTTGCTGTCAGATGTGGTATTGTTTGTCAAGATAGGTGCCCTATTACTTAGCTAATCCTGTTGACTTTGTTTTTATTTATCATGTTTAGTAGTGTTTATCGCATTCCATTTCTACATAGGAAAGGGGGATTCTCTGACTGTCTTGGCATTCCTAATTTCCCACAAATCTTCTAGTTTGGCTCTGTTTTTGACAATGCTTATTCAGCCTTGTCTAGAATATCAAGCTTGCTTTATCCAAGATTTTCACATTTGGATGAGGCTGTTACTGAAACTTCTTTGTAGCCAGCAAGCAATAATAATATTTTTTTGGAAAGGGAGGTGGATGAGTGGCTGAACCAACCAACCATTATTTCCTGTAGTGAAAAGTTAACGCGACACCTCTGTAAGCAGGAGCCAAATACAATTACATTCTGATGGGTTATCAAATTGAATTCCCTTCAGTTCAGATTCATCCGATCGTTCAAATTCAAACACTGAGTTATTTTTATGAGAAAATATTTTGTCCTATTGCAGCGTTCTGTGGATGGTAAATTGCCTTTCTTTTATCCTAGCCAAGATCATGAAAGAGAGTTGTTCAAATCATCTGTTACTGGAGTGTACACTCAAATGCACTTTTGCTTACAGAAATGATTGACCCACAATATACCATCTTTGCTTGTTAAAAGCAGAAATGCTTAAAACAATTCTTTTTTTTTTTGCTTCCAGCTTTCTCTTTTCTTCTTCTTTCTGCCCAAGCAGAGTGAGTTTTATGTTAATTAAATATCACAAAAGGCTGTCTTAAGATAGTATTCAGGTGATAATTAGTAATGCAAATATTCATAAACAATGATACAGTATCAACATTTGCACAGATTGTGCTGCAACACACCAAATGACAGGGTTATCTGCATAGGATGCATAACACAAGYGCACAATGTAGCTTGAAAAAGTGACCTGACWGAAACACAAARCAGGGACTMAAGACTATTAATTTYATTCTTRAAGAAAGCAAKAAGTCATTTAGCAATTTTATTCCTGCTGTTAGAAGGTCTTTGAAAAATGCATATTTTAAAAGAAAACRATTCAGAGTTTCAGACATAWGCTACCCAAATKTTGTACATTGTTGTGYAAACCCCTCCAAAAMACACAGAATTTTCAGTACAAAAATATCTKTGCAGAAATATTATTGTCTGCTKAGAAACYRCTGTATTTGGGAACTTATTTTGACTATTTTAWATATATATATRTTTCCCTTCTTARTAGARAYKARTYGGTTCATATATMTTTTCCYCATWTATKGTCAAGATTGGSAGCYCCAGAAGATAAAGGTACTAAATTTATATCTGGGAGTGCCTTGGATCGCAAGAAAAGCAAMCCAGTCCAMATACCATGAAATAAAGCCCACRYGCTCACTGGAGRGAAGGATATCAGAGGAMAAAGATGAAGTACTTTGGAAACATAATGARAAKACAGGAAAGCTGGGAGAAGATAATGAAAAAGGAAGGAAAAAGGAAGAGGAGCYGACCAAGGGCAAGATGGATGGATGGTATCCTTRAAGTGACTGGCTTGACCTTGAAGGAGCTGGGGGTGGCCACAGCCAACAGGAAGTTTGYGTGGGCTSGTCCATGAGGTCACRAAGAGTYRGAAGCGACTGAAYGAATAAACAGCAACAAATTTATATCTGTATCCTTGTCTGATCCAGGATGGTAAGACAGCTATAAGTAGATGAGAATAATTACTTACAAAAAACTTGGTCCATTGGCTCCTTGGAAAACTTCATTTGGTAGCTTATCGAGGTGGTAATTACCACTCAGATTTCTGTAAGGGATAAAAATATAACTTGTAATCATTTTTGGGGTGGGGAGGATAACCAGCTGAGTTGTTTAAACAGCTATCATTTAATTGATCTGTGATTTGAAATGAATGTTAGCTATTGATTGTGGATCTTGGCTGCAAAATTCCCTCTCAAGGAAGGTACAGTTGCTCCCTCTCTCCTTTCTTTCCACTGGCAAGTAAAGATCTTTTTGTTCAGACAGGCCTTTGGCTTATCTCTCATGTGCCAGTTTGGTTTTTTAAATAGGATTGTGTTATGTTTTAATTATGTTTTATATGAGTTAAACTTGCTGTTTAAACCAAACTGTTGTTTAAGGTTTTTCTAAAATGAATACATTAAAAATGGTCAGAAATGATATTTGGAACATAAACTAAATGCACTGAACAATGTTAATAACTATTCAGCTTTGGAAGTCCTGGAGAAGTCCACAAGGCACACCTCCACTCTGCAACACTTATAATAATTTCTGGAGGCCTTTTGTGTGTAGAATATGTTTCTAAATTTAATTGTACTTGCATTGGGTTGTTGTAGGTTTTTTTGGGGCTATATGGCCATGTTCTAGAGGCATTCTCTCCTGATTAGATGTCACCTCTCAACAAAAGATTGCCCCAGGCACTGCCAGGCCATCAAATGCTAATCAAGGTGGTCAGTTGAAGCATTCACACCTAGCTCCAACAGACAAGAGTCCTTTGTCCCACCCTGGTCATTCCACAGATATATAAACCCTTTTTCCTAGTTCCAACAGACCTCACTACCTCTGAGGATGCTTGCCATAGATGCAAGCGAAACATCAGGAGAGAACGCCTCTAGAACATGGTCATATAGCCCCAAAAAACCTACAACAACCCAGTGATTCTGGCCATGAAGCCTTCGACAATACATTGTACTTGCATTGTTTTTATTTTTTGTGAATCTCTTTAGAGCAGTGGTTCTCAAACTGTGTTCCTCCAGGTGTTTTGGACTTCAGCTCCGAGAAATCCCAGCCAGCTTACCAGCTTTTAGGAATTGTGGAAGCTGAAGTTCAAAACATCTGAAGGAGCACAATTTGAGAACCACTAGTTTAGAGAATTTTTTAAAGAAGTGATCAAAATAAAACAAGAATATTATATTTTTAACAGGAACCTTTGGTTTAAAGTCAAATATGATAGTTGAGGCTACTCTGCCTCCAGCAAGGAAATTTAGACTGCAAATCACTTCCAATGCCACAATTGAAACTGTGGGCACATGAATATCTTAAAGTCTACCCAAATGAATTGCCTAAACACCCAAAAGCTACTAGATCCATCTGATTTTGGAATCTAAGTAGGTTCAGCTCAGGTTAAAATTTAGATAGGAGATCACTAACAAATATCGGGTATCACAGGCTATGTTTTAGTGAATGGAACTGACAAAATCACCTCTGAGTATTGTTTGCCTAAAAAACCCTATAGAATCCATGGGGTCACCATAAGTTAGCAGGGGACTTGAAGGTGTATCCATCACACTTCTGAACAGCACAGCCTAATCCCTTTTGCAGCTCCACTCACTACATAATCCACATTCATCTCCTCATGCAAACCATCCTTCAAACAAGAAGTTTAGGAAGGCCAATGAAGTCTGTGCTAACTATTGAACTACCCCATTTGTAAACATTGCACTCTGGAATATGTTTGCCAAGTTTTTAAAATAGCAATAAGGGACATGTGAAGCACAAAATGCAAGGGTAAGCTCCGTCTTGCAAGAAGAGGGTTTCTGTACTCTCATGAGATCACACATCCCTAACTTCTGGAAATTTCATGGATTTGATTGAAATGTTCTCTCCATGAATTTCTAGTTCCTACTGTGCAACTCTATGGTCAGCTTCCACCAGAAATTGATCATGGCGTTGTGCTGGAAGATCTTGAGATTCCTTAAAAGGTTTTTTTTTCATGTAAAAAAAAATTCACAGTTTTGCCACATTGATGGGAGCCTTGTGCCTCAACCCTTGCAAAAGTGAAGGGGTACATAACAATAGGTACATAACAATAAGCACATTGCCCAAATCAGCTTCTTTCAAACTTGTTAGTTGAGGAATCCACACTCAATCACAAAGGAGAAGATGTTGTTATTGCCAATTAACCTTGTCTCTTGAAGAGGTAAGGTTTGCATACTCCAAGATATAAGACCCCCAACAAAGCTTTTGTGTGCTGCTCTGAGTTTTCCCTAGGAACATTATGCTTAGATCAGAATTGCCCAAAACTAGTTCCACTTTGGTCTCTGTGTTACTCAGTAGTTACCACTGTGTGCTGAAAGCTTGGGTAAAGAAAATAAGTAAAGCTATTAAGCTTCCAGGACAAATAGGTTGAGTCCCAGCATCAATGTATAATAACAGTAAATAAAAGGTAGCAAAGGGATTGTGGAGAAAAGAATCCATCATTCTTTCACATGTAGAAATCTATTATCAACCATGATTATATTTGGCTATTTTATTAAGAGACACCTACAGAATTTGATAGCTCCAAGGGTCCTTGGAAAATTAATGGATCAGGACCATATATTGCATGAAAAATAGCCACATTTCTCCCAACACGAACATAGGATTTGACTGGCATTAGAAGAACATACAAATTTTATTATTTATTATTTCCCGTATTTGTATCCCGTCACTTCTCAACCCCTGAAGGGGAACTCAATATTAAATACTGGAGTGAATGTCTTTGCTGCAGTAAATAGTTCCCATGAAATACCCTCCACATTTTTAAGGAAAGTAGGAAGGAAGCAAGGGAGGGAGGGAGAGAGAATAAGTACGCACAGTTCAGACAAGATGGTTCCATTGAAGGCATGATTTTCAATCTCTCGAATTCCATTTTTATTCAGCCTTCTGCAATAAATAGACAAGAATGGTGGCATAAAACATTCAAACATTATTTAATACAAATGCACCTGCCATTATGATATCAATTTAAGACAGTGCATTTTTCTATAGTACATCATGTTAGGAAATACTGCCTGTAGAAAGAGTTTGTCACATGCTCCATTTGGCAATAGAAGGAGAAGTATCTGGGATGTAGCAATTCATTTTGTTTATGCCCTACCTTTTGAGGAACTCAATGTGACCTATTCAGAGACAGCAACTAGTCTGTGAGCTTTTCAAGTGAGCTTCACAGCCAACTGGGAATTTGAACAAGGGTCTCAATGTAAACAGAATGAGAATGATGTAGTAATTCGAGTCTTTAGCTAGGACTCTGGGAGACCAAGGTTCAACTCCTTGCTCACCCATAGAAAGCCACTAAGTAACCTACTAAATAGAATAATTAAATACCAATAAGATCAGGGAGTCTGAATCTGTAATCTCAAACGTTGTGGAGATCTTTCCTTCCCCTCTTCATTCCTCCTTTATTATCATTTGTTATATTCATCATAAGACCACCGCAGAACTAGTCACTTTCTCTGCTCTTATTGTGTCCTGGCAAGGCTCATTCACTTTTAACCCAAAGTGGCAGTCCTGAATGATGGGTTGACAATGAATCATTTAATTAAACTGTCAGAATGCCTCCACTAGTCTCTAATCCAGAGTGAAAGCTGCCCATTCAAGCGATAGGCTTATCTAAGGTCCAAGAGGGTGAGCTGAAGCTGACACGGAAATCAATTATGGTCATAGTTGGAGAGATTACCCTTTTGACTGTGAAAGGCACGTGCCCGTGGTGTCACATCTTCAATGGATGTCAGAGCTGATCATGGCTTACTAAGAAACCTTCCGTAATGCCTTTGGAGGTGACATCCAGGAGAAAAAAGGCTGCACAGTCAGGATTTTAGACATGAGGCCTTGTTGGAAGCCCACTGGAGTGTGCCAAAGACAGAACCAATCAAGATGCGAAATCCCCCAAAGCCTAGCCTCCAGTCTTTGTGGAAAAATTCAAATGGGGAAGTAATGTAAAATCAACTACTTGAGATGAGACCAGAGTAATGTCATCACCAGTTTCCAATCAACCTGAAGAAGAAGAGACAAGCATGTCCTGGGGTCAATACCTTGGATGAAGATTCCAATATTCAAATATTCAAATGCTATTAGTTTGTTTTTTAATTGATATAGTTACATCTTGCCTTATATCAAGGGATCTTAGATAACCCAATATAATGGCTGGAATTTGAAAGAAGATGGAATCAGGAACCAACATGGACAAGATGGAGAACTAAGTCCAAAGTAACAAAACTTATTTTAATAAAAATAAAAATAAAGACACCTGATTTGAATGCAGTATATGTGAAAAGGATCTAGGGGTCTTACTAGACCATAGTCCAGTCCCTCCCCTTACAAGTGTTCAAGGGAGGAGAATAAAATCTCAAGGTGGAGGACAAGAGATGAACCTCTGAGGATGCCTGCCATAGATGCAGGTGAAACTTCAGGAGAATGCTTCTAGAACATGGCCATATGGCCTGAAATACCTACAACAACCCAGTGATTCTAACCATGAAAGCCTTCGACAAAACAAGAGAGGAATAATAGCTTTGGAGGAGCTGCAGCCCAATAGCCAACCAAGTCCTTCTTTGGTTCAACAGGGTGGGTTCTCTTTGTAGTAGGAAGAGAAGTTGGAATAGAGGTCTCCCAGATGGTGAAAAGGGCAGATGTTCCAGTGTTTTGCTCAAATCATTTCCCACATTGGAGCAAAAGACTCCAATCAAGGTATTAGGAGGAGCACAGCTATCGGATGCCTTCCCTCAGTAGTGGCTGGGATTAGGGGGCTGTCTGAATAGCCTGCTTTATATTAGAAGGTTACTTTCTCCAGCCAAGTTCCTGCATGCAACGTCAGTTCTTCTTTTGACAACTTGGCTCTTGCAATGTGCTTAAGGACTTTATGACTCTTGGGTTATTTATTTACTTGGTTACCACAATGTCCTAGAACTTTGTCTCTGATTTATTGCTTTTTGACTTTGAATAGTTTGCCAAAAAGATTTCCTGTTTCCATGGCTTCTGAATCTGGCATTTTGAATTCTTGATGAAGATTTAGAGGAGAACATTTTACTTGGAGAAGAGAAGACTGAGAGGTGACATGATAGTAATCTTCAAATATTTGAGTAGATGTTATGCAGAAGATGGAACAAGCTTGTTTTCTAGAGTTCCAGAGCCTAGAACATAACCTATGGATTTAAGTTACAGGAAAAGGGATTATATCTAAACACTGGGGAGATAAGAACTGTTCAACAGACTATCTCAGGAAAAGTGAGCTCTTCTTCTTGGGAATTTTCCATCCCATTGCAAAGATCATTAGTTGATATTGCACTTTTACTTATCTCTTCCCTTTTAATAGTCTTGAGACTCATCTATGAAAGGTGTTAGCTTTACCACATAGATCAGGTATAACATAGTGATAAGAGTACATGATTCTCTGGCAGGACAAGGCAGTTGGGAACAGATTGAAATCATGAAAAGCTACATCCATGGACCTGCTTCCTGGGAATGGAACTTATTGGTCTACTATTTTCATTGAATTTTCTTTAAAAAACAAGACAAACCCTTACTTTTTAAAATCAATTTAAATTGCAGGTTGAGTAACCTTTATCCAAAATGCTTGGAACCAGAAATGATTTGGATCCTTCATGATTTTGGAATATTTATTTATTTATTATATTCCTATCCTGCCTTTCTCAAACCCGAAGGTGACTCAAGATGGCTTACAACCGGGTAACCATTCAATGCCTTAACAATATACACTTAAAAACATGTGAAATGCGAATAAATTCCTCCTGTCATTTCAGATTCTTGAGTCCATCTCCAGCCTTGGGTCTCCCTCCAGCTTTGCATTGTGTTTGTTCACACCTGCACTGTCTTACAAGGTTGGAAAGAGACTGAGAATCTGCAAAACCGAGGTTATAAGGGACCTGTCCAGGAGATATCTGGGTAGCAGATGAATAAACAAGCAAGAAGGCTGCAATTGCCACCTTGTAGGAAGAAGCAGATGGTTGAAAGCAACACGTTTAGGATTTTTGAGCAATTTGGATTTCTGGATTAAAGATGCTCAGCCTGTATATACTTTACATTGTTTGACTATTGTTAGTAGTTTAATTCTGTTTTAATGTGGTTCTTTGGTATGTTTTTAAAATGTATCTTGTACTCATTTTAATGTATTATCTACCTTGAGTTCCAATTTTGGGGAAGAGCAAGTTATAAAGAAAGATGATGAGGATGATGACAACAGTAACAGTGGGAACGTCTACCATGAACTTACAAAAGATAGACTTCAGTATGATAATAACAATAGGGACCAAGCATTTGTGTGTAACGTGTGTTTAGATATGGCTATTCTCCCTCTAACACACACACACACACACACACAAAGGGGGGAGAAGAATAAAAGGACAAGTAGGTTCACTAATAAATGTGGTCACACAAAATGAGAAGGCTTCTAAGCACACCGTATGACACTGCCTTGCAAAGTAGCCTGTAACAATATATTAGCATTATGCACAAGTGTATCGGATTATCAACCTCTCTCCCTGTTGTTTTCTCTGAGTAATGGGACGTCGGCAGCCAACTGGAAAGATGAAGCAGCCCTGCTGTCTTTTAGAGCAGCTCTTGAATGATGTGAGAATGTTTTGGCAAATGTAAGGAAAGACTATCCCG
Organism: Anolis sagrei ordinatus; assembly: GCF_025583915.1. Taxonomy (NCBI): domain Eukaryota; kingdom Metazoa; phylum Chordata; class Lepidosauria; order Squamata; family Anolidae; genus Anolis; species Anolis sagrei. The sequence continues at coordinate 334,706,240 of NW_026844366.1, forward strand.
GGCATCATTAATTTTTAAATTTTCTGCATGTTGTGATGCTGGAGAAAGAGAATGGGAGGGAGAGCAGGAAAAGTTGCTGAAAGTAATCAGACAGAAGCTATTCGGTGTATTTGGAACCAAGGCGTGTTTTCATGTCCGTGAAACCTAATCAGCCTGAAAGTTGTTATGGATCAGGCTTCCACGAAAGAAAATATTTTTTTCCTGAAAACATAAATGCAGGATAAACAATGTAGCATGTGGAGAAGGGGGGTTTCTAAATTTGAACCAACATTACCAGTGTGTTGTTGAAGGCTTTCATGGTCGGAATCACATGGTTACTGTGAGTTTTCTGGGCTATATGACTATGTTCCAGAAGCATTCTCTCCTGACGTTTTACCACATCTATGGAAGGCATCATCAGAGGTTGTGAGGTCAGTGTAAGCAATCAAAGGCTCCCACAACCTCTGAGGATATTTGCCATAGATGTGGGCAAAACATTAGGAGAGAATGCTTCTGGAATATGCACCCCAGAAAACCTACAGCAACTCAACATTAGCAATGTTGAAAACAAATAATGACCACTCATGTCAGAATCATGTCAGAAGTGACTTGAGAAACTGCAGAAGGGTGTGAGATAATAATTAGCCATCTGCAGAGACATTGCCCAGCGGACGCCCAGGTGTGTTACTCCCGTGGGAGGCTTCTCTCATGTCCTTGCATGGGAAGCTGGAGCTGACAGATGGGAGCTCACCCCATCTTGTGGATTCAAACCACCGACCTTCAGGTCAGCAGTTCAGCTAGCACAAGGGTTTAACCCATTGCGCCACCACAGCTCTCGCATGAGTGGGTGAGATAGTGATACCTTGCCTTAGCTTTCCAATAGTTCAATGTATACAAACTTTGTTTTATGTATACAATTATTTAAAAGATTGTATAAAATTAGCTCCAGGCTATGTGCATAAGGTGTATGTGAAACATAACTGAATTTCGCATTGAGACTTGAGTTCCATAAGATATCTCCTTATATACATAATTCAAAATGTTTCTGGTCCCTGTCATTTCAGATGATGGATACTCAACCTGTACCTGGTTTTGGCAAATGCTCCTCTTAGGATGTTCGAACAGGCATTTGGTTAATCGGTGCAATGAATGTGATGATTACAGGAATGGTAATATGGACGACGAAACTGGATCACGATTTTAGTCATGAGATGCATTGGGTTGTTATTGTTGTGTCAATATTGTGTATTATGCTTTTATGGTTTTAAATTGTATATCGTTGACTGTTGTACCTTTGTTGTAAACCACGTTGAGTCGCCTGTTAGGCTGAGAAACTGCGGTATACAAGTAAAGTAAATAAATAAATAAATAAATTAGACACTTCATAAATACTACTACTTCTGCCACTAATTTTATTTCTTACCCACTTCTCCTCCTATATAATATTATCAGTGATATGAATTTATTTGAATTGTAGAGCAGCTCTAGTCTACATTTAGCTGTCAGCTTTGCCTTCGGTTGAATCATTGAATCAAAGGGAACTTGCTTCATGGGTTCAGTGGGTTTACTTTGATTGCTGCAGTGGTCTGCAATTAATGACACAGCATTGCACTTTCATCCCATGCCCTTGTTCATTAGCTGCCACTTAAACTATCCCATTCTTTTGTTCTTGTTTATAGTTTATTATTTATTTATTTATTTATTATTTGCACTTATTGACCGCCACTCTCAGCCCGAAGGCGACTCGTGGCGGTGTACAAAACATAGAACATACAGACGACAGTTACAGTAATCAGGTCCATAACACAACATCTTACTAACATACAACTACTTAACTAAAAATCCGCTTCGTCTTGTTTGGGTCATAATCGGTCTCATAGTCATAATCCATTCCGGTGGTCATTCCAAAACATAGCACTTAATTGAAGGCCTTTTCAAAGAGCCAAGTTTTCAGGCCCTTGCGGAAGGCCATGAGGGAAGGCGCCTGTCTAATTTCGGCAGGGAGGGCGTTCCATAGCCGGGGGGCCACCACCGAGAAGGCCCGCTCTCTAGTCCCCGCCAAGCGTGCCTGTGAGGCAGGCGGGACCGAGAGAAGGGCCTCTCCGGATGATCTCAAGGTCCTCGTGGGCTCGTAGGCCGAGATGCGGTACTCAAGGTATTTTGGGCCGGAACCGTTTAGGGCTTTGTAGGTTAGCACCAGCACCTTGAATTGGGCCCGGTAGCTGATCGGCAGCCAGTGGAGCTGGGACAGCAAGGGCGTTGTGTGCTCCCTGCGTCCCGCTCCGGTTAACAACATGGCTGCCGCGCGCTGGACTAGCTGAAGCTTCCGGGCCGTCTTCAAGGGCAGCCCCACGTAGAGAGCGTTGCAGTAGTCGAGGCGGGATGTGACCAAAGCGTGTACCACCGTGGCCAAGTCAGACTTCCCAAGATACGGGCGCAGCTGGCGCACGAGCCGAAGCTGTGCAAAAGCTCCCCTGGTCACCGCTGAAACCTGGGGATCCAGGCTCAGCGCTGAATC